>CM042182.1:20761549-20831217 GCA_023376005.1 Doryteuthis pealeii
AAAAATAATGACCCTATTATACTTTCATAAAAAGCAACTAAAATTAAGATGAAGTAGAATAATACTTATCAGAATTAATAATAATAATAATAATAATGATTGACAATCTTTATTTGAAAATGAATTCTTTTTTTTTCTTCTTTTTTTCTTTTTTTTTTAAATCCTAATCATTGTATAAAACTCTTCATCTCAATATTTTTCTTTGAATTTCTTTTCATAGTTATTGCAAAAAAAGGAAAAAGAGAAAATTCATTTTTATATCTTGATGTTCTTTTCCTTTTTTTGCAAAGAGTTTTTTTTATCTTTGCTTTGATCATCCATCTTCAAATTTTACTGGAATTAAAAGAAAAAAGTAGCCATCTTGGAGGTTTTGATCTTTTCTGTTGATAGTTGGACATACAATAAAGATGTAGGTAATTTAAAGGTTTGTCTCACAGAGAATGAAATCGGTGAAACTAATTCAAACACTGGCTTAAATAGTCTGTGTTTGCTTCAAACTAATGCCCATGGTAAAGACATAAATCCCTCCCCTCAGCTATGGATAAATAACCAGGCTTTGTAAAAGGCAATTTATCATGGGCATTTAATAAAAATTCAGGTCTGGGATTGTTCCTTACTATTGGTACAATCTACAACCTGTCATGTTATTTGGAGAAGAGATAGACATAGTTAAGTCACCCCCTGAGAGATGCTATGAAGTGGAATTGGCACGGTACCCTAATGACCTAATAGTAGGTTATAGGAAACCTCCATCAATCCAAAACATACATGAAGGTCACATTGGTGTGTCTCGCCTATCAGCACAATTATATATATTACTACTTTTTTGGGTCATCAATTCTCTATTATTTACTGAACAGCAGAGAGAAAGGTCATCAGGGAATCAACTGTGTATACTTCATAGTTACCATCGGTACAATAACCTACATACATTTTATATATAGTCTTTTTATATATGTGTGTATATAGTGCCTCTATATATAATGTATTTTTATCACAACTTTCAGGTTTTATTCTATATTAACTTAGCAGCATTTTGAAGTAGTTAAGTTTTCCTATCCTCTTATAGACATCAGGTAAGAATTTTTCACCATCTTTCGTGTTCTACCGATAGGGTACTAGTACTTCTATAGAATGTGCCTCTACTTTTGAGATTGTGTGTGTATGTGTGTGTATATATATATTATACACACATGAATGTACACACACATATATGCCAACTCACCTACACATATATATCTCGGAATATAATTAGTGTAACATTTTCTAATAAATCCATTATCTTTGTTTTTATTTTCTAAATGCTTGGATGAATAAAATTTATTGGGGTGGGTTTTTTCCCATCTTATCTGTGTCCAAATAAATATTACAGGCTTTCTGCTTAGACTTTGTTTCAAAATTTGCCTTGGTCCTTACAGTGACTATAATCGCTGATTTAATTGAACTGTTATGTTCAAATACTTAAAAAGGAAAATGGGCCAATCTATGGTGGCCAAGAAGGATTCTCTTCAATTTTAGATTTTTTATTGTGTGTGTGTTACACTTTTGGGTAACTTGACCTTTTAGGAGGTCAACAAATTTCTTTTTTTTTTTTTTACTCTAGAATATATAATTGTAGATATCAAAATGAATATATGAGATCATTATTTAAGGTTCATGCCTTGAGTTATGAAGTTGTGAATAAAACTTTGTTATAGGAATTATGTGAGTCCAATAAAAGAAAAATGATTCTATCAAATAAAATTATTTTCTGATGTTAGAAAAAAATTACCAAAAAATTCAATAAATAAAAAATTAATAGGACCAAAGAATAAAAGAATTCAACCCCACCAAAATGACTTATTGTAGTTTTTTTTTTTTTTTGTTATTAAAAATATATTTACAGTGGATTCTGGTTAAATGGGACATGAAGCACAACAAATAGCTGTTTGTATGAATAAAAGAAATACAGCTTGTTATATGCAACATGTTTTAGAAAAATTGATATTTTGTAATCTAATAATTTGACCAATTCTCATTCAAATGATCTCAAATTTTAACAGCATTTGTAGAAACAACTTACAAGTCTTTGTTTAATATTTTATGTTTTCTTCTTTTCAGGTATAGAAATGACATTCATTGGAAAAAAACATTGAATTTTGAGTTGTTTTAATGCTGTTAAAATTTGAGATCATTTGAATTGAGAATTGGTCAACATTATGAAATATCAATTTTTCTGAAACATCCTGTATTTTGTCATTTTTATGCAAATTTATTTGAAAATATAGAGAATTATAGAGATCCAAATTTAGGGTCCCAATGTTCTGTGTAAGTCGAATCCTCTGTGTGTGTGTGTGTGTGTGTCTGTATATATATATATATATATATATATATATATAGAGTGTCCCAAAATAATGTATACACTCTTTGAATCATTATAACTTATTCAATTTATGTATTTTGATTTGTAAATAAGATTGATACAAGAGAAAGAATTATTAATATTTAAAGAGTGTGTACATTATCTTGGGACACCCTGTATATTTCTCTCTCTCTCTCTCTCTCTCTCTCTCTCTCTCTCTCTCTATCTATCTATCTATCTATCTCTCTCTCTCTCTATATATATATATATATATATATATATATTATATATATAATTATTAATTATTATGGAAAATAAATAGTATTTTTTAAATATAATACAAAGTATATGATTCCTGATAATTTGATTTTCTTGGTAATTAATTATTGTAACTCTTTAAATGTGTATATCTGAGAGATAGATATACATGGGTGAACTCTGTTTTATCCTTGTTCATGAATAGCTTTTGGTATTTATGTGGTAATACGGGGCAGTCTTTTAAGTTCCTTCTGGTCCTCATCTATGAAGTCCACATCATCTGCATATTTTGTCTCTAGTTGCATACTGAGCAATAAGATGGGGGATAGGGTTGTGAAGAGCACAGAAGAAAGACAGTCTCCCTGTGGAGGATCTAATTGTTGCTCTAAATTCAGCAGTATAGGGCATCTTGATATGAACCCTTAGTTTAGTATCATCTGCCAGCAGTAATCTGAATAGTCACATCACATCCTCATTACAGCCAGCCTGGTGTAGCACATCCAAGATCTTTGATCTGTTTATAGTGTTAAAGGCATGTAACATACCTATTTTTTAAAAACTCCCAGCATTTGGACATCACCATGGGAGTAAACATGTGCTGAACCCACACAATGTTGACACAATTGCATCTCTGCTTGAATCCACTCTGTTATCATCCCATGAAAAAGTGGTCAATTTTGTCATGGATGTGGTGCAGTGTTACTGTGAACAGGATCTTCCAGATGCTGTTTAACATGATTGGTCACAGGTTAGTGGAGGTTTCGGTTTGGGTAGTGCAATTAGGGTGCCCTGACCAATGGATTCAATCAGGTGATATTGTTCAAATACAGATTTGATGATAAAAGCAATTGATGGTGATATGACATAACTGACATACTTGTACAGTTGTTTGCTGTAATATAACTGCTGCTAGGGTATTAACTGTTAATAGGACAGAATAATCCTGAGGCATAGGGGCTGTAGCATCAAGTCAGACTATCAGTGGACCAGGAACAAAGTAGTGGAAGATTTATCATAGAATAGTTTCAGTGCTGTGAGTTGCACATGTTTAAAGACGGCAAAAAGGAGTCAAAGCTTCCTGTGATTTGCTACAGATGTGGAGAGAAGGGACATATCAGATTTTGTCCCCAGGGAAACAGGCAAGTGGGAGTTACTGCGCCAATGGCTACCCTGTCAGATCAACATCAGTGCAACTCCTAAACTTGCTAGTTGTATATGTTGTAGGAGAAATAACACAAACAAGATTGATACATGATGTCACATAACCCCGGTTGGTGAGTGAAAAGAATGCTCACAAAAGCAGGAGTGAGGTTAAATGCAGGGGATCTAGCACTGGCATTGTCAGTAGATGAGATGCAGTTCAAAATAAGGATGCTCATGCTGGAACACATTATTGACAGTATTGACATCGTCATTGGCATGGATGCGATTTATAAACTGGGTGGTGTCACTATTAATTAGAACCCTGCAACCATAATTAATGGACTGATAGGGTTAAAGGTTCAAGATAAGGACTTTTGAACTAAATTTGATGGTGAAAAATAAACAGTTAAATGGTGTTGGACAAATTGAAGAACAGGGTAAGCATCTATGAGAGTTCTATACAAGATGAGGAGAGAGTGGTATCTGAGAAGGAGGTAGACAGGTGGGTTGAAGAAGGCATCCTAGAACCTTAGAAGGAAAAAGTCCAAAGTAGAGTATTGCCACTGATGGCGGTAACTCAGCCAACAAAACATAAAATCAGACCAGTGCTGGTCTTTAGGGAACTAAATACATACCTATCATGCATCACAGGAGGTGATGTTATCAACATATGTGGTGAAACCATGTGAGTGGTGACAGAAGATGGGCACTACTACAATCATAGATCTGTAGTGGTGAGGCAGTGGTAGTACCAACTTGTGATGCACAAAGGGACCACCTATTGCCTTAGGCTCAAGACTGCTCAAGATTGTACTGAAGCAGGAAGAGATAATAGAGAGGGCCACAAATTGCTACATCGGTGATGTCTTTGTGGATGAGTCAGTTTTGCGAACAGAAGAGGTAAGATGCCACCTTGAAAAACATAGATTAATAGCTTAACCTTCAGAGTAACTTGACGGAGTAGCAGCACTCGAGCTGAAGTTGCAGAATACTACAGAGACTGAGGAGTTGATGTTCAGGGGGGATAATAAGATTCTACCTGTGGCAGATAAACTGAATAAGCAGGAGTTATTCTACACCTGCGGCAAACTGGTGGGTCACTGTGGCTGGATGGTTGAGAGTTGCATGCATTTATGTAAAGAGACAGGTGGAGGAGATGGGACAACTGAATGAGCGACAGAACACTTAAGATGATAAGGGATATCCATGTGGAGGTGAAGACTGTTAAGATTTTTGTGGCCATCCTTAGGCTTCAAGCAAGAGCACAGTCCAGTGAAGATCCTTTGTGTTAAGCAGAGCACGATCCTTAGTGAAGAATCCTTTGGTTGTTCCTTGGTGCTCCTTAGTGTTACAGGTCTGTTCGTCAATGAGTGCAAATGGCCATCTATCAATATCAGCGATTAAATAGTTAACTAACCATGTGTTCAGGCTGTTGATTGGCTGAAGTATAAACCATATGACCTCGCTTAGTCTATAAATTTAAGTGGTGGATTGCAGCACGGCTTATATATATTAAGATGATAAGGGATATCCATGTGGAGGTGGAGACAGACTCAGCAAAAGTATTGGCATGTGTTGAGTCTGTAATTACAAAAGAAAGCAGGATACAGATTAAGGGAGCAACAGAGATGCTTGTAAAGCTGGGAGTTCAAGAGGATGTAATACAAGAGTTTGACCTACAGGTCAGGGTCAGCCTTGTGACCTTGGAGACTAATAAAGTTTAATGTTCTCACAAGAGTAAGGAAAGCATGGTTGAAAATACCCATTGATGCAGACAACAGATATACCATGTGCAATATTGAAGATGAATATGTCAAGATACACAACATGGGTGTGTAGAAGATGCTATTTTTGGCTGGGAAGATAGACCTAACCATTTGTAGAGGGGTTGTGGGTAAAGTAGTGCAAGCATTCCAGTGGTACCAATCAATAGAATCCATGCCAACTACACATGAGGCTGGTGGATTTCATGTTTCAAACAATTAGGTAAGACTAGCAATTGATGTCACACATTACCATAACAGTGCATATCTGTCAATGGTGGATTGTGGGCCCAGTAGAATAGCCATATAGCGAGAGTTGAGCGGAGAAACTGGCGGCAATTGCAGCTTTGTTAAATGAGCTATTCTTGGAAAGAAGTCCAATGGAGGAGATCCTAATGGACAATGGCATGGTCAAGTCAGCAGCAGTCAAGGCAGTGCTGGATAAGTGGAATGTGTGAGCATACTACATGGCTACATACAGACCTAGTGGAAATGGCATTACAAAGAGGCACCATAGGACTGTGAAGGCAAGTAAAAAGGAGACAACTATTACCACTCAAGGCAGTCTACTGGCACAACATATCAACTCAGGCCAAGAAGAGGATTGTACCACAATCAGCAATATTTCAGTATGAGATATCCATTGGTCATCCCTGAAGATGAGACGACCTGATTCAATTCAGATTGGAGAAGTCTGGATAAAGCCGCCTGATGCGGGAATGATAACTGGAGAGCAGTTATGGAATAGCATTTCTGTGCCGAGGGGCACATCCTTGATGTGCAATGAGTGATTGGCTTCTTGAATTACGGTGAGGGTACTGTGAGACAAGGTGATAGTGACAGTTGTTCCAGCTCATTGGTTGAGAAGAGATGAGCATCCACCTAATTGGTTAAGTGATTACATAGTATAAGGATGATCTTGAGATCAAGGTGTTGAAAAGTACTTACTGACATGTTGTAAGTAATGAGAAGCCAGAAGGGAAGGAGAAGTGGATTCTTATAGGAAAATGCAATGCATTGTGGGTAAGTGGTTGGGGGCGGATAAAAAACAACTGCATATTTGAAGAGGGGAGAACTGGTCATTCAATGGACAGGTGTCAGTGAGAGAGAAAAAAAAGAGAAAAGAAAGGAAATGGAGAAAGGAAGGAAATGCAGTACTTCATGATGACAAGGAATTGTTTTTGCATTTTTCAAAAACAAATTTATTGACAATCGTTGACCAAGTTTTTCTTGCTAAATCAGAAGAGCAACACCCAATAAAAAAAATCTTAAAAACCACAAAATCTCTCAAACATTTACTAATGTTACGCAATATAATTGTTGTATTTTTGTGCAATCTTTACTTTGGCTGTTTTGATATGTAAACATCCTTAATGCTTTCTGTTGTGTTGATATTCTTTTTAGCTCAGAATTTCAATTTAGTGTCTGTGGTTGATGTTGTTTTAGCACTTCTATTGTGCTCATAACTGATGTTTTCATACATTTCAATATGGCTGCTTAGGCTTCTGTGGTTGTCTATCTTAACCAATTGATCTTGGTTGCTTTTCTTGTATGACACTTGTGTGAAACCATTATTTATGATTAGTATTATCTGCATTATTTGGACTATTGTCCTCATCTTCATTGTTATCTTCATTGTTATCTGTACAATGTTTCGGCCGATGTGCCTTCTTCAGGTATTTCTTGTCGGACTCAGGAACCTTCTTTTTGAACTTGGGAACCTTCTTGTCATAATCGGGAACCTTCTTGTTGTAATCACAGAACTTTGGACCATCATGGAACTTTGAACCTAACCCTTCATTCAGTCAAGAAGGTTCCCGATTACAACAAGAAGGTTCCTGAGTTAAAAAAGAAGGTTTCTGAGTCTGAAAAGAAGGTTCCTGAGTCTAACAAGAAATACATGAAGAAGGCCGGAGGGCACATTGGCCAAAACGTTGTACAGAGAACAATGAAGATGAGGACAATAGTCCGAATAACGCAGATAATACTAATCATCAAGCCTAATCTCAAATATTCAGAGAAATAACATTATTTATGAGTCTTGAAATATCATATCTGACCTGACCTTTTTGTCTGGTACTTTGTACAGCAGATAAGTATGGCTCAGGTGTAAATGTGTCATCATTAGCTCATGGGTTGAGTTGAATTTTGGAGCAGTGGTTTGTTTTTTAGTTTGCATAAAACAAAGTAAATTTGGTTGAAAATGGGAATTGTTGCCTTGGAATCTGCATTGCTTTTGGGTTCAGTAATGTGTTCTATTTGGTAGTGACAAGGATGTTTGAAGGCAGTGTTTGTGGAAAATAGCTCATGGATACTGATGAACTTAGAGCTTCTCCATTATTATTACATTTGCCCATTACATACCTATATACATACCATGTCCTTTAACCTTGTCTGGCTTGTTGAGTTTACCAAGTTTAGCATTGAAGTCACCACATATAAACAATAACCACCTAGCTGAGATATTTATTACTAAGCTTAGTTTATCATAAAGGGACTTGATGATGGATATATTTTCTTGGACTCTCTCAGTGTTTAGGCTGTATATATATATATTTACCAAACCCCTCTGCACGAGCAGGATGCGACACAAGGTCAATTTCTTAAGAGGAGTTTAACAGGTTTGAATTCAGAGTTTTCCTTCTCCAAGATGGTCACCTATCCAAGGTTAAAGAGCCCAGGCTGCCCTACTATTTATCCATAGCTCGAGAGAGAATATATGCATTCATACCTTTCCCAAGAGTATTAGCACTATGTGTAATGCAAACAACCATGTCCAGTATTTGAACTCGGGTTGACGAGTCCATTTCCTATGACTCTAACCATTACACCACAAACCTCCATGTTTGGGCTCTATATGTTGATGATCCACTACCTGATTGTGGAACCATTTCTCAATAGAAGCAACAAATATATATATGACATATATGAAATATATATGACATATTTATTGTTGAGGTCATGGTCCAGTAACTTGGGTCATATAACAAAGCTCAAACTATGTTTCTGTTGCATTAGCACCAACTTCTGTCCTGAGAGAAAGAGCTGCTCTGATTGGACAGCTACCTGGGTTTCTGGGATACACACAATGTCAATGTTATTGTGATTGTAGTCATTGAGTGTCTGTTTTTTTTGGCTGTTGATGTCAGACCTCATACATTCCAGACTGCAATTGCAATTTTATTGGGAAATGTTATTCACATAATGTCTTCATTAAAGAAGGGTAGACATTCAAAGGTAACTATGGATAAGCTAGATGCCTATGTCACAGCCGATAATCTCGGACACAAATTACATTTATATTTTGCCCAGAATCTGAGATTCAGTTGTCCAGGGTACAACTCCAAGGTTCCTGTAGAAGAGATGTCTTTACAGGAGGGAACACATTATCAGAATGAAGATGATAATTGGGATAGGAAAGATAATAAACACAGGATTTCAATATGAAGAGTTTAATAATCGATAAAGGGTAAAACAAACAAAAATTAGCATAGAAATCTATAGAGCAAAGTTCCTTTGTTTTGTTGTGTGAGTGTGAGCAATATTGTAATATTTCTGTGTGAAGTCAATGAAAAAAAGAATTACTTATCTGTGTGGGTATCCAATTTGATGGTGGATGTGTCAGCGGTTTATATTAACATCTTTTATCTCTGCTGTTTTATCATATTGAGTATTTTTCTAAGCCCGGACGCCAGCTTGACCAATAAGTCAGAAACTTATTTTTGTTTATATTTTTTGTAAAAGAGCGATTTTCAATTAGATTAAGCTGCCGTGTCGCGCACGTGCAATTAATTCTTAAGTGGCAGCTGCTTTTTTCACTTAACCAAAGTCTCTCTCACGCCACACTATCACTACAAACATCTGAGAACTATCACTTGATACCAAGGCCAAACAGTCTAATCTCTGACAATGCTCTGTACAAAATGTGCAATGCCATCCCACTATGAATAAGGTTTGGCCCAACTATACACAATTCTTATCCTTCTCAAGGTGTCAGCACCATGTGCTATTGTGTGTAGGTAAACTCCTTTGAACAGCGAAAACTCTGAAGACTACCGTGTGGGTACATAGACAGGTTTATTCACCATAGGAAGGGGTAAAAGCTGAAACATAAAATACAGTTTGCAGTAACAACAAGAAATTAATTCTCTTAAAGTGCTTACAATTAAATAAAAACAATGATGTGGAGTGTCTAAGTTTAAACAAAGAGGCTAGGCTGAATAGCCAGTAACATAGTTCAAATATCAACAGCCAAAGGCAATAGTGTGGAGTGTCTAAGTTAAGCAAAGAGGCTGGCTGAATAGCCGTTAATATAGCATAGCTTAGTTTAAGTATCAACAGCTAAAGTCAATGACGTGGGGGTGCCAAGTTATGCAGAACGGCCGGGCTGAATGGCCATTAAAATGTAGCAAGAATGTCTGACATAGTATTGTCTTAATCCCTAAATACAAGACAGATAACAGGGGAAAAATATGGAAGATGTTACTGAACTAATAGGTATTTTACATTAACACGAATGGAATAGAAGAAATGATACTGACAGGAGAAATTTATCACTCAAGAAATTGACATTTCGTGAAATAAACACCACATGGTACAGAGAAAAAAAAGGTATTTACCTAAGGGTCTATGAAGAAGAAATGACTTTAAATTAAGAAATAAATAACTCAAATTTCAAGTCTGAATTGGCTAAATTAGCAGAGACAAGAATCTTTGTCTTTTTTGGACAAGGTCCAGCGTGGAAAAGGAAGAAATTAAGGGCAGACGGTGAAAGGGGAATAAAAATGGTGTTGTAAGCGATTTGTCCCGCCATTTAAAATAGGCCGCTAAGGAAGATAACTCTAAGGGTTAATTATCTAAATGTGTAACATGGCACTGACAGTGTTTTGGGATATGAAAGGACTATTACTATTGATTTCCTTGAAAAAGGTACAACTATAAACAGTGCTTCCTATTGCCAACTCCTTAGACAAAATTCATCTATTTATTGAATAACCTCATATATATTAATATGTTCCTCTATTTCTTGGTGAAGATGCCATAAAAAAAGTAAAATATAGTAGTAAATTTTCAAAAATTTTTCTCATGTTTGGCAAAGAAATAAATCTCCGGTTGACATCTTCAGGCAATTATGTGGTCCCTGTAGTATCCTAGAATTATATTTCAGGTAGACATTTATCCAAAAGATCAACAGAAATAATCTCTGTAATGAGAAAGGAATGAAGACAAGACAAATATTGTGTATAAAAGAGGGTAATATTTTATTATTATATTTGGTGCAAAAGGTTTTCTAAAACTTTACAGCTTTTAGCGGTCTTGAGACACATACAATATATAGTAACAAGTAATGCACTTATCTTTGTTGAGTTCCTTTGGGGGTTAAGAAGAGTTTTGTGGTAGGCTCATTTGTGTCTGTGTCGTGTGTTTATTCTAGTGGTCTGCGCTGGTTCTTGGGATGTCCTACCTCATCCACTGTTTTTACTGTTCTGGTTCTGCTCTGGATGTCTGCCCTGTCCGAGTAGCAAGGCTGTTCTGAAGATTTCTAGGTTCCTCGCTCCCACCTTTCCGGCCATAATTCAGGGGAAGATAACCCATATTTCTCAAAAGATACTAGCAGAAATGAACACTATTGTATGATTGAAATAATAAATAGTATCATTAGATGTGCTATCTTGTGGTTTACACATATTGTTATTGGGTGAGTCTTAAGTGTTAATCTGTATCCATCCTTAAGTTGAACAGAAACTCCAGAGTTGCATAGTAAGAGAATTAAGATAAACCAGTGAATGTGTATTTCTTTTAATCTTCATAAAATTAAGCGAGTAGAAAGTCAGAGAAGACAACAGCTCAGTCAAGAAACTTCTGGTTGGTGGTTTTGGGTTGCTTGTGTCTTCACACATCAAAAACCAATATTAGCATATCCATGATATACTAACACTGAATAAATGGAAGGAAAGACAAGATTAGCTCATTTACACATACATTTAATACATCATATACATATAAGTAGTATTGAAAAGAATACACAAATATGACCCAACAGCTAGAAATATGCACATATTGTTCTATGAGTAAGCAGTATATGGAAGGGGTACATTTAATGATGATGGAAAGTGAAATGTGCCTTTATTGTTTCATGTCAGGAGACAACATCTTTACTGTTCAAAGAAAAAAATACAAAAGAGCATAAGAATGGGTTTCTGAACTGTGATCTGACAAGCCATGAGGCACCCCACAGACACATACATTTTCTAAGATATTTATTCATTGTTTCCTTACAATGGTATCAATACTAAAACAATACTGAAAACAATTAAAAAAAATTCTTGATATGTGTAAAATTTAAGAAACATCCACAAAAATCAATTCTATGTGTTCCCCTCTGAATGTATGAAAAAAAAAGTTTTGGAAAAATCAAATGAAAATAATATTTTCATTTAATTTATAGGATGGAAATAATTTAATTCATCATGATAAAATAGGTAATTACTTTTATTGTTAACATGATTTATATATTATTAAACTAAATTAAACTGGATTTATATATTATTAAACTAAGTTAAAATATCAGTTAGTTTACTTAAATAGATCAAATAAAGGCTGCCTTTAGCTTTCATTAAAGTCAGATCCTATTTATAGAATTTATACTGTAATAAACTGTAAATAAATAGAGGATAGACTTCTGAAGTGGAAAGAACACTTCACAAATCTGCTGAGAAACCTTTCCTAAAATCAGATTAATACTAATAGCCGAGTAGACCTTAAGCAAGGATACTTTACAAGAAATGAACCAAGGAATCCTAAAAACAATAAAAGTAAAAGCTGCAGGCTTGACAAGGAAATTTGACAACATACTTCTTCAATTATTCAATGCGTATATAAACAAAATAATAGAGAAATGGACGAAAGCTGCATCCTCCCATTCCTGAAGAAAGGTGATCTCAGAATCACTAAGAACTACAGAGGTATAACTCTTTCTGCATAGCTGCTAAGGTTTATAATGCTTTCTTCTCAATTGCATCCAACCTGAAGTAGAGAACATTCTTAGGAAAAATCAAAACAGGTTTTGTAGAAATGGTTCACAATTCTTCAGATTCTGACTATATGTTGGATCATAGAAGGGTTTGAGCAAAAATTTGAGGCAACACTATTGTTTTGTTTCTCTAGGTATTATTTGTAGATTTCTCATATGGTCTCCTAAAGAAACTGTTACCACTATAATGATGCTTTACAAAGACATGAAAGCATGGTTCATTCAGCTGATGGTGACACAGATTCCTTTGACCTGTTGCTGAAGTCCTGCAAAGAGATTATTGAGGGAAAAATAACATTTAGTTTTAAAAAAAAGCTTTGTTGAGTGTGTGTGTTTGGGGGGGGGGGAGTCAAACAATTAGTCCAATGCTTACTGGTAATTAATCTTTTCTTTTTCTTTTTCTTCTCCTCACTTCTAGTCTCAGTTGATATCTACTGTTGTTGGGTTTTGTTGTATGTTGTTTGTTCTTCTTCTTCTTCTTCAAAGCCTCTTGATGCTACTGTCTCTTGGATCTCGTATGCTCTTTTTCCTTTGCTTCCCACCTGGTCTTCCGCTAGCCTATTTATACCCCAGAGCCCATGTGCCTGTAGCTGTCATAAGGCATCTGGCTTGAACATACGGGAACTTGGGTCAGTTCAATCCTCAGTGTTACGCTCAAGTATTGCCTTTTCGTATTCAGAAGGATGTGGGTTCATCTTAGATCAAAGTATACACACCAGACAAAGCCTAACCTGCTTCTTCAAGATATGTCACATCCTCATTTCCTCCTCAATCTGTCACAGAGATACATTAGCACATAGTATATTCATAATCTGCTTAGATTATATACTATGAATTGTCATGAAATGTCTTAGATCTGATAAGAAGAAAAAGTTTCACGCTTAAAAAAGGCAAAAAATTAGCTATATCTCACAGAAACTATTACTGTTCATAAGAACGTAGTCTAGGCAAATTTGAGTAGAGATGGTGTTAATGTATCTCGTTACTGGACTCCAGTGACCAATATCAGAAATCTATGTCAGTAAGTGAATGTTGTGGGGATTAAGAAAAATACAAATTAAAAATAGAATAAAATAAATAAAAAAAACAAACTCCCATGGAGCCTTTCCGGAAATACCATTTTGTGCATGTCCGACAAAAAGGACTGACTCTATCCCCAAAAGGTAACTCCGGTCATTTGAATATAGGCTGCAACAGGGGTAGTTGTTTCCTAGCCAAGGGATATGTCCCTTTGACTAGCGCCGACTATGCCCGTTCATAAAGGATAAGGCGTAGAAACTACTCTTGTTTATCTCTTTCCTTTTCGTGCTTTTCTTTTCTAAGTTCCATTTCAGTCACCAGCCAGAAGAACAAAGAACCAGCTTTTATTGAGGTTAAGATACCAGCACCAAGAAATAACAATAGTCCATAAATGAACCATTGCTTTGTTATTTGTGAGCATCTTATAGTGGTAACAATTTCTTTAGGTAGATTATATAACTAGTAGTATTTGCGCCATCTTGTGTATGGCGTTAATGCCTAGCAAAATCTACAAACAAGAGTGTTGCTCAAAATTTTTTAACTCATACTCCTTTGACGAATAGTCAGGATCTGAGAGTTGGTGGATCGATTTCATCTACAACAAACTATTCAAATTGATTTCCTAGTTGAATCATTGCTATGCTCTGGTGAATAAGTTACACTGAGAGAAGGCTGGAGGGTCAACAGCTGAAACATTGTGTTTTTATAGATCATGATAAATAATGAGGACAACGTCTAAAAAATCAAAATGAAATAAATTTTTATTTTTTTTTCAATGAAATAGCTAAAATGAGCTATAAAAATTATTTACAGAAATGGATAAATAAACTAAAAATAATTTTGGTTATTTCAAAACACATTCCCGATTTTTAAAGCTATTTTTTTTTTTTTAAGGACGGCTTTATTCAAATTAGCAACAGTCAGCCGCTTCGTATGCTCTGTGATCTGTTTTTTTTTTTTTTTTTCGGGGAAAATAATTTTTTGTTTCATCTAATACTTTAAGTACTTTCAATGATTTTTGATTATTAAAAAGTTTTCAATTCATTGTAAAAAAAAGTTTACAAATTTATTATTGAGAAAAAAAAAAATGTTTCTTTAGTCATATTTATTGAATTTTGAAAAATGACCAAAATAAAATTATTTAAAAATTCAGATAAAAAATAATTTATTTTCCGCAAAAAGCCAGATCAAAAAAGGCGTAATGCTGGCTCCTCCTGCTGTATTAAAGGGAGCATTCGTTTTTTTAAAAGCGGAAAATTTTCAGAAGCGGCCTATTTGAAGTAACTTATTTTGCTTGACTCTTGCTTGCACTTTATTGAACACGTTTTTTCGTTCCCAATTTTTTTACGGTCTACCGTAAAATTAAACAAAATGGGATGTGGTTGATTTTAAAAACCTAGAATAATAATACATAAGACGTAATAAAACGCAAGAAATTCAGGCATTATTATTGACGAGAACAATTTAATTCAAGAAAGAAGAAAGCAATGGCTTATCGACTGTTAAGTTCCACTTTGTTTAGAATGAACTCAAGTAGGATTTGAAGCAATGGCCAAGAACAAAAGAAAAGATATTTTAGTTCTAGTCCAGCTCTTTGGGGCACAGCCAAAAAAAGGAATCCCTGGTTCGTGAGTTTGCAAAGATTTATTCATTGAAGCAAATTTGTGCTAAACTTGCAAATCGGTCGGAAAATTAGGGTGACCTAGAAAAAACAGAACTCAAAATTAAACCCAAACCTAACTTTAACCCGAAACCCTCTAGTTAAAATTAAACAGTTTTATTACAAATTTGTAGGTTCTGTTTTTTCTGGGTCACTAATTTTCTGACCGATTTGCAAGTTTAGCCCTTTTTTAAAAAATATTACGCAGCAGCTTCACCAGCAGGATTTCTAGATATTTAAATTAAAAATAAATAAAAAATACAAATTAGATAATTCAAATTCTGTCATTTTAAATAAGTTTCTGAATCAAAACATTAAAATTTACTTCAAAACTAAAAAAATTTTCAATTTATTTTCGATTATTTTGAAAAGAAAATGTAATTTAATTTTTTGTTATAAATATTTCAACTTTTTTTTTTTTTTGCAAAAAGAGCAAAATTTTAATTTTATTTGTTGATTTTTATTTTGTTATCTGAAAATCAAATCGATTTTTATTCAAAATAATAAATTTTGTTTGCGTCTAGATTATGAGTCTATAATAATCTAGATGGCAAAGAAAATAGGAGACTCTAGAAATTGTTAAAAAAAAAACAACAAACAACGATTAATTATTAATTTATTTTTTGTCATTTTTCAATGAAAAATTCATTTTTTTTTTTCAGAAACCGGGAAAAGATACTTATTCCATTTTAAAGTTTAAATATTATATTTAGAAATAATTTTGAACGAATTTTTTTGCGAAAAAGAAAAGAAAAAAAAGAAGAAAAACGCCATTAAAATAAGATAAAACAATTTTGCTCTTTGTGAAAAGTTCATAAATTATCTTCAAAATTATTTTTATTTTATTTCCTTTCAATATTTTATTCAATATTTTGATTTGATATTTTCAATTTCATTTCAATATTTCAAGAAAATTTGATTGAAAATTTCGTCCGTAAAATTGACGGAAAATATTTCAAATTTTTATTCACAAATAATTTTTTTTCTTAAAATGTAATTTTGATGCTTTAAAAAAATCAGATTTTTCCCGATTGTCTCAAATATTGGTTATAAAAATTAACTAGCTCAAAAGCTGTACTATTTAGTCGGGAATTAAACTAACTCCTGCAGAAGGCTCTTGATTGGAAACTTCAGTCCACCAATAACACTTCATGTATTGAGTACATATTGAATTTTTATCATTTTGATTTTTCTGACTTTTGTCCTCATCTTTATCGTGATAAATTTTGATGGACGTGAAAAAACAATGATGTCATTTTTTTAATGAGATCTTTATAAGTTCAATGTCTTGTTTGCTCAACAGACAAACTATTCAAAATTATTTCCTGGAAAGATACACCTGAAAAGGTCAGAGGGTACAACGGCTGAAACATTGTGTTTTTATATATCACAATAAAGATGAGAACAACAGTCCGAAAATCAAAATAATACGTATCAAGCCTAATCTAAAAATTCAGACAAATAATATTAAATTCTATTAAACTTGAACAATATTTTCAAACAATTAAGTTTTTGTCAAAAAATTATATTATTGCAAGGTCAATAAGTGTTCGACCCACAAACTTTTGAAGAAGGAAATGGGTTGACACAAAATGGACAAGGAGGATGGACAACATTAATTTAGTTTTATATAAAATGACAGTTTTATTCATTGTAAAAACTGACATGTGGGTTACAACCAAAAACAGGAACAAACTGGAACAACTTGTTGTGTTGTCATTATCTTCTCTTAGTTAGGTTGTCAGTTTGGGTCAAGAAGGTAAGACGGGTTGACGTTGTCGGATGTTTGGGCCCTCGTGAAGTACTGGAGGTTGTGCTGGACTAGGCAGCCCGAAAAAATCTGTGTCAGGTGGTACGGAAGGCAGGATCTGCATCAGGTTTGGCATGGAGACAAGTTGCATCAGAAAGTTTGATGGTTTTGCAGGATGGAATGCCAACAGGATTGTAATGAGCTAGGCCACATTAGGAATCAATTGAATAAGCGGGTTCACAGGGTTTTTGGATTCTGGCTAGCAAATTGCAGGAATCAACTGCTGAAAACAATCCTGCAAGGCTAAAATCAGTCTATCTCGCTGGATGAGTTGCTGACAGAATTGCAAAGCAATGAACTAAGCCATGTCTAGAATTACAGGAATCAACCGCTGAGTGGGTTTCAACTGATATCTTGACTGCAGTTACTGAATTGCAAGAATTGACTGTTGGAACAGTGACTACAGCTTTATCAGACTGGCTGATGCAATGGGAAGAGGCTGTATCAAATATTGTAGTAACTGGTACCATGCTTGACTCTCTTCCCAACCACCAGGATACCTGTAAACTTGAATAAACTGGAACAGAAAACGAATTATCCTGTTCCAGTTTATTCCTGTTACTGATTTTGATGTAACCCACATGTCAGTTTTTACAAATTAATATAAAACTAAAACAATGTGTCTGTCCTCCTTTGGTTGTTGTCAATCTATTTCCCTCTTCAAAAGGTCTGTGGGTTTGACAATCCTTATCGACAATAAAATTTGTCTTTTTGGAACTTGTCTTTTTGGAAAACTGTTAAACATTTTGGTTTCTCAATCGGGGTCAGTACAAATTGCTATGCGATAGGTAACAGTAAACTACAGAAGAACTCAAAATTAATCGCTGCATTTAAATATTGCCATAATATCATTTAAACTTTACATTTTAAAAGTTCAATGATAATTCTTCTGCTGCCATTTAATTTAAAGACAATTTGATGTAGATCTTTACTTTCCATACAAACAATTATTTATATTTCATGGCACAGTGGGCTGAGAGTGCCAAAATTTGGAAATTCTGCCATAATTTCTGATCTACTTGAGATGAGACTCTCAATAAGGGCTCATTAGAAGCATATTTTAATGGCCTTTGTAATGAAAAAATAAATTTTCAAAAATGTTAATTTTTAGGGGATCTGAGCCTGTATATGGGCATTTTGGTCCTAAATCACTATTTTGGGCATAATTTGGCTAAAAATGGTTCTCGAAGGGTGATTAAGAGCTTGTTAGAAGTGATTTATTTTATCTTTGCAATAAAAAAATAAATTTTCAACAATGATAATTTTTAGGTGGTTTGGACCCAAATTACCATATATGGGCATTTTGGTCCAAGTGTTTCAGATGTGTCTGAAATGTAAAAAAAAATGTGTGTTTGTGTTGGTGTTGTCCATGTGTGACAACATTTAAAAAATATTTTTTAAATACTGTATTTAAAAAAAATATATGTTTCTCAGTCTGCTGTCTATGTATTATTTATCTCTTTCTTTCTTTCTCTCACTCCACACTGACATACAAAGAAGCAGTTTTAGTTTACCTTCCTGAATGGTGGAATGTGACACAAAGTTGAGTTGACCCCCCCCCCCCCCCAAACTAGATCATGTATGAGTAAGTAGTTCTTGTTAGCATTTTGAGATGCCTCAAGAGTATTGACATGGATGCTCTCCGATAAGTGCAAGGGAGAAGTGCTGAATGGCTAAAACCGAATTTGGAAATTTTGGGTTTTAGGTCACAAAAAGTTGAAAAGAACAGTCCAAAAATTTACAATTTGGTCATAACTTGCAGGAGACCTACCTTCTTAGCATTTGTAGGAGGGAAGGGCTAAAGAATTATGAACGATGGCCAAATTGTAGCTTGGAAGACATTGATATTCATTTTAGTCAGTACTTGGTAAAACTCACAGATAGTAGTAATTGATGGGTCAGAGTTGTCTGCCCTGAATCCCTATTTATATTATAGGGGTCTGGTTATCTGTCCTTATCCTTTTTTTTTTTGTTAATTAAAACGAACACTTCATGTGTCTTAAGATGTCATTCTCATATCTCATTTTATGTGGAATTAAGTTTGTAAATTCCCAACAAAAAAGTTATGGGCCCAGGCTGTGTGTGATGATATTGACCACGTGTTGAACTTTTTTCAGCCATTTTTGATTTGTCATTCACGGAGGAAGATTTTGTGTCATTTTATGATTGAAATATCTTTTGTAATTGTTTTATAATTGAAATATCTGGAACATGGTGATAGTAATAAAACTTATAAATCTTGTGCCACTGAATAGGACAAATTATGTTACTAGGAAAGTACAATGCTAAATAGCATTAATTAGAGACAATGTATGGAACATCGTAAATGAAACAGTGATTGTTCCTGATTCTAGGACAGATGGGATATTATGTGCAAAATACTTATCGCGGAAAGATCGTGCCTTGGCGAACATTGTACTGTCACTGGAACTGACTTTTGTACTTAATTGGGGATCCAGATGATCCAGCAGTGGTATGGAAAAAAATTGGCTGGCCAATTTCAAAAGAAAACGTGGGCAAACAAATTAGCATTAAGGAGGAAACTATTTTTCCTTAAACTGAAGGAAGGTGACTCTGTTCACAAACACATAAAGTTAATGACAGAAACATTCAAAGATTTATCAGTTATAGGTGATTCAACTGATAAGGAGGATAGAGTTGTATATCTCCTGGCTAGCCTTCCAGATTCTTATGATATGTTGTTGACAGTACTTGAAGCAAGACAAGATGCTGTATGAGGAAACAAAAATTAGGGAAAATGAAACTGGTAGTGCCTAGTCAAAGCCACAATGTTGAAACATCACATCAACAAAGGAGACCCAAGTGTTTTAACTGCAGGAAATATGGACAGATTAAACGTGACTGTCAATATGCTCGGGAATGATTCTAAAGAAAATTTTAAAAGGAACTACCAAAAAAAGAAAGTTTTCTTCACTGCAGTACAAGTGATGACACCATATGAAGTATGGAAAGGCTACAAACCAAATGTAAAACATTTAGGCATTTTTGGATGTAGTGTTTATGCCCATATACCAAAGGATGGCAGATCCAAAATGGAGTCGTATGGTATAGACTCTTTAATACAGAAACATTGAGAGTCTTCCATAGCAGAGATGTCATCTTTAACAAAGCAGCACATCTATAGGTGAACAGGGGGAGAGAAGGAGTTGGAAATCAACTTCTAGTGAAAATTGAATGTTAAGACATCAACAGTGATGATGATGAAAATTCACAAGAGGTCACAGGACCATGAAGGATTAGGAAAGCTCCAGATCAGTAGGGTGAATGGGTCTATGTTGCTCACAGATTAGATGACCCATTAACAATGAAAAAAGCACTTTCCAATCCTGAGAAAAAAGAATGGATGAAAGCAATGGAAAGTGAAATTAGATTCACTATATACTAATAAAGTATGGAATCTTGCTGAATTACCCAGTAGACGGAAAGCTATTGGTAGTAAGTGTGTGTTCAAACAAAAATATGATACTGATGGAGACATGGAATAACACAAAGCTTGACTAGTAGCTCAAGGATTTCTTCACAAACAGGAAGTTGATTATGATGAGACCTTTTGTCCGGTAGTAAAGTTTGAATCAGTGCAAATTGTTATTGTATTGGCAGCACAACATGATCTTAACCTATATCAGTTGGACATAACCACTGCATTCTTAAATGGTGAACTTAAAGAAGATATTTATACGAAGCAGCCAGAACGATTTCAAATCTTATCTGTTGGAATGAAGCACTAGATAGTCAGTTGAAGAAGATGGATTTCAAGCAAATAGAAAATGACCCTTGCATCTACACACTATCCTCAGAAGAAGAGATCTTCATGGCAGCTGTTTATGTTGATATCATTTTAGCAAGCAAGTCTTTGACACATATCCAAGAATTCATCAAAAGAATCTTGGAGAGTTTTGATATCAAGGAAATGGGGAAACTACATTACTTCTTGGGTGTCCAAATTGTTATCCAACTCTATTAGTGCTTTGCTTCTGTCATTTTGTTGGGGACTGTTTATTTGTGTAAATTTACAAGTTGTTCCTTGTTTTTTTTATTTACTTTCAATTTTCTACTGTGAGGAATTATTGGACTATCAGATAAGTCACTCAGTTATTAGATGAAGATGGAGATTTCTTTCATTCCTGTTATTAAAATTTATTTTATCTGGTTTCTCTTTTTGTTGTTCTTGTTTTTTTTTAAGTTTTGCTTGCCTGATTTTTAATTATGACATTCATCTTCTGCTTTTGTCAATGTATGGCTTAGAAATTTACTAATCAGTATAATTTTGAAAGAAAGTTTAGCAGCAGGAACCGGTTTGTAACAAAATATCTAAATTTAGATCCTACAATAATCCTGCATATATATTTATATATAAACATTGAATCCTATAATTCATTTTTATCATCTATTTATCTGAGAGCTAAAAATATAAATAGATTAAGTGTTTTTATTTTTCAAGCTTCAAATAACTTTTTTTTATTATCTGTGAAAAAAATTGCATGGTTCATGTTGCCATGACAAAGGATTTTTCTCATCACCCATCACTTTGTAATGTAATATCCTAATGACATAGAAAAATGTTACACATAAAACAAAAATATGTGGATTAGAAATTATAAAGAATCTTCAAAATCCTTTCAATTAATTAGATATTTAATTAATAATTATTAATTTATCAAAGCAGGTTACCTGGACATCCTTGACGTTCCCAGAGTTGAGTTTGATGACACAAAGCACTTTAATGGAATGTTGGTGTTCCCTTATAAGATGTCACATGTGGATACTTTTGCCCCATCCCACTTACTGATATTGACCACAACTCTCTGCTCTACTGTTAATAAAACTGAAGAAGCCAAGAATGTGAAATATGAAGGTCTCTCAAAATCACTAGTTTTTATAATTAATAGTTTTTGAGACTACTGTTGCTTATGGTAATAAAGTTGATGATCTTATATGAAAATTAGACCCTATCACATGTAAAATAGCATTTCTACCCCAGAAACTGTTTATTAATATTGTTTGAGGCAATTCAGTTACCATCACTAAAGTCTATAGAGAGGCTAAAAAAATTGAAAAGTAGGGGCTGTCAGGTAATTGGGTTGTGTCCAAAGCACTCAGGTGACGAAATTGCAAAAGCCTCGTTTTTGAAGTAGCTTCAAATGAATAAATTTATTATAACTAAAATGGTTCAATACTATGAATCATTGCTATTAATGTACCTTGCTATGTTTGTAATGGTACTTGATAACACTAGTATAAATACATAAAGTAGATTCCTCTCTATTTGTTGAGACATGGACCTTTTGAAACAAATGTCTGTTAAGATTTTACATAGCTGTATTGAATGATTTAGGGACCAATAACACTTTTTGCCCAGTATCAGTCTACCTCTATTGAGGAATTGTGAAATGAAGAAGCAATAATGTGATTTTTTTTTCAAAGTGTTAATTTAGGAGTTATCCCCCTTGTATGAATCATTTACTAATTGATTAAAACCTGACCAAACTATGTTAAATGAAAAGAGAGAAATCAAGCCGAAAGCTAAAAAAAAAAATTGTTGTTCAGATTCCTATACCAGAAAGGAAATCATAATAATTTATTTATTTACTAAGAAACATACATACATACATTTTGCATGAAATTTGGTTACAAGAATATTTTTAGTATTAGGTGGAGCTCTTTAAGTAGGTCAACTCACTAGAAGAGAGCTTATAGAATACAATTCTATATTTTATATCAAAATAAGAATAAATACGCGTACACATTTCTTTTCCCAAACTTAAGGAAAAGAAATTAAAACAAACACACAACACAATCCTTTTCCTAAACTTAAGGAAAAGAGATTAAAAACAAACACGAACACAATCCTTTTCCCAAACTTAAGGAAAAGTGATTAAAAATCAGAATCGATAGGCTAGGTTAGCATTGCTTTCAACTACGTCTGCGTGTTTGTGCCAAAAATTAATTACTTTTTTATCTCATCTTGTAATTATAAAAGACAGAGAAGAAATCAGCAATTACACAGACTTCATCTCACTGTCAAACAAGATACACCCGACGACAACAAACAAACACACAGATCCCATCTCGCGGCCAGATAAAACACAACCAAGAAACAGGTGTCCGAACGAACGGTTCCACTGCGTTAACACAACTAAAAACGCTTCTACTACTACAATTCATTCAACATCAGGAATCCGTTTCAGCAGGTTGTATAGACAAAATTAATTCTCATTTCTAGCACACGAATCCGAACTTTTGACTACATAAACATTTCACATTTACCATTACACATTTCTTGACAAACTTTTACATTTTACATTTCGTATCAAACTTTTCCACATCATATCTACACTATTTCTTTTGAACATTCAATTTTGTTGATTATTGCAAATTTATTCTCTGAATAAATTTATTTGTTATTTTATGACTACATGCTTTGCTTCTGTCGTTTCTCCGTATATTCTACCTAAACTGTCATATTTTTATTCGTCATTTTAATATCATTTGCGAACCCCTACTACAAGGCCTCTACAAGCTCCTTTAAAGTTCAAACAAAGTTCTATGAAATTGACAAATTTCAAAAATGTTCAATAAGCATATACATACATACAGTTATATATGTATATGTATATACACACACATTCACATGTATGCAAAAAGGATAGAATATGGATGAGTACAAACACTGCAATGATATTTTTTTATGTTCAGAAGACAATTTTTACATAATGTTATTTGAAAGCAAAAAGTGCCTTTTTATATTCTTTTTAAATGATTATTTAGTTGGAGAATTTTTTTTATATCAATGGGAAATGTATTCCATAGTTTTGCACTATAAAAGGGAGTTGATTTCATTCCATGTTTTTGACTATTACTTTTAGCTTTGAGTTGTGGGTTGACAGTTTTAAAATGGATCCTTAAAGAATCAGATTCATAATAAATATTAGTATCATCAGCAAATAGATAAAAGAATCAACCTCTTTGATATATTGGGAAGATCATTTATGTAAACTAACAAAAAAAAATGTGTCCTCTGGGAACAAGTATTTAAATTTTAATACAATTAGATATTATATTGAATAAGAAAAACTAATGAATCTTCAATACAAACACAAAAAGACACTTATTTTAGTTATTCTTTAATTCTATATAAAAATAATTCATAGGATTGATTTTAATACGTTTGAAAATAAAACAATGATATCGGAAATCAATAAAACCAAGAAATTATTTATCAATCTGGTTTTGTTAAAACTAGTATGCAAATTAACCACACCATATATTATGTAAACATCTATTCATTAGGGATATATAACGCACATTGCAGGATTTTAAATGCAATAATAACATTTTGAGGCAAATCTGACTCAGATTTATTCTATTTGATTTTGACTATAAATTAAATACTCATTGATAAACTTAAGCAATTTCTGATGTAATTGTGATGTAAGCTGTGACATAGTTTCAGTTACAAATAGAAACCAAATCTCTATTATTTATAGAGATAAGAAAAAAGTTGTTAATTATTCTATCTGGTTTACAGTGAATTTTTGTTCTTCTCATTTCAGAATTTGCCTTTTGATATTAACCAACGTTACAAACTGACTTTATGGTTTCTTATTTATGGTATCACAGGATTAAATGCACCAATGTTTGTCCTGGCTTATCAACTGTCAAAGTAATGAAAAGAAAGGTCAGTAAGAGTTTCAATTTTATAACATGCAGATCTTCCTTGTATATCCAATGGAATAAATTAGAATTTTCAACTTTATAATGCTAATGTAAAAATATGGAAATTATTTATGACAAGGGTAGAGGTTTAAAAGAGTGATCTGTGAAAGATTGGAGTAGTAAGCTTTGTTTTCTTTGTTTAATGGTATATCAACCTTCATGGGTTATTTAATGCCAAAGCAATTCTTGTAGAAGAACAGTAATGGTACTATTTAACCTATAGCTGGAGGAATGAGAGGGCTCATACCTTTCCCAAGGATATTAGTCTAAAATCGATAGTGTGATTGGAGTTCAAACTCGTTTATTACAATGTCACAGTCCAGCATGTTAACCACTACTCTCCCATTGGTACTTTGGAATAAATACTCAATGAGGTTTTGTTCTTACTTTATCTAATTACCAGTCTTTTGGGATTATAGAGATCCACTCAAATTTGACAATTATGGCTGCACCTGTAATTATAAGGGATATCTGAAATAAAATTTAAAAATTCAATTAACTATTGCATAAAGGTGTTTTGCTTTGTGTAATATTATTAACTGCCCTATAACTTCTGTCTCATCCTATACTCTATGCCAGTAGTTCTCAAACATTTTTTAGTCATGGCACCCTCAGAGTTTAAGGAATTTTTTGCAGAACTTTAAATCAGGAAATACTGAATAATTGAATGTATTATGACTGTCACATCTTGACAGAGGATAGCCATCTTTACCACCAAAATTACAACTCAAACTTACAGATTAATAATTAGTTCAACTTGTGAAAAATATACAAGATGTGTAAGTTGAGAAGGTAATAAATGTTGATGGATTAGAGTGACATACACTTGTATGACACTTATGCCACTTTCTCGGTCTACATAGCTACAGCCCAGTAACAAGCATAGCAAGGTAAAATGGAAGTTATTAGTTCAGAATCCCTTCTCTTAGACTTTTCTTGTTAAAGGATATCTATAAATCAGCAGAAGTTTGATACTGGAGCTTTGATTTTGATTTTGGAGTTAACTTCCATGGCTTTATCTTTAGACTGGAGCCTCTTCTACCCACAATATATATATAGATAGATAGATAGATACTACACTAATTCAGTGCAATGGAATATTCTTTATTTTGCAAATAACTTGTTCAAATTTGTTTAAATTTTGACAGTTTATTCTTAACAGTATATCAATTTGATATATGAAAAAAATCTTGTTGAAATTCACTGAGAAAACAGGGTTTCTTTGGAATGCAACATTTTTGAAAATTGAAGATTGTTATATCTAGTAACAAAAAGAAAAAAAGTTAGGTTTTTTTTATCATTAAGAAAAAGTTTTTATAAATAAACACATTTTTGAAGAACTGTATTAATACATTTAATACCTTGTTGTAGCACCTTTTGCATTTGCTATTTCATTCATTCATTCTGTTAACAAACTGATTGAATCATGAGTCTCCAATAACACCAATGTTTATGACTTCAATTCTTCAAGATTTGATGGATTGTATTTTCTTCTCTTGAGGATTCCCCATAAATTTTCTATTGGATTTACATCTGGGCTATTTGCAGGCCAATCAATAACAGGTGCCCTCTTCTCTTTGAACCATTCTTTTGTAGAATTTGCTATGTAGGGTGGAGCAAGGTCCTATTGGAAGATGAATTCATTGTCACCAAACTTGTCCTCATTGTAAGGGAAAAGGAAATAATCTTAGAAATCCTGATAGACAGAAGGATTAATCAATCTTTTTAAGAAGCAGATCTTTCTGACACCAATGACAGACATGCAACCCAAACCATTTACAAATTGAGGAAATTTTATGCTTTCTTTCATATATTTGACATCAAATGACTTTTGTCATGATTGTTATATACCTCTTTATATTGGGTATATAAATGGCAGAGAGTAGAGAGGAGAGGAGATGGACTCTTACTTTTCTGCTTGTTCTTACTTGATTGATGGCCATCTTCCTTTCGACTGATTCTTCTTACTTCTTTTGGGGGCTGGTCAACAGTGCTTATTTCTTGTTTGTAATGAATAAGCAAGACGTTGTTTTTAGATGTTTATTCTTTATTACAAAAACACCAAATCCAAAAGGATTTTCTACCATGGTGAGAAGCTGGCATTTTGGGAGCGAAGATGTCTTTTTGGGAGAGAGATGTCTTCTCCCTTCAGCTAAAGGCCAGTGTCTGCTTAACTAACTTAATTTCTGTTCTCACACTAGTGGAAGTCGGGCGGGGGGTGTCAAGTAAAGGTCATTGCCTGTCAATAATAACTATAACGGCTAACGGTAACTTTCAATTTAACCCTCTCCTATTTTGAATCTTCAACAAACCTCAATTCAAAATCTAGCTACATTTACATACATAATTCATAGGCTATCCACGAATTATGTAACAATTTGTTGATGACAAATCAAGATTTGTATGGGAGAAGTGTTCAAGTACACTTACAATCAAAATTTGTATGCTGCTCGTGTTATTATGTAACAATTATGACCGAAGGAAATATAGAATTTTGATTCATCACTGAAGATGACCTGGTTCCATTGATCAACAGACAAATTTTGATGTCAATATTGAATGCTTTCATTTCTGTTTAAATTCTAATAGTATAAATTGGTATCTTGCTGTCATATTCAATCTGATAGGATCTCCAGAGTGTTGTGGATCAAGAAACAGTTACACCAGCATCATTCCAGGCTTTGGAAATTTCACCACAATTGGTAAATTGATTGGAAATAAGGATCCTATTCAGCTAATATTCATCTCTAGTTATTGTCTTTGTTTGGAACCATTGTTGGACAATTTTGAACAGGTTCATCTTATTTTTGAGGTGACAGATTGAGAGCATTTCACCTGGACAGCTATCTCATTTTGAGCCTAGCTAGCCTCCCACAATGCATGAATGATGATTTTTGTGTGCTTCTGGCATATCCTTTACTCTTGACATTTATGATACTGGGTGATGATATACTGAACACAAAAATTTCACTCTTTTTATACCAATATTTTAACACTTAGAATACTCATAAAATTAAGAGTAAACTGTCCAATTTTAAACAAATTTAAGTAAGAAGTATGAAATTTATTCGCAAAAAAAACCCAGAATATTCCATTACATTGAATTGGGTAGTATATATATATATATATATAATATATATATATATATATATAGAGAGAGAGAGAGAGAGATACGTGTCCTGTGTCCCTGATGCAGAAAAATTGTATCCATGCGTCCAATGTCTTTCTTTTTTCATCCCTCACCATTTCAAGCTAACTGTAAATATATTTCAATAGTTTCTTAGAAATGAATTACACAAGATAGGTTACAAGGTAGGAGTTAGCCGACTTTAGTTTCCCCAGATCATAAATAAAAACCGTACAAACTATTAAGAAACTGTTGAGACCCATTAATTTCTTCATCATAGTCTCCTTCTAAGGTGATACACTGATTCCAATGTTTCTTTAACAATTCAATGCCTTTTTTGTAGAACGATTTGTCTTTGGCCTTAAAATATGCCTCAATTTCTGATATCACTTCTTCATTGGAGCAAAATCTCTTTCCCTGGAGCATTCTTTTGAGGTCTGCAAACAGCCAGTAGTTGCTGGGGGCCAGATCTGGAGAATAGGGTGGGTGCAGAAGCAATTCGAAGTGCAATTCATGTAGTTTTGCCATCGTTGCGATTGACTTGTGACATGGTGCATTGTCTCGGTGAAAGAGCACTTTTTTCTTCTTCATTTGTGGCTGTTTTTTGGCAATTTCTTCCTTCAAACTCACCAATAATGCTATATAATATTCACTATTGATCGTTCTTCCTTGCTCAAAGTAACTGATGAACAAAATACCTTGTGCATCCCAAAATACAGAGGCCAGAGCCTTGCCTGCTAATGTTTACGTCTTTAGTCACTTTGGATGGCTTTCAACTGTAATTTGTAAACTAATAATTTGATTGGGCTCTAAATTTGACATGTACCATTTGAAGCTTAGTACTTTATAAAAATCATATGGATTTTTTATTAGTAGCATCATCTATATGTCATGCTTGGGACTTATTGAGTGATGTATTATTATTATTATCATTATTATTAACAACTCATATAAATAAACTTATTATTTTTATGTGGACACTTTAACACTCAATTGTTTGATCACATCTCCATTTAGTAGATTCAAACTTCAATGAGGCTGCTATGACTCTATGTTTATTTATAGGCAACTACTCTGTATATGTGTCTGCTGTATATTTTGTATGCTTGTAAAACCTTTAGCTAATAGGTTAGATAGCATCGATTATTCTTGCCAGACTCTGAATATGTGTCTGGAAAGTCTAGATTCAGTCTGAATTGTTGTGGCTATAAAGCACAGGATTTGGTAAAGTTGTATAGAAGACTGTCAGAAAATCTTCCTTCTTCATTCACTTGACGTCCAAAGGAAGAACTGATACAACTTAGTAACAGTAACATTAAACAAGTTACAAAAATGGGATTGACAACAATGTCAAATTGCCTAAGGAATCTAGTTCTCTGAATTTGTCAGGTCCCAAAACTCACTACATAGCAACAAAAGGTTTGATTTGTTCCTCTCTTAGATTAACTGCCTTCCACAAATTAACAAGTTCAATCTAAACATGTCATTTTGATTACATCCATTAAAAACTATTGTTTACTTTGAATTAAAAAAAAATGATATCCATGTGTTTTATCTCCTCAGCTCCAAAAGTGAATACTTTTAGTTATAAAGTATGTTCTTTACATTTAGAATGAACTTAAAAGAAAAAGAATTAAAATGTTTTGTTTAATGAAAAAAAAAATGAAGAAGTTTGAATTAAATTATTTTCTTTCTTCTTGCAGATGGTTATCCCTTGTCAAAAAAACATTTTTCAAGGGTTTTGGAATTAAAAAAAAAAATTAATCCACTTTTTTTCTCAGATGTTCATGAATAAACATGAATTATTTCTTTCTGTTTGTTGAATAAAGTTTATTTAAATATTTAGATTTTCATTTTATTTAAAAGCAAATTAGAAAGAACAAAATCAATAAAAATTGCAATTCTTGTAAAATTGTTGCCAATTGCTGAGATAAAATGCAATAAAAAAGGAATTGATATCATCCACTATTTTGATCCATTGATGTACTCAGACTAGTGTCCTCATTTTAGTTGTTATCTTCTTTAGGTGTCTGTTGTATTTGGTAGACAATGTTTTGGGGAGAGGGTCAGATTGTTATATAACCCTTTACACGGGTGTATATAATTGTGGAGAGAATCTGTATAATGGAGAGAGAGAGAGAGACAGATTAGAGATGATAACCTTACTTGATTACATTGCTGGTTACTGCTTGTTGCTATGGAGTTATCTCCCTTACATCAACAATTTCCAACAGAAGTTATTTCTTAAGCTTAGCTTAGGTGTAAGCACAAAGCCAGGCCTATTAAGCATCCAGTGACAAACAAGTTGAAAAATTAAATTTGAACTAATTAAATTAAAAGCATAAATGAATTTGTGAAGTTTTCAAAAAGTTTTCAAAAATCAAAACTGTTTTTCTCAGGTAATATATCATCTTGAATGATCTAAAATTATGAACAGTGTGAATTTTTCTGTATGTTTCTTTGTTTCTCTGTACATAATTTATGTTACACTGAAGCAAACATAAAATTAACGAATTGTGCTCTAATTTGAATTCTGACATTAGATGTAAATGGACAAGGGAGATAACTGCGTAATTCTGGTTTAAGCTTTCTGCAACTTTGAAGAGCATAGTAAAATTAACTTGGAAATAGCAAGTTAGAATGCACTGATCCTAGGCAGACAGCTGGAAAGTAATATTTTGTTCCTAGGCAGAGTATACAGATCCAAGAAAGAGATTCCAAACCATACATAATAATCAGCTCATTTTTTATGGGTACTTTATTTAATGGTTTCCCTGGAAAAAAATATACAAATGTTAGATTTTATAATAGAATTAAGCAAATGTTGATCTGGATGTGCGGCAAGAGAATTCCATAATCGATTTTTTTTTGATTGGATGAAAATTTTATTTTTCATTTCAACGTTACTTCTGGTTATTATCAACATCAGACAAAACTGTTGATATTATTATTATTATTTTTTTAATTTGTAAATGTTTTAAAATTTGGTACTATAGTGTTTGTGTGTTATGATATATAAGCAAAATTCTTCCACTGGACAGAATGTATCAACATTCCAGTTGACAAATTGATTTTACTTTGGGGTTTCTTGATTTTATTATAAAGCCATTTTTTATACAATCAATGTATGTAGGCATATTGTTATTTTCCTGATCTTCATAAGGCCTAGAGGTACAATTGTGTGTTCAAAAAGTATTGAGACTGAAGTTATATTTGCTGAGACAGCAATGAACAATGAATGAAATGTTAATTTTCTTTGAAATAGTCCCTTTGGCATTCAACATTCCAGTAAGCATCTCTTGAAACTTTTCTTTTGTGAAGCTCCATGGTTATATTTCTTTTAATGTCCTCCACATCTTCAAATCTTCTCCTTGAGATGAATTTTCAGTTTAAGAACTAAAAAAAAAACTGCACTGAGCTGAGAGTCTTGTTAGTATGGCGGATGCTGCACTTACACAAACCTTTGTTTCACTAAAACTGTTAATCAAAGAGTAATGAGAATTAACATAGACTGATCTATACTCCATCTAGATATTATTTTATTATATAAATTACACAGCTATCCACACATCTTCAACTAAATTTTAAAATTTAAGAAAATTAAAGATTCAGTCTCAATACTTTTTGATCATACCTTATATGTTATATCTAAGATATTTAAATAATACTTACATTCACCGAATTAAGATATGCATTTTTTTTGTATGCATACAAGAATATATAGACACAAGGAGTTCTCCAAAAGTAATGCCTCTAGATAATAAAAATTGTCTCATCTATTTATATTGATAAAAGTTTGTTTTTCTGTATTCTATAGATAGCAAGATGGCTTTTCTGTAGAACTAGAAATTTAATATGAATACTTATTGGATCCAGGGGAAGGTTTTAATATCAAAAGAATTGTTCTTTCTGGGAAAATTGAAGGGGGTTCTCTAATTAAACAAGTATTGGCAGGAAAACTATGTTTCTAAAATGAGAATTTAAATTTCCCAACTTTTATTGTCATTATTGCTGATCTAGGGGAGACAACTTTGATTGACTTCAGATCATCATCAAGTCGTGCTGACAACATGAATTCACTTGACTGTCTCTCTCTCCCCATCAGTCATTGCTCCTGACAGGTCCTCAACCAGCTTCCAGTGTTTGCACATAGCTGTTGTATATAAGTCTTTGCTGGTTGGCCAACACTGGTGTGTCCATGTATAGAAATGCTGAGGAGAATGTCACTTATGGGTTTGTCGTTAGCAGTCTTGGTCGTCTTACTTGATGGTTTGTGTGATAGGAGACAAGTGGATAGATACTGTTTTGTGGGGTGCTACTTCTAGGATTTCTTCAAAACAGCACACAATATCCTTGTGTAGTTTCCATCTAGATTTTTCTCAAAGCGTTTTGTCAAAGTGTGGTGCAGCCATACAGTACTACTTATATGGTCACAGCTTAGAAAAATTCCCACTGAGAGATCAATTTCATATGATTGATAACCTGTCAATAGCAGGCCATGCATTACCTATACGTATATTGACATTGTTTTCTGTAGATGTGATATTGCTACCTTGGTATGTGAGCTGGTCTACTAATTTCAGGGGTTTGCCATTTAATGTAGAGTTCTATCTTTTTTAAAACACATAACCTCTTTTTTTTTAGTTAACATAGAGGCCAGTGCTTCTTGCTGTCTGTTTCAGGCTATACAGCAGAGATTTGGCTTGGACAGGTATATTTGTGAGAAGCATTTGATCATCTGCATAGTCTTCATCTATGATAGTTTCTGTAGGGTATCATCTGTTTCTTGCCTTTTTTTAGTGTTAAATCCTTCAAATTATAAATAGAAATTGTGCTAATGAATATCCTTTCAAAATGTCAAAGAAATCAATGTAACCATTGCTTTTGTATCTTTGTAGAGCATCATTATAGTAGTAACAGTTTCTTTTTGCTAGAAGTACTTGCTCCATCTTTCTCAAATGCCTTGAAGAAATCTACAAACAAAAGTGTTGCCACAAAACCTTTTGCTCATACTCTTTTGACGATTTAATGAATAGTTAGAATCTGAGAAGTTGTGGATTGATTTCTCTAAATCCATTTTGATTTTACCTAAAAATTTCTTGATTTCTGGTGGGAAGTGATTCAAAAGTAAGAAATTTTAAACCTTAGAAACTATGGCAATAATACTTATACCTCTGTAGTTCTTATTGATTCTGTGGTCACCTTTTTGGGGGGTGGGTGGGAAGAGGAAGATTCAACCTTTTGTTCATTTCTCTATTATAAATATTTTGTTCATTGCATTGCATTGCATTAGTCAAATTTCTTTGTCTTCCATATTTCAGGATATATTTTGTCAAGGTCTGCAGCTTTTCTGCTTTTAATTATTTTTAGAACTTTGTTGAGTTCATCCTCTGTTAAGTGTCCTAGTTTGATGTTTAATTGCTCATTTCTTGGATAGATTTATCTGTGATTGTTGGGGTGTTACATTTACATCCTGGGACGAGCCCCCATGTTACATTCACCTATCGTTTCAACGTTATACAGTGCTTTTCCATCAGAGATACCAAAGAAAATGAAAGGTGTACATACGACAATTGGCAATGAATAACAAGACAACATATATATTTATAACATAACATTTAATTCAAATTTGTAAGCTGGGAGGATCACGATACGGACGCTGACAGGCTAGGATTTATAATGTCATTTTGCGGAATTATTTCTTCAAATCAGTTTACAAATGTTCACAACAAAAGAAGTTTGCACTTATCTTTTTTATGGTTGATTCATCTTTGTCTGAATGACTACTCCGGATATTATTTCTTTATGTGGCATTCTTAATCATGGTAACTTTCTTCTTGGGAATAATTTTTCTCCCCTCCCCCACGAGATGTTCGCTGACCGGGTCCCGAGTACTAACTGCTACTGCTATTAGGGATTGCTTTCCCTTCCCCCAAATCGTGACGTCACCTTTCTCTCGGTAGGTTTGGTGTACGTGAGTAAAGCGGCAAGTGTAGTATCGGTTGTTCGTTTGCCTGCCTCTTCTCCGCAAGGTCAGCTACATGCCATGACTAAGCAGTTTTTCACTTGAGGTCAAATTCTGTGATTCTCAACCTCAGCTTTGGCGTCAGAGAGTCTAATAAGAATATTCTAAAAAGTTCTAAATTGTTGATCATTTGATTAAACGTAACAGGGGTTTTCCAATTATTAAAGTGATCTTCCCACTTCTGAAATCTTTCTGGTAGCTTATATTTTTTTTATCTTGAGATGCTTTTCTATTGTTAATTTCCTTTACTGTCTAAACATGCTAAGTGTGATTGTCAACTTCTACAGAATTTCTAATTTTATTTATTTGGCCTTGGATGTATTCCAGTTGTTACTTTTTGAATGTTTTAGTTCTTTCTGAGCTTTCTTAAGTTTCTGCACATTGGTATTTGTTGGATTTATTTTATTTAGTAGGGATGCTTTTGTTTATATCATCTCATTCTTTTCTAATTGCTTTTCACTCTCAGAGAACTACATTTAGCTCTTTATTTGATTGGTATGCATTCAGCTGCTGCTTCTAAGTGGGCGGTAACAAAGTTTTCATATTCATCATTTGGAGTATGTCCTGAAGAGAATCAAACTTATTTCTCACAGTTACCAAATAGTGATTGCATATATGAATATTGCAACTGAGGAACAATCATATAGAATTCACCTGTTTGTTTCTTATCACTGCATAGACTAAAGCAAATGTTTATTGAGGTAATTCTATGATCAGAAGATACTCCTTCAAAAGAGGAGTATGCTTCACAGTTCATAGTGCTGTTTATCTACTTCTTGTTATTTGTGTTATTTGGGTAGGTATTTCCAAAGTTTTCCCTCCCTTTTCTGAAATTTAGTGTTTAGGCATACTAGTCTATTCTCGAGAGAAAACTTGGCTAGATGTTCACTGTATCTGTTTGGGGTGTTGTGAAAACAGATTTATTATTTTTGTCTTTGCCTATTTGAACAACTGATGATCAGAACATTGTGTTTAGGAATGTGTTGGACTAAGGAAGATAGATCATTACAAAAAATGATGTTTGTTTTATCACTGACATTAGTGGGACTGTAAGCATGAGACAATTGTTGTGCAGAGGTTGCCATTAAATGTAGTGCACATCATTCTTGGTTGGATTTTCTCTATGCTATTTAGTGATATTAAATCACGAGTTCTGAGAAGGATTCCTATGCCTCTAGTGGCAGCATTGATAGAGTTTTTCTATATTTCGGAAGTTCGACCTTCCTTTGTCAAGTTAATTTAGACACATAGATTAACTTGACAAAGGAAGGTTGAACTTCCGAAATATGAAATAAAATGAAAGTTAATACTTAAACACCAACTGTGTTTCTTATTCTTTTCACAGCCGATGCTTCTCAGAAAATCCCAAAAATAAATATTATAGGTATATATGAAATACATATATTCAAATATAATATATTCACACTGAGAACTAGACTCACCAGATATATATATTAGCATTGCCAGCTGATTTTTTTTATTTGAGATTATTGTTATCTAATCATATTAGTTAAATAGAGCTGTATAAATGGGCTTCAAAACTGTTTGAATTATGCAAATATCCCCTGTGGTTCAAAAGTTATGAGAATTTAAAGCCCTGAAATTGGGGGTAAAAATGTGGTCATGATTTGTTAAAAAATGTGTCAAATCACGGACCAATTCAAAACAAGAAATTCAGTAATTTCTTCACTATTTCTTTATTTTTGGAGCAATTTTGATAAAACTTGACATTCTTATTTAAAATTGTATGTTTTTTCTGATTCTGTACTCAAATTGTATGTATCTCTATACTGTAACCAATTATTTAAAAATTTCTCATAATTTTAAGTTGTTTTTTTCCAAAATTAAAACTTTGATGAAGAAACCCTGATGGTTAAGAAACATCTAAATAGCACTTTATATATGAAAATAATTCTAAGACTATCTAGTATTAGTGACATAGTGCTTTTTTTTGCTTATCTTATACTTTTTGAAGAAATCTCTGTTAACTTTTGTCTATCATATTTTCACTTCCAAATGTCGGAAAAGAAAAAAACAAGTTCCTACTTGTATTTTAAGGTGTGTGCTAATTAAATGTCAAATTTCAAAAATATTGATAAAGATTAGCCACTTTGATTTTATGAAAAAATTACTGTGTAATTTTTATTCTGAGAAAAAAAATCTTATTTCGTGTACAGCAGCTGGAAGAAAAATCTGTTTTAACTCACTGTAAAAAATAATGCAATGGATAAAAACTCATAAAAATTACATATTTAGAAAGATTATTTTCTTTTCTTTCCAACCATATAAATATTTTTAAGCTTGGGCCTGTAAAACGTGAAAAATTGCGATTTAAATAGATTAAGTTCGGAATTTAGAAATGTCCAACACAATCAACGAAACAGTTGGTGTTGCTATATATATATATATATATATATAATATATATATACAGGGTGTTCAGGAGAAATTTCAGTTTCATAAGAAAAAAAGAAAAAGTGCTTGGTAACTACAAAATTTAATGGATTGTAAAGAAATTCAACAGGCATGGAAATTACACTACTGTCAACAAGTTTCACTCAAAATAATTGCCATTAGTGTTGATCACAGCCTCAATCCTGCTCCAGAACCTGGAACAAGCTGATGTTACAGTTTCCCTGAGAAGGGTCTCAAAAACTACCTTAATTCTGTTGATTAACTGGGATTTTGTAGTACTGGCACGGCGATTGGTGTCTTTCTCAACAGCACCCATACATAATAATCCATGGGATTAAGATTTGGGGAGTTCGGAGGCCAAACATTGGGACTGGTGTAGTCGTAAAAATTCTCCAACAACCATTTTTTACTTTTCCCATAAAAGGGGGTTGAATCCTGCTGCCATACATATGGCCTACCATTAGCTACCTTGTTATCCAGGGCTTGACTACAGTGTTTAGCAACTCCACATAGACATCTGAATTCAACCTGATATGCTTTCTGAAAAGATGTGGAGGCATCATATTACCCTTAGAGGAACAAAAAACCATCACATTTTGGGGAAATTTAGTCTGCATGACACGAGGAGTGTCCTTTGGATGTGCAAGCCATCTATTATTGTGTGTTGTGCTTTTGATCTTGGCAAAAGTTTTTCTCATTGGAAAAGAACCAGATTGTTTGTGGTTCAGACCGGATATTTCACTTTGCTCAGAAGTTTCGCATGATTTTCACGGGCGTTTTCTGGGAGCAGTTGACTCTGCGATGCTTGTATGAGTAGTAGCAAAGGTCTTCATTGAATACAAGCTTCATGGTAGAGGCTGAAACATTCAATTTACGTGACAAAGCCCGAATTCCAATGCCAGGGTCCTTTTTTCTGCAGATTTTCAAGGAATTCTGCTGTACGAACACAATCAGATCGTCTGTTATGTTGCTTTCTTCTAGCCACATTCTCATAGTCTCCATTGCAATTCTCCAGTTCATACCTGATTTTTTTTACTCTGTTCAGGGAGCATTGGGCAACAACCATAATCTCTTTATTTTGATGGCTAGCACAGATCATCATGATACAAGTTATTCTCTTCCATGATTTAGATGGGTTCCAGTCATCCATTCTATTTGTCATCATCTATATCAATGAAGAAGGGTCCAAGCTTTTATATGATACGTAGTGTGTGTCAAATACCTCCAACCTAAGGGACAAATAACCAAATATAAATATGTTAAATTTATCCCGAACACCCTGTATATATCCAAAAGTTAACTGCCTTGTTGACTGGGGCTGTAGAATACATGATATCATTTCTGCAGAGGAGTAAGAAATGGGGGCCACCTGTTGGTTGTGGATGGCGAGCTGTAATGCCTGAGGAGAGGATCCTGGTGGCTGTGTGATCCATGATCTGGATACTAAGTATCCCATAACATACAGCATTCTACTTTAATCCTTACTTGAGCTAGATAGACAGTTTGAAGCAAAGAATTAATGACAACCAACATTTGCTGATTATTGGAATGTATATTACTGGATTGCCCTATAGACAAATTGGAAGACATAAATTGTTGTAATGTAATGTTTGTGTCTTAAACAATCTTTTACACACACACACACACATATCTTTCTCTTTTTATCTTCTATTTCTTATGAATTGTTAGTGAGATAATTCCCACTTACCATTCTTTAAATTTGTTCATTTTTTTTCTCCCTTTGAAGCAAAGAAACTTTTTTAGTTGTTTTCATTCCATCTCATTTATTCATTTATTTACCTATTTTCTTCCATTTTTTTTTCAAATCTTTATCATTTATTCTCTTTTTTTCTTTCTATTCATTCAGTCAATTTTTATTTCATCCAACTTTCATTCAAGGATTCATTTTTATTTTTGTTTTTATTTCTCTTGTGGGTGCTTTGTATAGTGTAATGGTTAACAAGTTCATTGATTCTTAGTGAACACTCCCTATCTTTGGCCTTGTACCAAACTAACCTAAGCTTGGTAAAATGCTTCTTTTCTGTCCTCCTTCTGTTCATTTGACTTCTTTTTCTTCTTTCTTTCTATTTTTCTTTTCATATTCTTTATTTCATTTCATTCTCTTTCTTTTTTCTTCTCTTTTCCTTCATTTTCCTTTAATACTTTTATTTTTATTATTTCTTTCTATCTTTTATTTTTTTATTGCCTCTTACTAAAACAATAGGCCGGGTTAGCTCAGTCGGTAGAGCATTCAGCTAGAAACCACAAGATTCCTAGTTTGATACTAGTCCTCGCCAACTCAGCGTATGAGTAACATAGGGATCTGTGCTGTAAAGTAAGGAGCTGATGGTAGGTGTGGCGCTCCACTGCAGATGCCAAAACAATCTCCTTGGTCTAGCGCTAGTGAAAAGGGGACAGACTTCCTCGCTGACTGGCTGATACCAACGTTAGGCCACCCCAACGACTTTACTGACTTTACTTTAAAATAAACAATTTGTGGAATACATTTTTATTATCAATTCTAATCAGAAATTCAAATCTGGTTTGTCTTCTCCACTTCCCCTATAATCTACCCCAACAGGTAATACCAATTCCTTCTACTCACTTCAACCAATATTTTTCTTACAATTTGTTGGTCACTTAACCAATCTTTCCTTTTCACTCAAAATGTTTTAACTGATACAAAAAAAGGTTTATATTTAGTCAAGATGCACATCGGTGTGTTTTTAAAAAGATATTGATATTAATTGATTTCAATTTCTTTTCCGGAGATGAAAAAGAATGGCTGAGTTGTTTGGTCATTACGTTGGGCTTGGTGTCCATTTTGCCCAAAGATGGACTCACAATGATCTGTTTATCATTAAACATTTGGTTTGAGTTGGATAAGATAATTTTATTTATTTATTCATTTCTGCATTTGCTTGCTCTCTCTCTCTCTCTCTCTCTCTCTTGTTGTTATTAAAGAATTTAGAAGAGAAGAAGAGTTTAATTTAAACTTCAGGCAGGAAAAAGTAGAAATTCAAATCTAAGTGGTTGGAGGGTAGGGAGATGAATATTAAAGATTAGTAGGAAAAAAAAAAAAGAAATAGAAAAAAAAAATAATGGGAAAAAAATAACAGTAATATCATCGTGGGCACTTTGGGTGGTAGAATGGTTAGCAAACACTCATTAGTGTGTTTGATTTTCAATGGGTGCTCCATATTTCTGTCCTTGTATTAAACTAATCTAAGCTTAATAAATTACTATAATATCCCATTTTAGTCTATATTATACCAATCCATAACACAGTAAAAATATAGCAAGATTTTTATTCATGCAAAAACATTAAAAATGATATATTTACATTTTTTATGTAGTTTATTAATTTTTTTGCATATGGTTATATGATATCAAGTATTCTATCTATCTGGGAGTAATGGCAATGGAGGAGTGCTCCACACTCCCCAGAACTGGAGCCTCACTAACAGATGCAGTTTAATGTCATACCCAGGACATACCTAAGACGACCCTTTAAGGAGGGCCTTAACCCTCTACATGGGTTACAGTCAGCATATTCAAATCCAGTTAACAATAAATGTTTAATATTATTGAAATATGCAGCTACAGTATCATAGAAAAAAAATTTCTAAAACAACTAAGACAGTTAAAAAATTGAATTTAATAATAATTAGACGGCCATAATTGACAAGTAAACATTAAGCTCATCTGATCCATTGCATAAAAGGTCTGGGAGGTACCTTTTTAGCCATTTTGGAGGTATTTCTTGTTGGACTTGGGAACTTTCTCGGACTTGGGAACCTTCTTTTTGAACTCGGGAACCTTTTGTAATCAGGAGCCATCACAGTACTTTGAACCTAACCCTTTATTCAGTCCATGAGGGTATCCTGTTCTCATTCTGCTAACCATAGCTGGGGTACCGGAGTTAAGCTGTGTTAATTATTATTCTATGTTACTGCTGCCCTGACCAGATTGAACCTGCAATCTAGAGATAGCTGTCACTTAAACTGTCTTAACCTAACTCTTTTATCCACTACACTATGTGTCCAAGTCAGTGTGAATTTTAAGAACTTATAAACCTAATGTCTTGTTATGTCTAGAATCTCTATCTATTCACTTATGTATGATTTTTTTACCTTGACTCATATTGGGTGTTTTTTTTTTCCCCCGAGTCCGAAAAGAAATACCTGAGGGTACATTGGCCAAAACGTTGTACTGATAACAATAAAGATGAGGACAATAGTCCGAATAATCCTAATAATACTAATTATCAAGCCACATCTAAAAAATTCAGGGAAATAAAATAGTTATTATATGTTATTAAATCTGGTAGATAAGAATAACAATGGAACCAAAAAAATCAGATAAAGACCTGATAATAAAAGATGACCCACTGAATACACACATAACACATCACTCAATAAGTCCTAAGCCTGACATATTGATGGTGATACTAATAAAAAGAATTCAGCTTATTAGTTAAGCCCGGGACTTATTGGGTTAAATCCTACTTAACGGACATAAATTCCACTATTGTATGTCACCCCACCCCCCCGAAAGAAAAAAAATACTAAAAATCAAAGAATTAACCGAATTTAATGAAATTTTCAGTGTTGATATATTAATGAATAAACAATATAATGCACCAGTTATTTTATTTCATCATCATTGGCAATTCAGTCTCGAAAGACTATGATAAAAGTTTTTGTGTGCCCGAGGTTGCAGCGCCTCCTGTGACTATGAAGTCCTATGTTTGAGAAACATTCTCGACCACAGATTTTGCATTTGTAGGTTGTCCCTGTAGATGATGATGTCCCGATGCTTTGTTGCCGTTCCTTTCTTATGGACCTTTTAGCTTCATGATGTTGTATTAGGGTGAATTCTGACGTGTACAGGCCTCTATGGAGATTCTGCCGCCACCAAGGGCGGTCTTGAGCCAAATTTTCCCAGCTGGAAGGGACAATGCCAAAGCACCTGAGATCATTTTTGCAGACATCCTTGAATCGCAGTTTTATTTGAAAACTCATTTTTTCAGGTTAGTTAACTTTGAACCACATATCTTTGAGGCGTAACACAGATTCACAAACATTTTTTCTTTCGGTGGGGTGACATACGATGGTGGAATTTATGTCCGTTAAGTAGGATTTAACCACTTATTGAGTAATGTGTTATATATATATATATATTAGGGGCTGGTTAGCTCAGTCGGTAGAACGCCTGCTTAGGAATTGTTAGGTTCCTGGTTCGATACCAGTTCCGTCAACTCAGTGCATGAGTAGCACTGTTTAAGTAATCTGATCTGTGCGGTAAAATAGGGAGCTGACGGTAGTTGTGGCACTCCACCTCAGCAAAAACAATGTCACTGTCTGGCTGATACTGACCATAGGCCACTTCACTAACTATACTTTATATATATATATATATATATATATATATATAATCTCCAGCTAACATACAGTGGTAGAAATAATAAGACAGCCCACAAATTTGGTCATAACTTGATATGAATATTGATTCAATAAAATTTTCCTCAAACGAAAATAATCAAAGTAGAAGTCAGTGCATAATCAATGTTTTTATTTTGGTTAACTTTTTTGAAAGTTATTACAAAAATAAGTATTTTTGGGGGTAAAAATAATTGAAAATAATGATAAGAGACCTTTTTAAAAATTCCTTTTTTTAAAAAGGAACAACCAACTTTTACTAAATAAACAAAACTTCTTAGGATTCAGATGCATTCTTTTTACATTGTAGAAATCTACACAATGAATATTCATAGATTTAATTCATTTTTTTAACATTTCCAGTGGGATTTTCCCCAGCACTCCTCAGCATTTTTTTGCATTCAAATGTCATTGATTGGTGTAGATCTACCTTGCTAAGATTCCCAAAGGTTCTCAATCGGGTTCAAATCCAGTGGCTTTACAGGTGTTACACAATGGTGGTCTGAGTGATTAGTAACGGAAAAATTTAAATGATGATGTCAGTGTAGACGCGTGGCATTGGTTTTGATTGGACGAGGAATGGTATGTGATGACTATTAGTACCACATTTGGTCCCGTAACCAGCATATTGCCACATTTGGTACCGTGATGAGCACAGTACCAAGCCATGTCAATACTACTGTACGGTTGCAGTACTTGGACATTAACAAAATGCCTGGAGAAAAAGCTATGAGGATACTGCATACTGTTTTGAACAAATCTTGGAAGCAGTACCCTAAAAAAAACAGTAGCTATACATTCACTTACCCCTGATCACACAGGCCATTCAAGTAAGACAAACAAAACATGATGGGCACTGCTGGTGAAGTAAGGACAAACATATAAGTGACATTCTCCTATGGATTCTTACACGTAAGTCACCAGTTTTGGCTGACCAGTAAAAACTTATATTCATCAGTTCTGTGATAAGGAAATGAGATTCTTGGCCAGAATTGTGGCCATTGGGTATATGTACTTTGAGGTAGTGGCACAAATGCCAACTGCTCATCTTCTAAAAGTTAATAATAATACAAAATTGGAATCTGTGTGATATTTAAATATCAACTACTTTTTGTAGTTACTTATAAAGAACAAATCAATTGAACTTTAATTATTGAATTATATCATTTAATCAGTAAAATCAAAAAATAAATGTTGTACTTTTCCTTATTATAAACATATTAAAGTGTATGCAAGATTTTAATGCTGAAGGACATCTTTTCTGAGTTATAAGTTGACACGTACATACCAAAATAGACACAACTCCTTTATATATATAGATGATTATTTTTAGAATGGACAAGTTTCACTAATTTTTGCATATCAGAACACCCCACTTCAATAGATTTCGTTTAGACTGAGAGGTCAAAGTTCGTCTAGGAACTAGCCACAATTTTCTTTGGTTTTGATGCTTGTAATAAATCCATTTCCTATTGCTAGTGATTATCTTGGGGAATTTTTTCTGCGCCAGAGAGAGAGAGAGAGAGAGAGAGAGAGAGAGAGAGAGAGAGAGAGAGATTAAAATGCTGACTGATGTTCATTTTTATAAATTTAAATAGAATCTATTTTCTAACTTGAGACTTTATCCTAACCCTTTTAAAATGTGTACCACAGTTGAATGTCCAAACCAAATCATGAAGAACTGAGCAAAAAGACAATTCTAAAGTTTCCCTAACTTTTAACAAAAGATGACACTGGCAACTTTTGCATCAAACTATATATACTCCTTTCTTTCTGTTTCCTTGTTTTATTATTTTATACAGTGCATTGATGTTTTTTTTTTAATTGGTGCTTTATATATATATATATATATGGAATCAAATCCTACAGTTTAAGGTATAGATAAAGAAAAACAATAGTATATATTGTGCTAACAAGCAGCTATTTACTTCCAATATATAGCATTCCTTTCATATCATTTTTCACTGTAGCTTTGTACACAACATAAACACTTTTTTTCTAAAGAGCAATTTTTATTCTGTCTCTGCAATTGCATTGTTCATGATTATTGTTTGTATTTCTGTTGTTTAATAGTTTCATGTTCTTTTTCTATTAGGTTTCTCCATGCAACACTGACTTATTATTTTTTTTTATTGTGTTGTAGTTAAATATGTTGCGTAATTTGCTTATTGGGGAAATTTTTGGTTAATTAACATTAGAAATCTTTTACCCAACCCTTACTAGGTTAGTGGTAATAATTCATTAGTGTTGAAACTATGCTAGACTTTAGTCAGCATCTAATGAAGGCATTGTTGATTGCAAAGTTGTAGTTTTGTTGGCAGTAGCAGGTGTATATAATATTATAAATAAATGCATATATCCACACACACACACAAACAGTGCCTCTAGTATAACTAGTATAAACAAATTATCTATGTAGGTAATCTCATGGTTTTAACTTTAACTGAACTGTTGGGCCTTCATACATTCAGATTGATGGTAGAGTGTAGATGGTATATATATGTGTGTGTGTGTGTGTGTATATATATATATATATATATATATATATATATACTGACTGTTTAAAGAAGATGTAGGTACTTCACCAGTCCGCACCATGGGAAGAGTATCTCATCCCCTCATCCCCATTAGTGTAACCAAGTTTACTTAACTGGGATAAACCATTATGTCAGATGCTAAGATTGACAACAGGCAGGCAAAGGTGAGCAAGGTATATTTTATGAAGACAGAATGTTCAGCTATTAAAATAAAAAAATGTTTTGCATCTTATCTGTTAACAGTTTATTTACCACTGAATAAAATCCCCAAGGTGGATATCATCTAAATGTGCTAATTCCGTAATTTTTGTCTGGGGTAGAATATATTAAAGTTTGGATGACATTAGGAAAGACTAGTAAGCAAGATCATATAATCCTTATTACATCACAAAGACATATGCCCTCCCCTGATTCTGGTGTAGAACATCATATCAAAAAACAATTCAAAACAATCTCAATAAAACTAATCACATAATAAGAATAGTGATATCAAATATAACCATGAGATTGTAAATTCATTGAAAGTGTTCCTCAAATTACCCAAGATTCATTTATAAGTGTAACAATTTAAAAATTAGTTATTGATCAGATTTTTTGAGACAAGACTTGGTAATTTGTATTATTTGCATTTTTTTTTTTACTTTTATCCTCATCTTTATTGTTATATACACAATGTTTCGTCGATGTGCCCTTCGGCCTTCTTCAGGTGTTTCTTGTCAAACTTGGGAAGGATTCTGATTCCAACATGAAGGCTCCCAACTTTGACAAAAAGTTTTCCGAATTTAACGACAAACATCTGAAGAATGCCGGAGGGCACATCAGCTGAAATGTGTATATAACAATAAAGATGAGGACAACAGTCTGAAAAATTTTAATAATATAAAAATGAGTTATTTGAACTTTAAGTATGCAGTTTAACTTTTCAATGATGTTATCATCTCATCATATAATTTAAAGAAACATCACAGAACGAATTTTTAATTCATTATTGAGATCTTTGTAAATTAATTTTTTAAAGATTCTTTTCTTTTCTATTCTCATTTATTCTCAATGCAATGGTATGTCATCAGTTAATTCAAATCTTAAATCATTAAATTAATGCTTCATTGCTGGACTGCCCTGTCAGCTGGGGCGGTAGAATGCATCGACTGCACCTCTGCAGAGGGGTAAGACTCCCCTATTGGGACCACCGGTTGACCGTGGGTGGCGACCCATGATACTTAAGGATAGAACCCAGGTGGTTGAGCAGTCCATGACTTGCAATACTCCACTTTGGCGCTTTCTTGGGCTAGATGGGCGATCGGAGTGGCCCCCACCGATCAAGCAGCCCTAGCACCTATATGATTTCCCCAACCCTAGTCCTTTATGGCATCTGATGGTGAGGTTCCAGTTTTGGAGAATGTGGAGCACCCCTTCATCACCATTGCTCCCTGGTCCACTCTGACCTGGAGTGGTAGTACCTGTTAGGGTTCCATCTATGGGTTAAATAGAAAAATGTATTCATAAAAAATTGAGTATCCATTAAGAATGACTTTATTTCAAAATTTTGTCGGCATTAAATGACCCACTGAGGTTGATGTGCTGTAAAACAAACCAAACCAAACCAAACCAGTCTTCATTGCTGGAAAGTTGGGAATACAACAAAGGATTATATGAAGGGGCTGTATCTTGATCTGGCGTTCCTACAACAATGTCTAGTGGTATTGTAACATATTGCTAGAGTATTCTGTGTTTATAGGTAATGGTGCTATAGTACTAAAACCATGTCTAACCTCAGAATCATCATCTGATGAAGGCATCATTAGCAGCACAGCTGCTTTATTGTAGCTGCTATATATGCATATATTATTATATATATATATATATATGCACACATATCTAATTTTTCAATTTATATAATTAACAGAGAAATATTTGTTTAAATGCTTTGAGACAATTTTAAAAGATATTTGCAACAGACTTATTTATATGTAAGATTTGCTTGATGTATTGTCCATAAACATAAAGTTGATTATGTTAATATTTGTTCTATATTATTAAATGGAGAAACATTAGATTAAGTGCACTGACAAGAGGTGTGTCTTTTGAAAAATAAATATTTATGCTGTGACACAAATACTTTTTTATCATTAGGTAAGAGATTTACTTATGTTTATATATCATCATCATCATTATCAGGTCATGCTGACAGCATAGGATATCCATTATTTTCACTTGCCTATTGGTCATTACTCATGACAGGTCTTCTGCATGGCATCCAGAATCTGTACAAAGCTCATTGATGTATGTTTTTGCTGGTTGGCTATACTGGCGTGTCCATGTGTAGGTGTCCATAGGAGAATGTAATTTATGAGTTCACTCTTGCTTGTCCATCATGTCTTGTTCATCTTACTTGGATAATTTGTGTGATAGGAGGTAAGTGGCCGAACAGCTGCTTTTTTTGGGGGGTGCTGCTTCTGGAATTTGTTCAAACAGCACGCAGCATCCTTGTGTAGTTCCCATATAGCTTTTTTCTCTAAGCCTTTTGTTAGCGTTCAGGTGGTGCAGCCATATGACAGTTTGGAAGAATCCTTGTTTTATGTTATCAGAGACATCAAATTTCACATATGATTGATAATCTGCTTATAACAGTCCATGTATTTCCTATGTGAATATTGAGATTGCTTTCTGTAAATGAGATATTACTACCTATGTATGTGAACCGATCTACTAATTTGAGAGGACTACCATCCAGTATAGAGATGTTACCATCTTGTTTAAAACACATAAACTCCATTTTATCTAAGTCCACATAGACACCATGCAGCAGGGATTTTGTTTATATATTGCATTGCATAAAGTATGTCATCATTTCCTTGTCTTCCATCCTTCCATCCATCCATCCATCTATATATCTTATTATAATGGAGATTGTGTGTTTTTCTGTCTGTAACCGAAACTATATTCCTACTCAAGTCACAATTCCTTTAGTTATTGACATCACATTCTCCATGATTTTATTTTTATCTAAATCTCAATTATTAATAAAATTGTCTTACATTATTAATACTGTTAACTATGTCTACGTACTGATAACATGCAATTATATTTATATATACAACAAAATAGCGGTTTACAATGTGAACAGGAAAGCTAATTTGCATATTAATATTAAAAAATCGAATTTAATAAATATGTGCTTGGTATTATTGATTTCTAACTGTTTGGTTTTATTTTAATGAATATAAGCAAAAATCTCTTCAATGAATCTTAAATGAAATCCATTAACAAGATAAAATAACTGTCATTTTATTCTTTACTTCCTCTTATAACTAAATACTTAAATTAGAAAAAATAACAATGAAAGACGAGAGTGATGGAAGAGTACGTTTCAGTTGTTCCATTTTTTATTATACTCCCTCTGTTTCAAATCTTTTTATCTGTATTCTTATTTAGTTTCATTAGCCTTTCTAATTTAATACAATATTTTATTACATTAAAACTTAAATACTTGCACCCGGAGTGTGCATATATTTGCTAGTATATATATATATATATATACAGTGATGCTGATAGCTTTTTGATTTAGTGCATCCTGGATGCACATATTTGCTTTGAATGAGTCCCCGGGAAAATTTATGAGTCTCAACTAAAGTTTCTCAATAAATTGTAGAGTTTTTATTTATGATATCTGGGGAAACAACTAAAGATGCCTAACTCCTACCTTGTAACCTATCCTGTGTAATTTGCTTCCAAGAAAATATTGAAATGTATTTACAGTTAGGTTGAAATGGTGGGGGAAGAAAAAAGAAAAACACTGGAACACATGGATACAATTTTACTGTCCTTTTATATTTTGTGCATCAGCATCTCTGTATTTATATATATATATATATATATATATATATATATAAAGTCAATAAGGGTTGCTTATTGCAAATAAGTATAGTTTTAAATGTCTTTATATTTCTGTGTGTTTCTTTACATATATATATAGGTTTTCTTTGAAAATCTGCTTAAAAACAATCACTTGATGAATAAAAGACAAAATGTATTAATGGTTAACAAATGGATAACATAATCTAAACAGAATGAACAAAATTAAAATGAAATGTCAATAATGAATCTCAGTGATAAATGCTTTATAAATAAATTTGCTGGGCCATTAGTAGCCATTTTGGATTATAGAGATTGACCTTTGCAATCAGTCACATTTCCTCTATTTAACACTATAATTTTGGTCTGAAGTTCACCCAGAAAGAGAAAAAAAAGCAGCTGACAATTGTCACATAGTTAGAACTTAACGTTCAGTTAGATATGAAGAGACTGAAAGTGATAGATATGAACAGACTAAGATTATCATAAAGATGTCATTGCTAATTCAAATCATAATAATTTTCTTGATTTTCTCAGGATTTGTTTCAATTTTGGTCAGTCAGTACAAAGAAAAGGTCAGATTATATCAGTGGTATAAATAGGGAGTTGATAGATAGATCAATAGATATAGACAGTCTGAGAGAGAGAGTAGAGTGAAATATATTCAACAGTTTGGATTTAATACAAAAGGTCATGGCGGTACATGTCAATGTTAGATGTGGTTGAATGGGGTACAGCATTTTACCAATTCATGTGAAAACATATAAAATACAATTAGCTAGTCACAGTGATCAAACAACTACTTCTTTGCTTATTTGTCCTATGGTGTCTTCAGAAATTGATTATTTCAGTGATTCTATTTCTCTTAAAGGAGTTCTAAGTGATAGTTATCTCTAGACTGCAGGTTCAATCCTGGTCAAGGGCAGCAGTAAAAAAAAGTAAAGTCGTCGGGGCAGCCTAATGTCGGTATCAGCCAATCAGCGAGGGAGTCTATCCCCTTTTCACTTTGTTTCTGAGGTGGAGCGCCACCCCTGCCATCAGCTCCTTACTTTACCGCACAGATCCCTGTGCTACTCATACACTGAGTTGGCGAGGGCTGGTATCGAAATAGGAACCTTGTGGTTTCTAGCTGAACACTCTACCGACTGAGCTAACACAGCTTAACACCTGTACCTCAGCAATGGTTAGCGGAATGAGAACAGGATACCCCCATGGACTGAATAAAGGGTTAGGTTCAAAATTCTGTGATGGCTCCTGATTACGACAAGGTTCCCGAGTCCGACAAGAAATACCTGAAGAAGGTTGGAGGGCACATCGGCCAAAATGTTGTATAGGTAACAATGAATATGAGGACAATAGTCCGAATAATGCAAATAATCCTAATTCAGTGATCCTGTTTGAAATGCAGCCTCATGGCCTTTTGGATTAGTAGATCAAAGTGTAGCAATCTGATTAATATCTGATCCATCCCTAATGTGGGAAATTCACTACATCACAAAAACAGAATTGTAATGATTTGCAATACTCCACTTTGGTTCTATCTTGGGCTAGACGGGCGGTCAGAGAGGCCCCCTCCGATCAATCGGCTGGTCACGTCAAGCCCTAGCACCTATATGATTTTCCCAACCCTATTGTCCTTATGGCAAGCCCCAACCCCTTTTTATCATATGGGTGCTAGAAGGCGGTGGCTGCGGGTCTACATGTCCTGGGAATGACGTTAAACTCTATCTGATGGTGATGTTCCAGTTTTGGAGGATTGGGGAATGTGGAGCACCCCTTCATCACCTTTGCTCCCTGGTCCACTCTGACCCGGAGTGGTAGTACCTGTTAGGGTCCCATCTATGGGTTAAATAGAAAAATGTATTTATAAAAAAATTGTATTATCCATTAAGAATTGATTTATTTCAAAACTTTATCGGCATTAAATGACCCACTGAGGTTGATATGCCACAAAACAAAACAAACAGAATTGTAGTTAGGGATTGATGAAATATTGGAGGATCAAGGATGTATCAAATATTAAGATGATGATAAGAACAGATAATACACTGTGGTTCTAGTCTAAAAGTGGCAGTATGAAAGGGACTACAGAATCAGACTTACTAGAATTCTGTCATAGGTGGTTAGATTTATTGAAGGTGCACACTAAACCTATTCTATCAGCATGTGGATGATTTGGGTTCATGCAGAATAATGGAAATAGACCTGCATAGTAATCATCCTGATGTGAACTGCACCAATTTATGAATCAATCCCTCCACCATATCTAGTACAGTTATCAAGGCATCATTCAGAGTTGTCTCAATTGATAGTTCATACATCTGACATGGGTGTGCTGAAAAACTAAGGGTTTCCAGTATGCGGGAATGGACATTACCTGTTATAACTACAAGTATCACCAAGCCTTGATTATCTGTGAACCAATACAGTTCTAGTGCAACAAGATTCTGAAAGTGTTATTTGTCCGTTGGAGTCAATATTTTGTGAGAGAGGTCTATTGTATGACGATATTGTGTTAAACAGAAGGCCATTCAAGACTGTACTTAAGTTGTGTGCATGTACCATCTGAAAATGGGATAATAGAAAAGTGACATAGGAGCATAAAGTGGATGCTGCTTGAAAGCAGTGCTCTATCATAAAAGATGTTTATTTGTACAATATGATATTGAAGGATGACACATTGGGTCCAACTATATCAGCTCATTCATATGAGGTTAGACTCAAGGGCAAAAAACGCTGATAAAGCACAGAACATACAAAGTTGGCAATCTAGTGTGACGAGACCATGCCATAACTAATGTCCCCCCAAATTTGCAAGAGGGGAAGGTCACAGATTGTCAGTGTGCAATCTGATGACATGCTGCATCACCTTAGGGACTTCCAACTGGTATGGGACTGATGAATCCATAAGTGGTGGAGAGTTGGAAATAGATTTGCCGATGTTTGGCAGAGGCAGAAACAGATGGTGATGACCATGAACATATCTGCGAAATACCCACCCCCTGCCTGTTGATGCTGTGATTAGGAGATCAGGGAGGAGTGTAGCAGAAAAAACAGGTAGAAGCAACATGAGGTTCAGTTGAGTGTGTTTGGTGTGGTATGCACTTTTGCAATTAGTACTACTCCTTGTGCAAGAGTTATGTCCACATCTCACCAAATTAATGTTTGGGAAGGAGATAGCCACTGCAGGTGGAGCTGACAAAATCTCCATGACAGTCATACTGATTTGTAGATTTTGGCTAATGGTCAGTGTGTGTTTTGGGCAAGAGAGACATAAAACATCATAATTTCGTCAGTCAAGGTGAAGTGGACTTGACATGTAGAAAAGTTGAAAATGAAGTAGATTGGCAGTTTTTTTTGTAGCATTTCATTCTTGAACCAAATATACTATCTATAAATGTGTTGCTAAAATTCTCATAGATTATTATAACCCAGCAAAAATGGCACATTTTATGGAGGTTTTTTTATTAGAACAATGCATTTAAAATGCTATATTTTTGTGAATAAAATAATTTGCAACAGTCAAATTATAATGTAACTAAGATAACAAAATGCTAAGATTAGAATCCTTTACTTATAAATAGATTCATCAATATCATAATGTGTTATAACGAGAACCCAATGAGTTTACAGGTCGTCTAGTGACATCTAAAGACAAAAAATTAAAAACTATTATACACAATCCTTAGATATTGTTGTTCTTCAAGATTGTACTCAATGTCAGCATTAAAAAAGAATATTATTTAAAAAGAAAAGAAAAGAAAAGATGTATGCATTTTTTTATGGCACCAAGGGTTATAGTAGAGTGCTTCTGCTATTAACAGAGAACATAAATAATGTCAGGTGTGTACATTACTACTTGCTAGGTACCACCAATTTTCCCTGTAAAATTTACCCCCCACCCCACTCTATATTTAACACAATGAAACTTGCATAAAGGTTAATATTATCTTGAAAGTTTTTTTTATCCATTCGAAAGAAGAAACATTAAAAAAACTAATGATTTTAAAAAAAAATGTTTTCAGCTTACAGACATAATGAAAATTATGAACGAAAAACAATGTTTACATTTTTGCACCGTTAAATCAATTGAAATTTAACGTAGCCAAAAACAAGTTATGACTAGAAGCTTTTAAAAAAAATTCTATGAAAAATCAATTAATGGTCCGATTTTAACGAAGATTTCCAGAATTACTTAGCTCTTGATGAAAATATGTCTGAAATAGTTTTTTCCTAAAATATAATAGGGGAGTTTTTTTTACGAGGTCTCCCTCCCCCACATTTTATTTTATGAAATATGAAAAAATTAACCAACAAAAATCGATTTTTAATTTTTTTCTATAAGATAAGAGTCTGAATAATTATATCAGATTTTTTATAAATTTCAATGCCAGAGTTTTTTTTTTCTTTTTTTAGTAAAAGAACCATGAATACAGAATTCTGCGAAAAAATACCAATAAAGAAATTGACCCTGTTGTAAAAAAACGGACTGTTTTACTTATTTTTCAAGATAACGGTTGGTAATTTTTCTCCAATCGGATAATTTGATCTTGAATTGGCTGTTTTTCTTTGTAACAACTCTTTATGTTCGTTATTTCTTTTTTACAAGATTTTAAAAAAAGTTCAAAAATATTTACCTTTCTTCCTTCCATATGGCCTAAACTGATCACGTGACCTATTTTGGTGGTACCTACTACCTGCATTCCTGAAGGGACAACGACATTTATTTAATGGAAACTTCATTTAATCTCATAAATCAAGCATTTTGAATAAGGCACATTCGGAATATGAAGCCCAATGATTTTAATAAACCTGCGGTGAAATAATTTAAATTAGAATTGAATCATTTAAATTAAAGCAGAAAGCAGTTGACAACAAACAGTATTTGTTCAATAAATAAATATCTTATTCTTAGGAAATATTTTTCTCACGAACCCCGGATTAACCCAGTCGAGCTGTAACGATACTTGATTTGGTGAAGAGAGGGTCCAACTAAATCCAATCTTGTTGCTCCCTCGTTCATGAAAGAATGAACAAGGCGAAAAATATTACCCACGATCACATTTTTTTCTCTAATTTATCAGAAATTTTTTTAAATAAAAAAAAAAAACAAGAAATAGGAAATATAGAGGAAAAAGGAGTTTATAATAATAGCCAAACATTTTGCAATTAACTACACAAACTTTTTTCTTTCGGTCCGGTTGCTGGTGTTGTTAGAATTCAACATTATTTTCCGTTGGCTTTTTATAACCCAGAAAGTTACAAAGTATATCTCTATAAATTTTATAGAGATATACTTTTATAGTATAAAAGATCAAGTTATATAAATTAAAACCAATTCTTAATTTCCTTCCTCAAAAATCGAAACTTTGTAAGTTTTGGAATCGATAGTTCCTGATGAAACCGATATGACATTGTTACAAAAACAAAAGATAAGGTTCAAGCGTTAATTACGATTTTTATTTTATTAAAAAAAAACTCAAAAGGGTTGTAAGTGTTATTTCTAAATGCCATAAAACTTTTTTTTTATCCCCTCCATCCGTTATCACGCATAAAATACGAACGATCAAATAAATTTAATCACCTAAAACATAAAAAGGCCCTTGAGAGGGGATTAAAAGATAAATGCCACAAATTTAACAACAAACAAAACAATGAGAAGAAACAAACTAAACAAGTTAAAGAAAAAAGTTTCATTTTTTTCAATTTCTTTCGCTTTTATTATTATTATTATTATTATGTTCTTTATTCCCAACTTTTTTAGTTGTGGAATTGGACGTGAAATAATTGTTTTTGTTGATGCATGAAAGACTGTTGCATAAAAAGTAGAAGCAAGTAAATTCACCCGTCGTCAGTCTAACTGCTTTTGCTTCGAGGGAGAGAAGAAAAAAAACTTTCTCACGTTTTTGTGTACGACACAAACCAGGGCAAGAAGGGTGAATAATAGAGGAGCACTTGTCAGCTTAGAGAGAGGGAGAGAAAGAAAGAAAGAAAAAAAATCCTAACTGAACACATTATTTCTCTCTTCCTCGTGCACCCATAACCTTCAAAAGGATCTCTCTCTCGGTCCTACTTATTTTAAAGAGAAATTAGTTATTAAAAACAAAACAAGCAAAAACAAACTATTTTCATCTAACAAATGATCACATGTATTTTGACAAGACAATTTTATTTTTGCTGCTACAAGATGTGTATTTAGTGTCCATGTGATCGATTCAAACTTGATTTGGGGAAAAACAATTGTTGTGAAGAGGATTTGAGGATACCTATTACTGATTTTTTACATCACTATTTTATGTGTTTTATTCTAAATATTATCATTACTCGCACTCTAAAAAAGAAGAAGAAGAAAAAAAAATCCGGACACATGTTTTATTCCACTTTCTTCATCAGCTGAAACCGTTTGCAAAAATGCCAATCATTAAGAAAAAAAACATTCACGGATAAACACACACAAAACGTGGTTGGCAAAAGATTTTTAAAAAGAAAACATTGAATGAAGAAAATTTAAACAACACAAAAAAACCTACAAGTTGGATTAAATTTAATTATTACATGAAAGTACAACACAGGCGATTTAAAAAAAAAAAAGAAAAGTTTATTCAAACTGGAGTGGATTTTACCTTTTATCAAGCATCAAGTAAAATCATTCGTTGGAAATTCTTTGCGGATATAAAAAAGAGAAAAGGAAAGAAATTCACCCAGTTGAAAGGAAAAATCGCCACCCGTCACTTTTTAAATCCACTGTGATGCACTACGGGTAAAATTAAACTCTTTCAAGAACGGCAATAAGATTCTGAATAAGTGAAATTGGTGCACGCACCTTTACTCGCACCTGTTAAGTGTAAAGGAAGAAAAAATACTTAGAAAAAAAGTCAAATCAATTTGAATTTGTTTGGAATATACAACTGCCGATTTGAACCTTTTTTTTTTTAACTACATTTAATTTTGTACTTTTTTATGGTTAAATATTTCATTTCTTCATTTTAAAAAAATCAAAATTAAATTTTCTCGAGCCAATATGCATGTTATTAAAAATAAACGAATAGAATTAATTAAAACTAAATCAAAGCAAGAATATTTTTTATCATAAAGTTGAACAAAGAATAAGATGGAGTAAAAGTTTTAATAGAAAAAAGAAATTTTTGTTACAGGTGAACATTTAAGAAAGTAAATCCAAAATTGATAAAACTAAAACAATTATGTAAAAAATAGATTTTTAAAATAAATTATTAGTTGTATTATAAATTTATTTAAAAAGAAACAAACAAATAAATAAGTGACAATTGTTGGTTAGTTGCCGACATTACTTGTTTTGTTGGGATTTAACAGTCGGTGGTTTGTTCTCACCTGTTGATTAATAAATAACATTAAACTAAACAACTTTTTCCCATTTGATGCCCACATCTTTTTTTTCATTCAATTGGCAAAAAATAAAAAGAACTTTGGATTTCTCACGCACGCAGTTGTTGTTAAAAATAAAAAATGGAACTAATCAACTTTGAGAAAAAATTGAATTGACACCTTTTTCACTTTTTTTTTTTAAAACGCAAAATTTGTCTTGAAGGAAAAGTTAATTAAAAATGATTTTGCAAGTATTTTTATATTACCAGAAAAATTAAATGAATAACGGAGTTTTAAAAAAAAAAAAAAAAAAAAAGAATGACGTAGAAAAATGTTGAATAACAAAAAAATCTCTAATAACTACAAAATGAAATGAGAAAAAAGTAGATGAATGTAATTGCAAAACAAAAGTATACTCTAAAGAATTTTATTTGGGGAGGAGAAAAAAACGGCAATTCTGGGAATGCCGTCGTCAAGGAGAGAAAGCCATGGAGAGGTTGGTGTCGGGGCAAACCGCGTGGGCCAAGGAACGGGCCATCACCCCGTCAACCACGTGACCAGAATTTCGATAACAGGGAAGGAAATAACTCTACCCCTATCGCCTTTCTTTCTTCTTCTGGTAACAACAAACGTTCGTCGTCTTCATCGTTAGCCATCCCAACGGCTGGATCCTCGTCATCGTCCTCTCCCCTAGGCTACCGTCCCGTGCCCTCCCGGCGCACCACCGAACCATCCAAATTCTACGGGCACCCTCACTTCGCTCGAGTCGGGAGCCCTCACCATGACGAGTTTAGAATGGGTCCGTTGTGGAGGCTCTTCTGGGGGAAAGTTTGTATATTTCTCGTACTTGGAATTATTTTACTTATGTTGGGCATTTTTATCGGAGCCTTTTATTTGAACATTCAACAATTGACCACTTCTTCAACTCTTACTGAGGTCCTGCCCAATTATGTCATTGCCTTGTCGGTGAGTTTCCGTCTTTTTTTTTTCTTCACATTCAAAATTTCCGAGTTTCACCGAATATTGCCGAAGGACTTTCTTCACGTTTCTTTCTTCTAAACAAAAACATTCCTGAACACATGCAATTGATTTTCGTTTTCTTTATCTTATTTGGGTAGATCACATTAAAACAATAATTTACATAGAAAAATCAGTTTATTTTTGTGTGTGAGAGTACTTTTTATTGTTTTAAAAAGAAAAATATTTGATACTTTTATTCTGTTCATTTCCTTATTATTTTTAAACGAATGTCTTAAAAAAAACTTAATTTCCACATGTATTTTTTTATAAAAATAAAACTTCCACAACTTTTTCTTCATTTTTTTTGTAGCTTAAAACTTGCTAATATTTTATAAGTTGACATTAGTGATTGTTTTTATTATCAATTTTAACTTTCTTGTCAAACAAACAATGAATGAGGGAGGAGCAAAAAAAGTATTGATTTGACTCTCGTAAACAATTCAGGATTTTCCCATTTCTTTTTTAAAAATGGATTTGAAATAAATTCTTAAAAAATACGAATTAAACTATTTTTACAAGTTACTAAGATAATCTTTGTAACTTGTAAAAATAGTTTAATTTTTGTTTGTACTTTACCATTCAACCTTTAACAATCTAAGAACCGTTGTTCACTTACATAAACCTGATCACCTAAGAAAGTGATGGTAAAAGCTTTTAAAAAATCATTTATTTCAGTGTAAAACATTTCAAATCTACGAAATAATAAAAGTGAAATTCAATAGTAAAGAAAAGTAAAAGGTTACGTTTCTTAAATGTATCAAATGGTAAAAACAAACAAACAAAATAAATCGGTGTTTGTCAGTAAAATTCTTTTATCTTCGAGGAAGGACTTTTGTCAAATTTTGGTACGGATAACAACAATGGGCAGTATCTTATTTGATGCTAAATGGATATAAATTTGTGGCGAGATTATTCATTTCTTTTTTAAATTTAATTAAAAAAAATCCCTATTTAAAAATTATAATAAAGGAAAATCCATCCCTAAAAAGGAATTTTCTTTTCTTGTGGAACAGATCGATTTGTAGTGATAAAGACAACAGTTTTAAAAATATACTAAAAAAACAAGCAACATTTTCTAAAGTTCTTGAAAGAAAAAAGTTTGACATTCGTGGCAGTGTTTTTTCTTTTAAATCTGAGATTTTACAAGCAAATTATTGAAAAAAAAACAAAAACAAAACAAAAATATATGACAATGATTGACGCTTCATCAACGTTTTCTTAAAAAGCATTTTTAACGTCATTTTTAATTTAAACCCTAACAAATGTTTCTATAAAAAATAAAAAATTATAATTCCGATTTTCATGACCCCAATACCCGTTTTCTTATTTATTTATTTGCAAAAATACTTTGATTTGTTTAAAAAAAAATGTGTATTTACTTTTACTTTATTTGAACTCCGTCTCATATTTTTGTTAGATTTTTGTTGAATAAGGAGAGTATCAGTCACAAAAAAATATTAGTTCAATTTTTTTTGCAAAATATGTAAAATTTGAAATTTTAGAAATATTAAATTGAATAGTCAACAAAAAAGTTTTTTATTTGTCCTATTTTTATTTTTGTTTCATTATGAAAATTATAGATTGATTTCTGTAAACTAGGTGTTTTATTTTCATCCTTTCAAAAGGAATTTTTTGATTGAAAAAAAAAAAAAAAACAAAAAAAAACTTCCCTAAAAACAACCCCCAACACCCCCCAAAGAAAACAAAACAAAACAACAAAGCAAATTGACGAAAGCAAATAAGGTCATTATTCATATTTTTTTCAACAAAAGCAAATCTTTAACTGAAAAACCCAAAATGAAGTTTTATTTTGACAAGCGACATTGAAATTTACAGTTTTATAATTTTTAAAACTTGATTTTTATCCCCTGCTCAATTTTTTGTTGTTTGAATTAACGGCTTTTCTATCACGCTTTCTTCTTTTCATCCTGCTTGAAAGATTATCTGGTCAACAACAACACACTTTTTGATTTCGTAAAGGATTAGAACTATGAGGTGTCCCAACAATTATTGTAATCAATTCTTTTATCCCACAATATTAAAAATTTTTTTTTCTTCAGATTTATAAATAATGCCTATTGCATTTTTATTTTTGTTTAAAGTTTTCATAAAATAATTTTTGATAGATTTTTAAAAATCCTAACCTTAAAACTTAAACTGTTTTAAAAATCAACCCTAAAGGTTGATTTTTTAAAAAACAGATTAAGTTTTTAGGGCTAAGGACTTATTACGGTTCAAGTATCAGCTGTGAACGATTAAGGTTTCTTTTGAAATTTTTCCAGGGCTTAAAAAAGTCAGTATATGATGCATCCTCACAAATATAGAGTTTATAACCCCCCCCCCAAAAAAAAAACACTTACACGGAGGATTCGTTGTTGCCGGTACCATGTAACCCAGTACAACTTGTCACATGTTATTTTGGAGAAAAGATCGGGACTCCAGTTACTCCTTCTCTGCGAAATGACATGAAGGTGTGTTGCTTTGGCATGACATCCTGACCCCTTTCCAAGTAACAAAACATTCATTCAAATTGGTGATGATCGGGCGTTAATCTTATTTAAATGCCAGAAACGATTTTCAAATTAAACATTAATAAATCTAAAATTTGCATCAAGTATTTTGCTATCTCGGCAGTTTGTCACACTGACGGAAAATATAACATCTGTTGGTATACCTCCTTTTTTAAGAACTTGTGCACTTATTGATCCAGCTATATTACCTGTATGTTTCATCTTGAGCAAACTGAAACACACAAATTCAGTTGTTGCAATTTTATTTCCGACATTGTAATTATGCTATGCAATTATTTATTTTTGAGATTTTAAACTTTTGCTGGTAGTAACTGCAAAAAAAACAAAAAAAAACGATCTTAAAAACAAATTTAAATGAAAAATTCATGTGATGTTTTGAGTTGACAATTGATTGGAAATTCTTTTCTTTGCCATCAATTGTGATTCTGCATAATGCAGAATCTTTGATATCAAGATTCAAATGTTTTATCTTTCAATTCTGAGATTTGTATATTTAACCTTAGCTTCAAAATTCAAATAAAGAATTGTGTTTAGGAAGATGCGAATCTAGAGAAAAAGCAATACTTGTCTTGAAATCGGAATTCTAATTTTTGGTTTTGTTAAGTAAACATTGTAGGTTCTTTGTATCAGTTGTCAAATCTTTTGGATTTCATCCATCTGTCTCATCATAGGAAGAACTGTTTTCAAAGAGTTCTATCTTATCATTTCCGTTTTACAAAGTTAAATTTTGTCACGATCTTTTTGAAATGTGGATTCTTAATATAAAGTTTTACAGTTATTCATTTATGAACTAGACTGACTTTTTTTATTGAGGTTATGAAAATGCTAGGTTTGGTCGTCCGGGCGGAAACATAGGGTGTGATTTCTTCAAGAACTTGAATGTCATCAGCGTTTAAGTGGAGTGGATTGAAGCCAGATGACTTCTCTTCTTCCTCTTTCCGTCTCTATTTTTATTTAGTTTAGCATTATAATTATTATACAAAATAAATAATAATAATAAAAAGATGTAATTGAAATTCCTCTTTTAAAAACAAGACGTTTTCTCATATTACTACTACACATTGAAAAAATCAGTTTATGAATGAAATAATACACTTCATAAATTACTAGCAATTAACAGCATTATTAATAACATGTGTGGGGTTATGTATTCTAAGAGGACATCTCCTCCCCTCAATTGAAATATAACTTTTTCCATTCACCTTAAAATGGTACTCTTTTCTTAAAGAATACAAAAATTACAAATTTGTTTCCATTGAATTTTTTGAAAAGTTGTAATCATAAAAATTAAACTATTCGAGTAATGTTTACAACCCGATTTTAATCTTCAAATATAGGTCTTAACTTAAGACCTATATTTGAGGAATTAAATCAGGTTGCAATCTATATGATCTTCAAAAAACTTAAGACTTTTAAGTTTTTTTTAAGATCATATGTATGAACATTGAATAGTGAATGGTTTTCGTAAAAAATAAATCTCGCTTAATATCGACTTTTTTGTAGAACTACTTAAAATATGTGAATTTTAAAAATGAATTTGCACACACAAAATAGCTCCAAATTGTCTAAGAACTCTTTAAAAAACAATTTAATGACACAAAGCGTTTAACTACCCAAACACCAAAATCAGTAATTTAACACATTCCTCTGAGGCCTAAGAAAATATGTGAATTAGAAAAGTGCTTAGCTTGTAACTTTATTTAAATAAAATATTTTCTAACTTTCCCATGACCCCTAAAAGACTTGTATGTTTGCTAAAAAAACATTTTTCAAAAAGACAAATTCACGATATGAGATAAGGTTAAAAATGTGAGTTTCTTTCTTGACTAAATTTATTAGTCATTCCAGCCTCTGAATTTTGTAGCAGAAAAAATATTTCTCCCTCTCTTTCTACGTGTTCCTACCCTCACTATGTCACACCCAGTTTTTAGGTCTAGTGAGTAACTCAACACCATAAAAATTCCTCCTATCCCAATAATGAATGCTTTCTGCAAGTTGGAAGTTTCTATGGACTTGTCGTACTATATTACAAAACTTGGCCTTTTTTTTTTCTCTCTCTATTTTCTCTTTCTCTCTCTTCTTCTCTCCTTGTTTCAACCTTGGCCCTTTTCCCTTAATGACCTTTCTTTTTCTTAAAATTTAAACCTTTATCTCAAATGAAAATATTCATTTCTTGCTGTGATACATTAAATTATTTGAATCTGTTCCCGTCTTGGGAAAAAATCACTGAGATTTCATTTTTGTTTGAATTAATTTAAATTATTCTAAATTGCTAATATGCAAAATGACTTTTATTATTATGTTTATAATAAATTAAATTTATTTGTGCACCTCGTGTGGCATAATAGTTGATAAAAACAAGTTAGGATAACAGACCATTTATTGAGATCGATTCTCATTGGGTGCTCCATATTTCTGACCCTGTGCCATAGATAAGCTATGGTTTCATATTAGCTCGCCTGAGTGTAGGAGAGTTCGATCTTCACAAGATGCCCAATATTTTTAACCTAAACCTAAACAAAACTTAGTGAATGACGATTTGTTGATTAGTGAGTTCGATCCTTACTAAGCGCTCTAATCATGTGTCAAATCTAAACCACGCTTAGTGAAATAAGTTAGACTGACACTGAAGTAAATTATCGCGACTTGGAATCTGAATTGTAGTATTTACCCCTGTTCGCCACGGGTAGATGTGAACATAAGTTGCAAGTAAGGGTATCCAGTGAGGACCAAACTCCGCTATTCAGTAGTAATGGATCTGCGAGACTAGGGCTTGTAACCATTTATACCACGATGGGTAAAACTGACACTTATACCCCCAATTTGGAAATTTCTATTGAATAATAATTGTTGTCAAATTGTGGTCTTTTCGTCTTATTTTCATTTTAATTAATTAAAAAAATTCTCATCTTGACCTCATAGATTGTTTTCATTGTCTAAGTAATTTGTGATTTGGACAGTTCTCATAAAAAGAACTTTTATTTGACACAGGAAATGTCATTTGACTGAAATTATTTAGTGAATCTAATCTGGCGTGCTCTATTACAAATCTCTATATAATTATCAAAAAACGATTTCCGTTTTGGTGGTAAAAAGTTCATTTTTTTTTTTTAGTTTTTTTTTTTTTTACATTTATAAGTTTAAAAGTTCCATCACATAAATTCAACTTTTTATGAATATTCGTATCATTTCGATTGCTGAAATACATTTTTTGAAAACTCAGTAAATGCATCTCAACTATGCATTTGTGAAGGAATACCAAGCTTCTCAGCCCATTGAGTAAATCGAACAATACCCCCCCTTTTAACCGTAAGGAATTAAGTATCTGAATTTTGAGTTTTTCTTTAGGGGATTTAGAGAAACTTCAATTTTCCCCTTTTTTATTTTAATTAAACTGTTTTATTTTATTTAATTACTTATTGTCTATTTTAATTTATTAATGTTATAATATATTTATCATTCATTTTATTTTCTTAAATTTTAATTAAAAAATGAATAAAACTATTATTTCTGATTGACTGCACAATACGTTATTTCTTTTGATTATTTTAAGGGTAGTTTTTATTTTTGTTTGTTAATAATGAACTGAACAGCCTGTGAATGTGTGAAATGTTGTGAAATTGTTGATAAACATTTATTTACTTAAAATAAATAAAAATTCATTTTTACTTCTAGCAGTATTCTACTGCTAGCAAGAAAAGGAGAGAAAATTATTTGAATTTTCAAATTCTGATTTCTATTGCCTTTTTAAATTATTATTAAACAATGTTATATTAAAAAGAACTATTGCCTGGTAGAGCTGAAACTGTAGACACATAAAAATTTGTAGTTCCCGAGGCTTTTTGACCTGTTGAAAAGGATCTGTGTGTCACGTGACAAAGGGGGTCTGCATTCAATTGTTCAGCTGTTGAAAATGGCTGTCAAAGAGGATATATGTATATGTATTCAGTCCCCCATTTAACGACATTGAATAACGTAATAACATATAACCGTCCCCTGAACTGAAGGGCTATAAAACTATTCTTGCCTTTTAATTTCTTTTTCGATAAATTACTCTTCAACGGATGAATACAAATTTGAAATACGTTTATGACTAAACTTATTTCTTTGAAATGTATAATAATCGAACTTAGTTTATTTTCTTTAACTGATTGTAATTATATACAATAAATTAAACTAAACATGTAACGATTACATTTATTTAAGATTGTGACAGTATTTGTTGATTTTTTAAAAACGCTTTTAAAAACTGATTAATCCAGATTAGTAAGATGTTTTTTTTCAATAGTATTGCTTGTTTAAAAGCTTTGATCTTAATGATCTTATCTCCAATCTCATGAAGGCAAAATTTACACAGTTATGGTTTAACATCTACCCTGTGATACGGGACAAAATGTCCAGTCCTGTATGATATGTATCACAAGGCATTGGATGATTCTGATAGTGGCATGAGGAGTGTGCCCTGGGTTGAAACCCTCAGATTCATGTTTGCTTCATGTTTTTGCAATGCTTCACCTGAATATGAGAACATAGCTGAGAAGGAAGAGATTATTGTATTTGATTTCAGCTTAAAAGGTTGGGTAGCTATGCTCAGTTTCTAGGCAGACGGACAGGAAGCAGCACTTTTAATCCTAGCCTGGAAGTTAGCTCAGTCGGTAGAGCGTTCGGCTAGAACCACAAGGTTCTTGGTTCGATACCGGCCCTTCCAACTCAGCGTATGAGAGCACAGGGATCTGTGCGGTAAAGTAAGGAGGCTGATGGTAGGTGTTGGCGCTCCACCTCAGATGCTAAAAACAATCTCCTTGGTCTAGCGTTATTGAAAAGGATAGACACCTCGCTGATTTGGCTGATACTGACTTTAGGCCGCCTCGACGACTTTACTTTTACTTATAATCTATATTTGCTTATTATATATGAATAATGCATTTTTATATTAGGTTGTGTGGTGGTAATGGATATTGTAGTAGGAACAAGTTCAATCCTGGGTGTGCTGTTTGCATTTCACATTGTGCTAATACCCTTGGGAAACCAATTTATTTTCCTTCCAGCTATGGGTAAATAGTAGGAGGAGACTGGGCCAAGGTGAAAGAAAACTCTGAATTCAAACCTGTTTAAACTCCACTTAAGAAATTGAACTTGTGTGGAGGGGTTAGCGAATATATTACTAGTGAATACTGATTCCTCTTGTCACTTAATTTAAATTACTTAAAAATTATAGTTGTGCTTTAAAAAAAAATCTTTCAACTTTGTGTCCAAAATGTGACCATACATGATTACATTTTAGAGAAAAAATCACTAATATTAGAATTGTTTTTGAAAAAATTCTGTATGGGGTGGTTACCATTAAGATTAAAGTTTAATATTAAAGATTATCTTTAAAATTCTGAGGTCGGCAATGATTTCTTTAAATTGAGGATCCTCATTTTGTATTTGATAGCATTTCAGTTGGTTTTATTCTCTCACTTCTTTAGTGTACATCTACAATTAAAGAAAGCATTCAACAATAGAATTAATAGTATTCTATCACTTCTAACTTCTCCTACATTATATGTGGTGCTGCTCTGTGTGTTAATTTGCACAAATTGATTCCTATAAAAGCCATGAAACACAAATTTCCTTGAATTCTTTATTTGCAAGTGATAATAGAAGATATTAATATGATGAAGTAAAACTAAGCATATCTCTATATATTCATCCAATTATGAAGGTGTCATTATGTGCCTACCTTTTTTATTTGTTATAGTATGTGGCCTATCTGGTTGAATGTGCCCTACCTCAGTAAGAGTATATTATAGATATAAGTAGTAGGCAATTTATTGAAACTAATTTATTTTTCTCATATTCAATTTCAAGGAAAATGCAATTCAGTCATAAGCTGTATTTAGTAATTAAGAATAATTAAAAAGAAGAATTTATCCATAATTTACATGAAATAGAGATCTATTTATTCTAAGATATTCTAAAATAGGGTTGGGTTAGCAGTTTTTATTATAAACTTTAATATGCTTTTTATGGTAGGCCACATACTATAAGAGAGACATGATTTCATAGGCCGCATACTATAATGGTACCATAAAGGAATTAAGTAATTGAAAAAGCAAATAAGAAATTGTCAATTAGACAAGAAGTTCATTGGTCTGTATATGGTATTTTGAATTGTAGACATGTTATTATGGCATTTGTCTGTTAAGACAAAGTTCTTGGTTCAAATCTTTCTTCTGGCTAGCTCTGATTTTATTACACTTTTGTACATTGTTTTCCTCCTTGAATGAATGAAGGAAAAAGGATATTGAAAACTGAGCTTTCTGATAATGATAAAAAGTATTTATTTTCTTTCCACAAAGCTAGAGTAACTAAAGTTAGTTTAATTTGAGAGCTCCATGTTGTGTGGGGGTGGGGAGGGTAGTGTCAAATCAGTGCTGTACTACCAGATTTTGGCACATGCATCAAAGCATAATTTTCACTTTTTATATGTTGTTACGAATGCCTGACGAGAAACTGTCCAGTGATCCTTGGAGCATTGTTGTAATAGTCCAGACAACTCTACATGCAATGAAGGGGCCACCACTGCACAAAGTTACTTTGGTAAACTGCAGGCGGGCCTCCAAAATACATATTAGGAGCCTAAGATATGCAAGTGGCTGAGTGAGCTAAGGAAATGACAGAGTGGCTTTCAAATGAGGAAGGATGAATGCTACGGTAGGATTGTCTAAACTACCTAACAGTGGCAGAATACAGTAATCATTATCATGTTAATTGGGAGTACTCATTAGGAAATAGAAGACAAATCCATAGGGATAAACAAGACTGTAAAAGAGATAGATATCAGTTGGGGCATAAAGCTCAATTTTTGATAGATTATTTGAAAAATAAGTTTTTAAATTGGCTAGGCTTTCTCTGTAGACATGCTTTATGGTGGGTGCTTGTTTATTTTTTCAAAGAAAAACATGTTTCAATATATTGAATTATAAATGGTTTTTATATAAAACACACACACACACATATATATAATATATATTATATATATTATATATATATATAGGTATGGTTAATACTCTAGTAATGAAAAAACCTCCAAAAAAAACATTTTTCATTATATTTTTTTTAATATAATCCCCTTCTCAGTTTGCTTCTCTACAAATCACATACATTTATTATAATGGAGATTGTGTGTTTTTCTGTCTGTAACCGAAACTATATTCCTACTCAAGTCAAAATCTCTTAGTTATTGACATCACATTCTCCGTGATTTATTTTTATCTAACCTTAATTATAATAAAATTGTCTTACTTTATTAATACTGTTAACACAATTTACATTTTACTAAACAACATGCAATTATATTTTATATATACAACAAAAATAGCGATTTACAGTGTGAACGGGAAGGCTAATTTGCATATTAATATTAAAAAAATCGAATTTATAAATTGCTTAGATTATTGATTTCTAAACTGTTTGGGTTTTATTTTAATGAATATAAGCAAAAATCTCTTCAATGAATTTAAATGAAATCCATTAACAGATAAATACTGTCATTTATTCTTACTTCCTCTTTTTAACTAAACTTACTTAAATTAGAAAAAATACATGAAAGACTCGAGAATGATGAAGAGTAAGTTTCAGTCTGTTCCATTTTTATTATACTTCCTCTGTTTCAAATCTTTTATTATACTCCCTGTTTCAAATCTTTTATTCTGGTTATTCTTATTTAGTTTCATTAGCCTTTCTATTTAATACAATATTTTATACATTAAACTTAAATACTTGACCCGGAGGAGGGTGCATATATTTGCTATTTAAAATAATGGACATTGTTTGTCTGGATTTTTGAAATGAGACTTATAATCGTATTCAATTTTTTGGACTATTATTCTCATCTCTATTGTTAAATACACTGTTAGACACATGGTGTAATGGATATAAGGGTTGTGTTAAGTACAGTTTAAAATGACAGTCATCTAGGTTGCAGGTCAATCCTGACCATAAATGAAAATAAAATAGAATACTTAACATAGCTTAAACAGAATGAGAACCATCTACCCAAGGGATTATATAAAGAGTTTGGTTTTAAGTTCTGTGAAAATCCTGATTATGATATGAAGGTTTCGAATGAGAAGGTTCCCGAGTTTGACTAGGAACACCCGAAGCAAGAACATCAGCTGAAACGTTGTGTATATAACAATAGAGATTGAGAAACAATATCCAAAAAATCTAAATAGTACAAGACCCCTTTGATTGGTTTGGAGGTGTTTCAGTATTTTTTGGTTTACCACCAAGCTAAAATAAACACAAGGTCATTTTAAGCAAATCTCCCATGTTGGCTCAACTTCCTTTTAGGTGAGGGGGCAGATTGCTGCTTGGGAGGAACCCCCCTCCCCTTCCCTGGACCAAAGCTGTTAATAAATTCTCACCCACCTCATAGGCGAAACTCTTAATCCAGTACTGGAGATAATCAAGCAAGTGACTTATCCACATATTCAGTGTTCTGTTGCTTGAACAATATGGGAAATTAACTTGAGAATACTCAGTTAGACGTGTGCACCAGTACTCTACTGATTCATGGGTGAAGTTGTCATATAATAAATGATAAAGTTTTTTTTTTTTGGTATTGCTAGTTAATATACATAGTTATACTAGTACCATGTAAAAGTAAAAAAAAGTTGGTATGAGCCATACAGCAGGGAGTCTATCCCCTTTCACTAGCGCTTAGACAGAGATTGTTTTTTGGTCTGAGATGGGCGCCCACCTATACCATCAGTCCTTATTTTACTGCACGATCCTGTGCTACTTCGTAACGCGGAGGTTGGCGAGGACGTATTTTGAAAAGGAACTTGTGGTTTCCTAGCCCGAACGGTTACCAAACTGAGCTAACCGCCTACTGTAATCCGCTATTATTGCTTGCATGACGTTGTTACTACCTAGTTCACCTTAGGTACAAGGAAAATATAACCTTACAAGTGAGATTATCCATTATAGTTGTCATAGGACACTTAGTGATTTGCAAGAAGGAGTCCCTTGTTAAATCAAAACTGGATATTGCATTGCAACTGATCTGCTATAGTTGTCTTGATCCTACCTTTTCATGATCTAGGAGCTGGGGTATGAAGAGACTGTCTCATCTGTGCAACCATTACTTACTTCAATCCACTTCACAACAATAGTTTACAGATAGTATATTGACACATGAAAAAGAATAATAATTCTAAATATTTTATGATTTTTTTCGATGTTATAAAAAATTGTGGGAAATAAGTTTTATATCTAAGCCCAAACAGTACAAATCCGTTCTCCTTTTCCATAATTGTGAAGTGTGTGCATATATTATATTATATATATATATATATATTCATAACTAGAGTGGACTAGTCTGAAGATTGCAGTAAGGTTGAAATTATCAGTCATTCATGCATATGATTCTGTAGTATTTGTTTTTATATACTAGGTGAGTTCAAAGTTTTGCACACATTTTAGTATGTGTTAGTTGCAGCATTTATATCATGCCCAAAGCAGCCCAAACATGGTATTTGTGTCACTGAACCGTATTGCTTCTCTGTGTGGTGATTTGAAAGCACACAGTATGAAACATGCATGTATCTAATGAAACATATGCAAATATTCAATGAAATTTTTGCATTTTATGTAATTTGCCGGTGAATATCATTTTAAAAAAAAAATATAACTCCTCACTAAAACTTCTTATAATAGCAATGCTTATGGACCCTAAATTTGTAGACATTTGCATTTTTGGTGGGTTCCATCTGAAAAAATCTTATAAAGTTGCTTAAACCCATAAAATTCTGTCAATCATACATGGAATGATTATCTACAGGTTTATCATGTTGTTTATGTGTATTGTATTTTATTTTTTGTAATTAACTTTAAGATGAGACGGAGAAAAATTGACAAATATTCGACACCTGTTTTTTTGTTTTGTTTTGTTTTGTGTATTAATTTAATTCACAAGTGGTGTTGCGCAGTATTTGCTTATTTGTAAAAACTCCATATTAATTGTAAATCTGGTTGGAATTTGGAGGAAAACTAGATAAAAGAGCTTATTTAATTGTATAGATCTATTAAGCAGTTTCATGGTCACTTACTTATTGTTCTAAGCTGTTCTCAAAGTTCACCTTCGGTGGCATAGGTTAATTTTGTTGAAAAATTAAGTCTTGATGTTCTGATTGAGTGAAATTTTACATGTACTTTTATAAATTTATGTCCAAGTGCTTGTTCATTAATTCGCATAAAAGCATCCATTATCTTACGCAGATTTACCTTAAAATCAGAGACCTGGGATTTTCCAAGCCACTACCTGTTTTAGTTCATATTTTCATTGGGTGAGGGAATATTGCCAACTTATGATATAAGGTCAATTTTTTTTACATTGTGGAACAAAAATGCTTTGATTTAATTTTAGGAATAATAAATAAATCTTTGATATCATAAACAAATTAGTCTCTCAGCATTTGAAGAAAAAACCCAAATTGATGTAAGAAAGAAAAAAGTTATATTAGGTTCATTTAGTTTTTAAAGTATGATAAATTCATGAGGATTTAGTGTTTTTTTTAATTTTTATTTTTTTTAAAGAATCTGTTACAAAGTAATCTTTT
>CM042182.1:20831317-20887544 GCA_023376005.1 Doryteuthis pealeii
GTCTAGGCAAATATAATAGAATGTTGTAATGTATCTCGTTACTGGACTCCAGTGACCTCGTCAAAGAATCTATTCACCGTCAAGAATGTGTGGGCATTAAGAAAAAATATCAAAAAAATAAAAATAGAATAAAATAAAAAAAAAAACCCATTGGCCCTTCACCGAAATACCATTTGTGCATGTCCGACAAAAAGGACTGACTCCCTATCCCAAAAGATACCTCGGTCATTTGAATCTAGGCCCGCAACAGATAGGTTTTCCTAGCCAAGCGGATAGGCCTTGACTACGGCGCAACTATCACCCGTTCAATGAAGCCTAACTCATAAAACTTACCTCTGCCTTTATCTCTTTCCTTCTTGTGCCTTTTTCTTTCCTAATTCCAATTTATCAGGCTCCACCAGCCCAGAAGAAACAAAGAACCAGCTTTTATTGAGTTAAGATACCAGCCAACCAACGAACATAACAATATCCCATAAAATTACCATTGCTTTGTACGTTGTAGAGGCCATCATTATAGTTGTAACAATTTCTTAGGAATTACATCTAAGTATATTTGTGCCATCTTTCTGGATGGAGTTAATCCTAGCAAAATCTACAAACCAAAATTGTGCCTCAAAATTTTTTACTCATACTCCTTGAGAATATCAGGAATCTGAGAATTGTGGATCGATTTCATTCAACAGACCAAACTATTCAAAATGATTCCTAGGTTGAATCATTGCTATGCTCTGATAATAAATACAACCTGAGAAGGCTGAGCGGTACAAACATTCTGAAACATTGTGTTTTTATAGATAATGAAAAGATGCAGACACAGGTCTAAAAAATCAAATGAAATAAACATTCTTTTCATTTTTTTTCAATGAATAACTAAAAATGAGCTATAAAAAATATTACAGAAATGGATAAATTAAACTAAAAATAATTTTGTTACTTCAAAATACGCATTCCCGATTTTTAAAGCTATTTTATTTTTTTAAGACGGCTTTATTCTAAATTTAGCAAACAGTAGCCAGCTTCGTATGCTCTGTTGATCTGCGTTGTTTTTGTTTTTTTCGAAAATAATTTTTTTGTTTTCATCTAAATACTTCAATTGATTTTTATTATTAAAAAGTTCAATTCATTGCTAAAAAAAGTTTACAAATTTATTATGAAAAAAAAAAAAAGTTCATTTAATCAGTACTTATGAATTGTGAAAAATGACCAAAATAATAATTATTTAAAATTCAGATAAAAAATTTATTTCCCGCAAAAACAACCAAAAGAGCGTACATCTGCTCCTCTCTATTAATATAAAGGAGCATTCGTTTTTTAAAAAGCAGAAAAATTTCCAGAAGCGCCTATCTTGAGATACTTTTATTACTTGACTCCGTTGCTTGCACTTTATTAAACACGTTCTTTCTTCCCAATTTTTTTACGTCTACGTAAAATTAAAACAAAAAGGGATGTGTTGATTTTAAAAAACCTAGAAATAAGAATACATAAACGCTAATAAAAACGCAAGCAAATTCAGCCATTATTATTACGAAGAACAATTTAATTCAAGAAGAAGAAAGCAATGGCTTTATCGACTGTTAAGTTCCACTTTGTTTAGAATGACTCAAGTAGGATTTGAAAGCAATGGCCAAGAACAAAAAGAAAAGATATTTTAGTTCTAGTCAGCTCTTTGCCACAGCCAACAAAAAGGAATCCCTTTCCGTAGTTGCAAAATTTTATTCAGAAGCAATTTGTGCATCACTTGCAAATCGGCGGAAAATTAGGACTAGAAAAAAACAGAACTCAAATTAAACCTAACCCTAACTTTAACCCGAAACCCTCTAGTAAAATTAACAGTTTATTACAAAATTGTAAGGTTCTATTTTTCTGGTCACCCTAATTTTCTGACCGATTTGCAAGTATAGCCCTTTTTTAAAAAAATATTTTACCGCACCATTTCACCAGCAGGATTCTAATATTTAAATTAAAAATAAATTTAAAAAAAATACAAATAGTTAATCAAATCTGTCATTTTAAATAAGTTTCTGAATCAAAAACATTAAAATCACTTCAAAATAACAAAAACATTTTCATTATTTATCGAATATTTTAAAAGAAAATGTCAATTAATTTTTTGTATTAAATATTTTCAACTTTTTTTTTTTTCAAAATAAGAGCAAATTAATTTATTGTATATTTTTATGTTATCTGAAAATCGATATTTTAGTTCCATAAATAAATTTGCGTTCTAATTAAGAGTCTATAATAATCTAAGCAAAAGAAAATACGAACTCTAAAATTGTTAAAAAAAAAACAACCAAACAACGATAATTATATTAATTTATTTTTTTCATTTTCAATGAAAAATCAATTTTTTTCAGAAAACCGAAAAGATACTAATTCCATTTTAAATATGTTAAATATAAATTTAAGAAATCATTTGAACGAATTTTTTTGCAAAAAGAAAAGAAAAAAAAGAAAAAAACCCATTAAAAATAAGAATAAAAACAATTTTTCCTTTGTGAAAAGTTTCATAAATTATCGTCAAAATTATTATTTTATTCTTTCAATATTTAGTCAATATTTTATTTGATATTTTCAATTTCATTTCAAATTTCAAAAATTGATTGAAAATTTCGTCCTTAAACATTGACGGAAATATTTCAAATTATTCACAAATAATTTTTTCCTAAAATGTAATGTTTGATCTTAAAAAAATCAGATTTTCCCATTTCTCAAATTATTGTTATTAAAATTAACTATCTCAAACTTAACTATTTAGTCGGGAATTAAACTAACTTCTGCAGAGATCTGATTGACCTTCAGTCCACAAGAACACTCATGTATTGAGTACATATTGAATTTTTATCAATTTTGATTTTTCTAACTTTTTCCTCTCTTTATCGTGATAATTTTGATGGAATAGTGAAAAAAACAATGATGTCATTTTTTAATGAATCTTTATAAGTTCAATTCTGTTGCCAACAGACAAACTATTTCAAAAGTATTTCCTGGAAAAGATACACTGAAAAAGGTCAGAGGTACAACGCTGAAACATTGTATTTTTATATATCACAAATAAGATGAAACAAACAGTCCGAAAATCCAAAATAAATACGTATCATGCCTAATCTAAAAAATTCAGACAAATAATAGAAATTCTATTAAACTTGAACAATATTTCAAACAATTAACTTTTTGCGCAAAAAATTATTTATTGCAAGTTCAATAAGGAATGTCACCCCACAAACTTTGAAGAAGGAAAGGTGACACAAAAATGGACAAAGGAGATGGACACATAATTTAGTTTTATATAAAAGGACAAGTTTTATCATTGAAAAAACTGACATGGGGTATACAACCAAAAACAGAATAACTGGAACGCAACTTGTTGATTGTCAATTGTCTTCTCTTAGTTAGGTTGTCAGTTGGTCCAGAAGAAACGGGTGACGTGTCGGATTTTGCCCTCTGAATACTGGATGTTGTGCTGACTAGCAGACCGGAAAAAAATCTGGTCAGGTTTGTATGGAAGGCAGATCTGCATCAGTGCATGGAGACAAGTTGCATCAGAAAGTTGATGTTTTGCAGGATGGAATGCCAACAGGATTGTAATAAGCTAGCCACATTAGAAATCAACTGAATAACGGTTCACGGTTTTGATTCTGGCTAGCAAATTGCAGGAATCAACTGCTGAAAACAATCCTGCAAAGGCTAAAATCATGTCTATCTCGCTGAATAGTTGCTATAGGATTGCAAACAATAAACTAAGCCAGTCTAGAATTACGGAATCGACCGCTAGGGTTTCAAACGAATTTCTTGACTGCAGTACTGAATTGCAGAATGACTTTGGAACAGTGACTGCAGCTTTATCAGGAACTGGCTGATCAATGGAAGAGGCCTGATCAAATATTTAGTGAAACTGTACCATCTTGACTCTCTTTCCCAACACCAGATACCTGTAAACTAATAAACTCGAACAAGAAAAACCCGAATTATTCCTTTCCAGTTATTCCTTTACTAGTTTGAGTAACCCACATGTCAGTTTTTACAAATTAATATAAAACTAAAACAATGTGTCTGTCCTCCTTTTGTTTGTCAAATCTATTCCCTCTTAAAAGTCTGTGGGTTGACATCCTATCGACAATAAAATTTGTCTTTGAACTTTTCTTTTGGAAAAACTGTTAAACATTTTTGGTTTTCTCAATCGTCAGTACAAATTGCTATCGAAAGTAACAGTAAACTACAGAAAACTCAAAACTATACATCGCTGCATTTAAATATTGCCATAATATCATTAAACTTTACATTAAAGTTCAATGCATATTCTTCTCTGCCATTTAGATTTAAAACAATTTGATGTAATCTTTACTTTCCATACAAACAATTATTCTATTTCTGCACAGGGCTGATATGCCAAAATTTGAAATTCTGCCATAATTTCTGATCTACTTGAATAACTCCAATAAGGCTCATTAAAGCAATATTAAAGCCTTTGTAATGAAAAGAATAAATTTTCAAAAAGTTAATTTTTAGGATCTGAACCTTAATTTCGCATTTTGCGTCCTTAAATCACATTTGGACATTAATTTGGCAAAAATGGTTCTCTTGAGTGATTAAAGCTTTTGAAGTGATTTATTTATTCTTAGCCAATGAAAAAAACTACATTTTCAAAAATTGGATAATTTTAGTGTTGGGCCCATTACCATATATGCGCATTTTGTCCAAGTTGTTCAGATGTGTCTGAAATGTAAAAAAAAGTGTGTGTGTTTGTGTTCCATGTGTGACACATTTTAAAAAATATTTTGTAATATTGTATTTTAAAAAAAATATATGTTTCTCAGTCTGCTGTCTATGCTATATTTATCTCTTCTTTCTTTCTCTCACCACAACTAATACAAAGAAGCAGTTTTAGTTTACCTTTCCTGAAATGGCGGATGTGACAACAATAGTTAGAGTTTGACCCCCCCCCCCCAAACTATATCATGTAATGATGTAAGTAGTTCGTTTAGCATTTTGAGACGCCTCAAGTAAATTGCACATGATGTTCCTCCGATAAGTGCAAGAGAAGTGGCTGAATGGCTTAAAACCAATTGGAAATTTGTTTTAGTCACAAAAAGTGAAAGAAGTCCAAAAAATTACAGTTTGCTCATAACTTACAGGAGACCTACCTTCTTAGCATTTGTAGGAGGAAGGCAAAGAATTATTGACCGATGCCAAATTGTTAGCTTGGAAGACATTGATATTCATAGTCATACTGGTAAAACTCACAGATAGTAGTAATTGATGGTCAGAGTGTCTGCTCTAATCCCTATAATATTATAGGTCTTATCTTCCTTCCTTTTTTTTTTTTGTAATTAAAACGAACACTTCATGGTCCTTAGATGTCTTCTCAGTCTCATTTTGTGAATTAAGTTGGTAAATTCCCAACAAAAAACTTATGAGCCCAGGCTGGTGATGATATTACCACGTTGAACTTTTCACCATTTTTGATTTGTCATTCACGGAGAATTTTGTTCATTTTATGATTGAAAACTTTTGTAATTTTTATAATGAAATTATCTGAACAGTGATATAACAAAACTTATAAATCTGCCACTGAATCGAACAAATTATGCTACTAGAAAGTATAATCTAAAATAGCATTAATTAGAGACAATGTATGAACATCGTAAATGAAACAGGTGTCCTGATTCTAGACAGATGGCATATTATGTGTAAAATACTTATCGCCGGCAAAGATTGGCCTTTACTGTCACGAACTGACTTTTGTAACTAATTGATCCAGATATCCCAGCAGTGATGCGAAAAAAATTGCTCCAAGTTTCAAAAGAAAACTGGGCAATCCAAGATTAGATAAGGCAAACATTTCCTTAAACGAAGAAGGTGACTCTGTTCACAAACACATAAAGTTAATGACAGAAAATTGAAAGATATCATTAAGTATTCAACTATAAGAGATAGAGTGTATATCTCCTGTCTAGCTTCCAGATCTATATATGTTGTTGACAGTGCTGAAGCCAAGACAAGATCTGTATGAGGAAACAAAAATTAGAAAATGAAACTGTGTGTCTTAGTCAAAACCACAATGTTGGAAACATCACATCAACAAAAGAGACCCAAGTGTTTAACGCAGTAAATAGACAATTAAACGTGACTGATCAAATGCGTGGGAATATTCTAAAGAAAGTTTTAAAAGGAACTACCAAAAAAAGAAAGTTTTCTTCACTCAGTAACAATGATACACCATATAAGTAGGAAAAGGCTACAAACCAAATGTAAACATTTAGGCATTTTGGAGTAGTGTTTATGCCCAATTACCAAAGGATGCAGATCCAAAATGGATCGTATGTATAGACTCTTAATACAAAACATGAGAGTCTTATCCATATGCAGAGATTCATCTTTAAACAAGCCGCACATCTATGGTGAACAGCGTGAGATTTCTATGAAAATTGAATGTTAAGACAGCAACAGTTGATGATATGAAAATCACAAGAGCACAGGCCATGAGATCACTAAGGATTAGAAAGCTCCAATCATATGGTGAATGGGTCTATGTTCATCACAGATTAGATACCCATTAACAATGAAAGAACACTTTCCAGTCATGAGAAAAAGAATGAATGAACAATGAAAGTGAAATTCACAAGAGGTCACAGACCATGAATAGTCACTAAGGATTAGGAAAGCTCCAGATCATAGGGTGAAGCGTCTATGTTGCTCACAGAATAGATGACCCATTAACAATAAAGAAGCACTTTCCAGTCATGAGAAAAAAGAATGGATGAAAGCATGGAAAGCTGAAAATTAGATTCACTATATATAAATTAAAGTCTAGAATCTTGCTGAATTACCCAAGTTAACGAAAGCTATTGGTAGTAAGGTGTTTCTAACAAAAAATATGATACTGATGAGACATGGATAAAACACAAAGCGTTAACTAGTAGCTCAAGATTTCTTCAGAACAGGAAGTTGATATGATAGACCTTTTTGCCGGTAGTAAGGGTTGAATCAGTGCAAATGTTATGTATTGGCCAGCACAACATGATCTTACCCTTTTTTTTATCAGTTGACATAACCACCTGCATTCTTAAATGCGTGAACTAAGAGAATTTATACTAAGCACCAGAACGATTTCAATCTATCTGTTGAATGAAGCACTAATATTCAGTAAGAAGATGAGATTTCAAGGCAAATAGAAAATCCCCTTGCCTACACCACTATCCTCAGAAGAAGAGATCTCATGGCACGTTTATGTATATCATTACAAGCAAGTCTTTACACATATCAAGAATTATCAAAAGAATCTTGGAGATTTTAAATCTAGAAATTGGCGAAACTAACATTACTTCTGGTGTCCAAATTGTTTATCCTAGAGTCAGAATGATATGATCGACAACAGTTATATAGCAGAAGTTGAAAAGATTCCAATGGAAGATCAAAACCATGGCTACCAAGCTAACTAAAGCCACTGAGAAAGCAAACTATCTTAACCAAATAATTGTATCAGCAATTTGAAGATATCAGTCAACTAGGACACAATCTGATATTGTCTATGCTGTCACCTATGTAGCCAATTCTTGTTCCAACCGAAAATAGAACACAGAAGCACATCACCACATTATTTAAATGGTATGCAAAAACTATGGCTTTACTATCATGACAAGAGAAGTAACCAATTCATAGATATTCAATGCAGACGGGTTTGTATCGGATGACTGCAGTCAACTTTCAGGCTTCCTGTTAATGTTAAGTGAGGCTGCCTGTTAGTTGAGAAGTTAAAAAGCAGACTTGTTTCATTATCTACAGCCAAGCGCAAATATGTTGTGCATTGTCTTCAAACCCGATCTCAATAAAACCTCAGTTGAAATTCAATGCGCATCTATGAGGACAACCAATCCACAATATCTATGCAAAGGAATTCGCCAATATCATGGACGAGCAAACAGATTCATCAAGTTTCCATAATCCAAGAACAACTTTGAAATGAAGCTTTTTAACTGCTGAATATTGTCAAAGCATAGAATGATGCTATGTGCTGACAGAAGCACTTGTAGCTCACAATTTGTGAAGCTCAGAGAACTCTAGTGCTTAGAAAATGATTGAAAACAATTACTGCAATGAGCAGTGTGAATATCACTTGATCAGTACTGCTTAAAACTCACAGCCATAATTGACAGTCAGATTATCTGCCCGAATCCCTATTGTTATAGGGTCAGTATCCTCCTCTAGCCTTCTTTTTGCTATTACCTGTTAATAAAAAGAACACCTCATTTTCTAAAACATGTCCCCATGTGCCCCCCCCCCCTGCTTGATTGGTTTAAATATCCTGCAAAGATATATGAAAATGACACCTGTGTTTACTGGAGATAAAATGGTATGTCTCATTTATGTGGAAATTAAGTGTAAATTCCCAACAGATTTAAGTTTGGACTTGACTGTTCTTAAAAAAAATGAAGCCAAATGAATTGCAAAGTAGTCTCATTTGATTGGATGTAAATATTACACTGTATATACTTAAAAAAAAAGAAATATCTGAAATTTATTTGTGCAACAAATAGCAAATAAATAAATGAAACATATCTGTCCTAGGATTTTCATCCAGGACAACAACCTCATTCATTTATTACACACAAAATAGGAATCTCAGAAACTAAGAGTCTTTCTTGCTCTACATGCTAATGTGATCCCGTGTCTAAATTAATCATAAAATTCAATAAATGAAAAATGTAAAATTTCATTCACTACTGAATTTAGTCCATTATAAAGGACTTCTTTTAAAAATTATTAATTTTTTAAATCTTAATATTCTACACTTAAATTTCAATAAAAAAATTCTTAGGTTTTTAAAAAAAAATTAAAATCAATTTGATTTCCATCTTATAGCAAAGAGAAAATTATATATTATTATATATAAATATTTATATTTATATAATATATATAGTTATATATATATATTATAGTTATGAAGATAAATTTTTTTTTTTTCCTTTTTATCACATAGTGAGAATGCATTTGAAAAATAGATAGCCAGTTTGAGGTACACTGATCTTCTAAAAAAGGTTACTGTCCACTAAGACACACAGTAAACGTCACATTGTTTGGGACAATGAGGAATGCAAAAGACAGAAGAAAAAAAGTTTAAGACCAGAGTAACTGTCCCCTCCCCCTTTTGACATAATGGCAGTAACTCTATGATGCTTTGTTTCTGTCATTTGGGGGGACTTTATCTATAGTAAATTTACAAGTGTTCCTTGTTTTTTTTTTTACTTTCATTTTCTTACTGTGAGAATTATGGACTATCAGATAAGTCACTCAGTTATAGATGAAGATGGAGATTTCTTTCATTCCTTTATTAAAATTTATTTATCTTTTCCTGTTTTTGTCTGTCTTTAGTTTTCTTCCTGATTTTTAATTATGACATTCATTTTCTGCTTTCATCAATGTATGGCCTAGAAATTTACCAATCAGTTAATTTTGAAAGAAAGTTTAGCAGCAGGAACCCGTTTGTAACAAAATATCTAAATTAGATCCTACAATAATCCTGCATATATTTTATATATAAACACTGAATCCTATAATTCATTTAATCATCTATTTATCTGAGAGCCTAAAATATAAATAGATTAAGTGTTTTTATTTTTCCAAGCTTCAAATACTTTTTTTTTATTATCTGTGAAAAAAATTGCATGGTTCATGTTGCCATGACAAAGGATATTTCTCATTACTCAATTCACCATTCACTTTGTAATAAATCCTGATGACATAAAAAATGTTAAAAAATAATAATGTTAAACAAAATATGTGATTAAAATAAAAAGAACTTCAAAATCCTTTCAATTAATTAGATATTTAAGGATATTATTAATTTATCAAGCAGGTTACCTGACATCTTGAATTCCCAGAGTGAGTTCATGACAGAAAGCACTTTAATTTAATTTGGTTCCCTTATAAAGTCACATGTGGAACTTACTCATATTTGACCATCCCACTTACTCAATTTACCACAATCTACTGTTAACAAAATGAAGAAGCCAAGAATGTGAAATATGCAAGGTCTCCAAAATCACTAGTTTTTTTATAATATAGTTTTGAGACTACTGTTGCTTATGGTAATAAAGTTGATGATCTTATATGAAAATTAGACCCTATCACATGTAAATAGCATTTCTACCCCACAACTGTTTTTAATATGTAGATGGCAATTCAGTTACCATCACTAAAGCTATAAGAGGCTAAAAACATTTGAAAAGTAGCTGTCAGTAATTGGTTGTGCCCAAAGCACTCAGGTGACCAATAATTGCAAAAAGCCCGTTTTTGAAGTAACTTCAAATGAATAAATTTGTTATAACTAAAATGGTTCAATACCATGAATCCTTGCTATTAAGAGTAACCCTGCTATGTTTTAATGTACTTGTAACACTAGTATAAATATACAAAGTAGATTCCTCTCTATTTGTTGATACATGGACCTTTTGAAACAAATATCTGTTTATTGAATGATTTGGACCAATAAACACTTTTGCCCAGGGGTAGATCGCTATCAGTCTATCTCTGTGAGAATTGTGAAATGAAGAATGATAAGCAATAAGTGATTTTTTTTTCAGTTTAATTAGGAGTTATCCCCCTTGTATGAATCATTTACCAATGATTAAAAACCTGACCAAACTGTGTTAAATAAAAAGAGAAAATCAAGCCAAAATATTAAAAAAATATTGTTGTTCAGATTCGATTACCAGAAAGAAATCATAAAATTATTTATTTACTAAGCGCAACATACATACATACATTTTGCATGAAATTTGGTTACAAAATTTTTTAGTATGAGGAGCTCTTTAAGTAGGTATACTCACTAGGAAGAGAGCGCTTTTAAAGTTCAAACAAAGTTCTATGAAATTGACAAATTATCAAAAAATGTCAATAAGCATATACATACATACAGTTATATTATGAACTCTCTCATCAATTTTTACGCATGATGTCACACACACAAGGAACACCCACAACAATGATTTGTTTATAGTTGAAGCTTGTTGACCATCCACACTTTTTGCACAGTCGATAGAAAGAATTGTGCATTCAAGGTTCCACAACCAAACAACGACTACCTCAGGAATTGAATTCAGATTATTCCCTTTTCTCTAGACTGTTACCTACCCCAAGGTTGAAGCGCCCAGTTCTGCCCACTATTTAACCCATACTGGAGAATATATGATTCAAACCTTTCCAAGGGTATTAGCCTATGTGAAATGCCAACAGCTTCGTCTAGAATTAACTCGAATCGACGATCATTTCCACACTCTAACCCACTAGCCCACGCGCCCAGTTTTATATAGTATATGTATATGTATATACCACAACACATCATATGTATGCAAAAAGGATAGAATACGATGGTACAAAACCGTGAATATATTTTTAGTTCAGAAGACAATTTTTACATAATGTTATTTAAAGCAAAAAGTCCTTTAATGCTTTTAAATGATACTTTAGTTGAGAATATCTAATTCCATGTTTTTGACTATTACTTTAGCTTTGAGACATGTGACATTTATTAGGAAATCATTATGTAAAACTTAGCAAAAAAAAGAATGCGTCCTCTGGAACAAAAAAATTTGAATATTAGATATTATATAATAGAAAAACTAATGAAATCATACAAAACACAAAAAATACTTATTTTAGTTATTTTTTAATTGTTCTATATAAAAATAATTCATAGATGAATTTTAAACGTTTGAAAAAAAACAAATATCAGAAATCATAAACAAGAAATTATTATTAAATCTGTTTGTTAAAACTAGTATCAAATTAACCACACCATATTATTATGTAAACATTATTTCATTAGGATAATAATGTCATTGCAGTATTTTAAATGCAATAATAACATGGTATTTTGAGGCTAAATCTACTATTTAGTTAATCAACTAATAAATAAATACTCAGATTTACCTCAAAATAACCCATGTATTATTGCATTTAAAATACTGCAATGTACATTATATATCCCTAATGAATAGATGTTTACATAATATATGGTGTGGTTAATTTGCATACTAGTTTTAACAAAACCAGATTTAATAAATAATTTCTTGGTTTTATTGATTTCTGATATCATTGTTTTATTTTCAAACGTATTAAAATCAATCCTATGAATTATTTTTATATAGAAACCAATTAAAAAATAACTAAAATAAGTATCTTTTTGTGTTTGTATTGAATTTCATTAGTTTTTCTTATTCAATATAATATCTAATTTTATTCAAATTTAAATACTTGTTCCCAGAGGACGCATTCTTTTTTTGCTAGTTTACATAAATGATCTTCCTAATAAAACTGTCAACACTGTCTCAAAGCTAAAAGTAATAGTCAAAAACATGGAATTAGATCAATTCTCCAACTAAATAATCATTTAAAAAGAATATAAAAAGGCACTTTTTGCTTTCAAATAACATTATGTAAAAATTGTCTTCTGAACCTAAAAAAATATCATTACAGTTTTTGTACTCATCCGTATTCTATCCTTTTTGCATACATATGAATGTGTGTGTATATACATATACATATACATATATAACTGGAGGCGCGTGGGCTAGTGGTTAGAGTCGTGGGAAATGGACTCGTCGATTCGAGTTCAATTCCTAGACGAAGCTGTTGGCATTTCACATAGCGCTAATACCCTTGGGAAAGGTATGAATCCATATATTCTCCCTCCAGCTATGGGTTAAATAGTAGGGCAGACTGGGCCCTTCAACCTTGGGTAGGTAACCAGTCTAGGAGAGGGATAACTCTGAATTCAAAATTCCTGAGGTCAGTCGTTGATTTGGTTTGTGGCAACCCTTGATGCACCAATTCTTTCCTATCGACTGTGCCAAAAAGTGTGGATGGTCCAACACAAGCCTTCACCACTATAAACAAATCATTGTGTGGGTGTTCCTTGTGTGTGTGAACACTCATGCGTCAAAAATTGATGAGAGAGTTCATAATATAACTGTATGTATGTATATGCTTATTGAACATTTTTGAAATTTGTCAATTTCATAGAACTTTGTTTGAACTTTAAAGGAGCTCTCTCCTAGTGAGTTCACCTACTTAAAGAGCTCCACCTCATACTAAAAATATTCTTGTAACCAAATTTCATGCAAAATGTATGTATGTATGTTGCTTAGTAAATAAATAAATTATTATGATTTCCTTTCTGGTATAGGAATCTGAACAACAATATTTTTTAATACTTTTGGCTTGATTTCTCTCTTTTTATTTAACACAGTTTGGTCAGGTTTTAATCAATTGGTAAATGATTCATACAAGGGGGATAACTCCTAAATTAACACTGAAAAAAAAATCACATTATTGCTTCATCATTCTTCATTTCACAATTCCTCAACAGAGATAGACTGATAGCGATCTACACCCCTGGGCAAAAAGTGTTATTGGTCCCCAAATCATTCAATAAAACAGATATTTGTTTCAAAAGGTCCATGTCTCAACAAATAGAGAGGAATCTACTTTGTATATTTATACTAGTGTTACCAAGTACCATTACAAACATAGCAGGGTATATTAATAGCAAGGATTCATGGTATTGAACCATTTTAGTTATAACAAATTTATTCATTTGAAGTTACTTCAAAAACGAGGCTTTTGCAATTTGGTCACCTGAGTGCTTTGGGCACAACCCAATTACCTGACAGCCCCTACTTTTCAAATGTTTTTAGCCTCTCTATAGGCTTTAGTGATGGTAACTGAATTGCCTCATACAATATTAATAAACAGTTGCTGGGGTAGAAATGCTATTTTACATGTGATAGGGTCTAATTTTCATATAAGATCATCAACTTTATTACCATAAGCAACAGTAGTCTCAAAAACTATTAATTATAAAAAAAACTAGTGATTTTGAGAGACCTTCATATTTCACATTCTTGGCTTCTTCAGTTTTGTTAACAGTAGAGTTGTGGTCAATATGAGTAAGTGGGATGGTCAATATGAGTAAGTATCCACATGTGACATCTTATAAGGGAACACCAACATTACATTAAAGTGCTTTCTGTCATGACACTCAACTCTGGGAACTTCAAGGATGTCCAGGTAACCTGCTTTGATAAATTAATAATTATCAATTAAATATCTAATTAATTGAAAGGATTTTGAAGATTCTTTATTATTTCTAATCCACATATTTTTGTTTAACATTTATTATTTTTGTATAACATTTTTCTATGTCATCAGGATATTACATTACAAAGTGATGGGTGAATTGAGTAATGAGAAATATCCTTTGTCATGGCAACATGAACCATGCAATTTTTTTCACAGATAATAAAAAAAAAGTTATTTGAAGCTTGAAAAATAAAAACACTTAATCTATTTATATTTTTAGCTCTCAGATAAATAGATGATAAAAATGAATTATAGGATTCAGTGTTTATATATAAAAATATATGCAGGATTATTGTAGGATCTAAATTTAGATATTTTGTTACAAACCGGTTCCTGCTGCTAAACTTTCTTTCAAAATTACACTGATTGGTAAATTTCTAAGCCATACATTGATGAAAGCAGAAAATGAATGTCATAATTAAAAATCAGGCAAGAAAAACTAAAAGAACAACAAAAACAGAAACCAGATAAAATAAATTTTAATAACAGGAATGAAAGAAATCTCCATCTTCATCTAATAACTGAGTGACTTATCTGATAGTCCAATAATTCCTCACAGTAGAAAATTGAAAGTAAAAAAAAAAAAACAAGGAACAACTTGTAAATTTACATAGATAAACAGTCCCCCCCCAAAATGACAGAAACAAAGCATCAATAGAGTTACTGCCAATATATGTCAAAAAGGGGGAGAGGGACAGTTACTCTGGTCTTAAACTTTTTTTCTTCTGTCTTTTGCATTCCTCATTGTCCCAAACAATGTGCCGTTACCTGTGTGTCTTAGTGAACAGTAACCCCCTTTTTTAGAAGATCAGTGTACCTCAAACTGCTATCCTACTTTTTCCAACATAGCAGTTCTCACTAATGTGATAAAAAGGAAAAAAAAAAAATTTATCTTCATAACTATAAATATATATATATAACTATAAATATATATATATAACTATAAATATATATATATATAAATATATATATTCTCTTTGCTATAAGATGGAAATCAAATTGATTTTAATTATTTTTTTTAAAAACCTAAGAAATTTTTTTATTGAAATTTCAAGTGTAGAATATTAAGATTTAAAAAATTAATAATTTTTAAAAGAAAGTCTATTATTAATGGATAAATTCAGTAGTAGATGAAAATTTTACCATTTTTCATTTATTTGAATTTTATGATTAATTTAGACACGGGATCCAACACATCTACATGTGAGCAAAGAACAAGAACTCTCTAGTTTCTGAGATTCCTATTTTGTGTGTAATAATGATGAGGTGTTGTCCTGGGATCAAAATCCCTAGGACCAGATATGTTTCATTTTATTTATTTGCTTATATTGTGTGCACAAATAAATTTCAGATATTTCTTTTTTTTTAAGTATATACAAGTGTAATATTTACATCCACAATCCAAATGAGACTACTTTGCAATCATTTGCTTCATTTTTTTTACAGAACAGTCAAGTCCCAAACTTAAATCTGTTGGGAATTTACAAACTTAATTCCACATAAAATGAGACATACCATTTTATCTCCAGTAAACACAGGTACTCATTTTCATATATTCTTTGCAGGATACTTTAAACCCAATCAACAGGGCAAAACATGGGGACAATGTTTTAAGACAAATGAGGTGTTCATTTTTATTAACAGGAACTAACAAAAAAGAAAAGGCTAGAGGCAGATAACCTGACCCCTATACACAAATAGGGATTCAGGGCAGATAACTCTGACCTGTCAATTACTGCTGTGAGTTTTAACAAGTACTGACTCAAGTGAATATCAACACTGCTCACTTGCTGTCAAATTTGTTCAATCATTTCTCTAACACCTAGCAGTTCTCTGAGCTTCACAAATTGTGAGCTTACAAGTGCTTCTGTCAGCACATCAGCAATCATGTCCTTGCTTTGACAATATTCCAGTTAAAAAGCTTTCATTTCAAGTTGTTCTTGGATATAATGAAACTTGATGCCAATCTGTTTTGCTCGTCCATGATATTGCGAATTCTTTGCCATAGATATTGTGGATTGGTTGTCCTCATAGATGAGCATTGATTCAACTGAGGTTTTATTGAGATCGCTTTGAAGACAATGCACAACATATTCTGCTTTGGCTGTAGATAATGAAACACAAGTCTGCTTTTTACTTCTCCAACTAACAGCAGCTCCACTTAACTTAAACAGGAAGCCTGAAGTTGACCTGCAGTCATCCAGATCACAAACCCAGTCTGCATTGGAATATCCTATGAAATTGGTTACCTTCTCCTTGTCATATAGTAACCCATAGTTTTGCATACCATTTAAATAATGTGTGATGTGCTTCCTGTGTTCTATTTTCGGCTTGGAACAAAATCTGGCTACATAGCTGACAGCATAGACAATATCAGATTGTGTCCTAGTTGACTGATATACTTCAAATTGCTGATACAATTATTGGTTAAATAGTTTGCTTTCTTCAGTGGCTTTAGTTAGCCTTGTACCATTGGTTTTGAATTTTCCATTTGGAATCTTTTCAAAACTTCTGCTATATAACCTGGTTGTCCGATCCATATCATCTCTGACTCTGGATAAACAATTTGGACACCCAAGAAGTAATGTAGTTTCCCAATTTCCTAGATATTAAAACTCTCCAAGATTCTTTTGATAAATTCTTGGATATGTGTCAAAGACTTGCTTGCTAAAATGATATCAACATAAACAGCTGCCATGAAGATCTCTTCTTCTGAGGATAGTGTGTAGATGCAAGGGGCATTTTCTATTTGCTTGAAATCCATCTTCTTCAACTGACTATCTAGTGCTTCATTCCAACAGATAAGATTTGAAATCGTTCTGGCTGCTTCGTATAAATATCTTCTTTAAGTTCACCATTTAAGAATGCAGTGGTTATGTCCAACTGATATAGGTTAAGATCATGTTGTGCTGCCAATACAATAACAATTTGCACTGATTCAAACCTTACTACCGGACAAAAGGTCTCATCATAATCAACTTCCTGTTTCTGAAGAAATCCTTGAGCTACTAGTCAAGCTTTGTGTTATTCCATGTCTCCATCAGTATCATATTTTTGTTAGAACACACACTTACTACCAATAGCTTTCCGTCTACTGGGTAATTCAGCAAGATTCCAGACTTTATTAGTATATAGTGAATCTAATTTCACTTTCCATTGCTTTCATCCATTCTTTTTTCTCATGACTGGAAAGTGCTTCTTTCATTGTTAATGGGTCATCTAATCTGTGAGCAACATAGACCCATTCACCCTACTGATCTGGAGCTTTCCTAATCCTTAGTGATCTTCATGGTCCTGTGACCTCTTGTGAATTTCACTTTCCATTGCTTTCATCCATTCTTTTTTCTCATGACTGGAAAGTGCTTCTTTCATTGTTAATGGGTCATCTAATCTGTGAGCAACATAGACCCATTCACCATACTGATCTGGAGCTTTCCTAATCCTTAGTGATCTTCATGGTCCTGTGACCTCTTGTGAATTTTCATCATCATCACTGTTGATGTCTTAACATTCAATTTTCACTAGAAACTCTCCCCTGTTCACCTATAGATGTGCTGCTTTGTTAAAGATGACATCTCTGCTATGGAAGACTCTCAATGTTTCTGTATTAAAGAGTCTATACCATACGACTCCATTTTGGATCTGCCATCCTTTGGTATATGGGCATAAACACTACATCCAAAAATGCCTAAATGTTTTACATTTGGTTTGTAGCCTTTCCATACTTCATATGGTGTCATCACTTGTACTGCAGTGAAGAAAACTTTCTTTTTTTGGTAGTTCCTTTTAAAACTTTCTTTAGAATCATTCCCAAGCATATTGACAGTCACGTTTAATCTGTCCATATTTCCTGCCGTTAAAACACTTGGGTCTCCTTTTGTTGATGTGATGTTTCAACATTGTGGCTTTTGACTAGACACTACCAGTTTCATTTTCCCTAATTTTGTTTCCTCATACAGCATCTTGTCTTGCTTCAAGCACTGTCAACAACATATCATAAGAATCTGGAAGGCTAGCCAGAGATATACAACTCTATCCTCCTTATCAGTTGAATCACCTATAACTGATAACTCTTTCAATCTTTCTGTCATTAACTTTATGTTTGTGAACAGAGTCACCTTCCTTCAGTTTAAGGAAAAATAGTTTCCTCCTTAAATGCTAATTTGTTTGCCCACGTTTTCTTTTGAAATTGGCCAGCCAATTTTTTCCATACCACTGCTGGATCATCTGGATCCCCAATTAAGTACAAAAGTCAGTTCCAGTGACAGTACAAGGCACAATCTTTTCCGCGATAAGTATTTTACACATAATATCCCATCTGTCCTAGAATCAGGAACAATCTCTGTTTCATTTACGATGTTCCATACATTGTCTCTAATTAATGCTATTTAGCATTATACTTTCCTAGTAGCATAATTTGTCCGATTCAGTGGAACAAGATTTATAAGTTTTGTTACTATCACCATGTTCCAGATATTTCAATTATAAAACAATTACAAAAGATATTTCAATCATAAAATGACACAAAAACTTCCTCCGTGAATGACAAATCAAAAATGGCTGAAAAAAGTTCAACACGTGGTCAATATCATCACACACAGCCTGGGCTCATAACTTTTTTGTTGGGAATTTACAAACTTAATTCCACATAAAATGAGACATGAGAACGACATCTAAGGACACATGAAGTGTTCGTTTTAATTAACAAAAAAAAAAAAAAGGATAAGGACAGATAACCAGACCCCTATAATATAAATAGGGATTCAGAGCAGACAACTCTGACCCATCAATTACTACTATCTGTGAGTTTTACCAAGTACTGACTAAAATGAATATCAATGTCTTCCAAGCTACAATTTGGCCATCGGTCATAATTCTTTAGCCCTTCCCTCCTACAAATGCTAAGAAGGTAGGTCTCCTGTAAGTTATGACCAAACTGTAAATTTTTGGACTTCTTTTCAACTTTTTGTGACCTAAAACCAAAATTTCCAAATTCGGTTTTAGCCATTCAGCACTTCTCCCTTGCACTTATCGGAGAACATCCATGTCAATACTTGAGGCGTCTCAAAATGCTAACAGAAACTACTTACTCATACATGATCTAGTTTGGGGGGGGGGTCAAACTCAACTTTGTGTCACATTCCACCATTTCAGGAAGGTAAACTAAAAAACTGCTTCTTTGTATGTCAGTGTGAGTGAGAGAAAGAAAGAAAGAGATAAATAATACATAGACAGCAGACTGAGAAACATATATTTTTTTTAAATACAATATTTAAAAAATATTTTTAAAATGTTGTCACACATGGACAACACCAACACAAACACACATTTTTTTTTACATTTCAGACACATCTGAAACACTTGGACCAAAATGCCCATATATGGTAATTCGGGCCCAAACCACCTAAAAATTATCATTTTTGAAAATGTATTTTTTCATTGCTAAGATAAAATAAATCACTTCTAACAAGCTCTTAATCACCCTCAGAGAACCATTTTTAGCCAAATTATGTCCAAAATAGTGATTTAGGACCAAAATGCCGAAATTAAGGTTCAGATCCCCTAAAAATTAACATTTTTGAAAATTTATTTTTTCATTACAAAGGCCATTAAAATATGCTTCTAATGAGCCCTTATTGAGAGTCTCATCTCAAGTAGATCAGAAATTATGGCAGAATTTCCAAATTTTGGCATCTCAGCCCACTGTGCCATGAAATAGAAATAATTGTTTGTATGGAAAGTAAAGATCTACATCAAATTGTCTTTAAATTAAATGGCAGCAGAAGAATTATCATTGAACTTTTAAAATGTAAAGTTTAAATGATATTATGGCAATATTTAAATGCAGCGATTAATTTTGAGTTCTTCTGTAGTTTACTGTTACCTATCGCATAGCAATTTGTACTGACCCCGATTGAGAAAACCAAAAATGTTTAACAGTTTTCCAAAAAGACAAGTTCCAAAAAGACAAATTTTATTGTCGATAAGGATGTCAACCCCACAGACCTTTTAAAGAGGGAAATAGATTGACACAAACCAAAGGAGGACAGACACATTGTTTTAGTTTTATATTAATTTGTAAAAACTGACATGTGGGTTACATCCAAAATCAGTAACAGGAATAAACTGGAACAGGATAATTCGGTTTTCTTGTTCCAGTTTATTCAAGTTTACAGGTATCCTGGTGGTTGGGAAGAGAGTCAAGCATGGTACCAGTTACTACAATATTTGATACAGCCTCTTCCCATTGCATCAGCCAGTCTGATAAAGCTGCAGTCACTGTTCCAACAGTCAATTCCTGCAATTCAGTAACTGCAGTCAAGATCTCAGTTGAAACCCACTCAGCGGTCGATTCCTGTAATTCTAGACATGGCTTAGTTCATTGCTTTGCAATCCTATCAGCAACTCATTCAGCGAGATAGACTGATTTTAGCCTTGCAGGATTGTTTTCAGCAGTTGATTCCTGCAATTTGCTAGCCAGAATCCAAAAACCCTGTGAACCCGCTTATTCAGTTGATTCCTAATGTGGCCTAGCTCATTACAATCCTGTTGGCATTCCATCCTGCAAAACCATCAAACTTTCTGATGCAACTTGTCTCCCATGCCAACCTGATGCAGATCCTGCCTTCCATACCAACCTGACACAGATTTTTTTCCGGTCTGCCTAGTCCAGCACAACCTCCAGTACTTCACGAGGGCCAAACATCCGACAACGTCAACCCGTCTTACCTTCTTGACCCAAACTGACAACCTAACTAAGAGAAGACAATTGACAACTCAACAAGTTGTTCCAGTTTATTCCTGTTTTTGGTTGTAACCCACATGTCAGTTTTTACAATGAATAAAACTGTCATTTTATATAAAACTAAATTAATGTGTCCATCCTCCTTTGTCCATTTTGTGTCAACCCATTTCCTTCTTCAAAAGTTTGTGGGGTCGACATCCTTATTGACCTTGCAATAATATAATTTTTTTGACAAAAACTTAATTGTTTGAAAATATTGTTCAAGTTTAATAGAATTTAATATTATTTGTCTGAATTTTTTAGATTAGGCTTGATACGTATTATTTTGATTTTTCGGACTGTTGTTCTCATCTTTATTGTGATATATAAAAATACAATGTTTCAGCCGTTGTACCCTCTGACCTTTTTCAGGTGTATCTTTTCCAGGAAATAATTTTGAATAGTTTGTCTGTTGAGCAAACAAGACATTGAACTTATAAAGATCTCATTAAAAAAATGACATCATTGTTTTTTCACGTCCATCAAAATTTATCACGATAAAGATGAGGACAAAAGTCAGAAAAATCAAAATGATAAAAATTCAATATGTACTCAATACATGAAGTGTTATTGGTGGACTGAAGGTCCAATCAAGATCCTTCTGCAGAAGTTAGTTTAATTCCCGACTAAATAGTACAGCTTTTGAGCTAGTTAATTTTATAACCAATATTTGAGACAATCGGGAAAAATCTGATTTTTTTAAGCATCAAAATTACATTTTAAGGAAAAAAATTATTTGTGAATAAAAATTTGAAATATTTTCCGTCAATTTTACGGACGAAATTTTCAATCAAATTTTCTTGAAATATTGAAATGAAATTGAAAATATCAAATCAAAATATTGAATAAAATATTGAAACGAAATAAAATAAAAATAATTTTTGAAGATAATTTATGAACTTTTCACAAAGAGCAAAATTGTTTTATCTTATTTTTAATGGCGTTTTTCTTCTTTTTTTTCTTTTCTTTTTTCGCAAAAAAATTCGTTCAAAATTATTTCTTAAATATTAATATTTAAACATATTTAAAATGGAATTAAGTATCTTTTCCGGTTTCTGAAAAAAATTTGAATTTTTCATTGAAAATGATAAAAAATAAAATTAAATAATTAATCGTTGTTTGTTGTTTTTTTTTTAACAATTTCTAGAGTCTCGTATTTTCTTTGCATCTAGATTATTATAGACTCTATAATCTAGACGCAAACAAAATTTATTATTTTGAATAAAAATCGATTTGATTTTCAGATAACAAATAAAAATCAACAAAATAAATTAAATTTTGCTCTTTTTGCAAAAAAAAAAAAGTTGAAAATATTTATAACAAAAAATTAAATTGACATTTTCTTTTCAAAATAATCGAAAAATAAATTGAAAATTGTTTTTGTTAGTTTTGAAGTAAATTTTAATGTTTTGATTCAGAAACTTATTAAAAATGACAGAATTTGAATTAACTAATTTGTATTTTTTAATTTATTTTTAATTTAAATATCTAGAAAATCCTGCTGGTGAAATGGCTGCGGTAATATTTTTTAAAAAAGGGCTATACTTGCAAATCGGTCAGAAAATTAGGGTGACCCAGAAAAAATAGAACCTACAAATTTTGTAATAAAACTGTTAATTTTAACTAGAGGGTTTCGGGTTAAAGTTAGGGTTTAGGTTTAATTTGAGTTCTGTTTTTTCTAGGTCACCCTAATTTTCCGACCGATTTGCAAGTAGTGCACAAATTTGCTTCAATGAATAAAATCTTTGCAAACTCACGGAACCAGGGATTCCTTTTTGTTGGCTGTGGCCCCAAAGAGCTGGACTAGAACTAAAATATCTTTTCTTTTTGTTCTTGGCCATTGCTTCAAATCCTACTTGAGTCATTCTAAACAAAGTGGAACTTAACAGTCGATAAGCCATTGCTTTCTTCTTTCTTGAATTAATTGTTCTCGTCAATAATAATGCCTGAATTTCTTGCGTTTTATTACGTCTTATGTATTATTATTTCTAGGTTTTTTAAAAATCAACACATCCCTTTTTTGTTTAATTTTACGGTAGACCGTAAAAAAATTGGGAACGAAAAGAAACGTGTTTCAATAAAGTGCAAGCAACGGAGTCCAAGTAAAATAAAGTTATCTTCAAGATAGGCGCTTCTGAAATTTTCTGCTTTTTAAAAAAACGAATGCTCCCTTTAAATTAATAGCAGGAGGAGCCAGCATCGTACGCTCTTTTGGTTTGCTTTTTGCGGGAAAATAAATTTTTTATCTGAATTTTTAAATAATTTTATTTTGGTCATTTTTCAAAATTCAATAAGTATGATTAAATGAACATTTTTTTTTTTTTTCAATAATAAAATTTGTAAACTTTTTTTTACAATGAATTGAAAACTTTTTAATAATAAAAAATCATTGAAGTATTTAGATGAAAAACAAAAAAATTATTTTCCCGAAAAAAACAAAAAAAAACCAGATCAACAGAGCATACGAAGCTGGCTACTGTTGCTAATTTGAATAAAGCCGTCCTTAAAAAAATAAAAAATAGCTTTAAAAATCGGGAATGCGTATTTTGAAGATAACCCAAAATTATTTTTAGTTTATTTATCCATTTCTGTAAATAATTTTTATAGCTCATTTTTAGCTTATTTCATTGAAAAAAAAATTGAAAAGAATGTTTATTTCATTTTGATTTTTTAGACTGTTGTCCTCATCTTTATCATTATCTATAAAAACACAATGTTTCAGCTGTTGTACCCTCCAGCCTTCTTCAGGTGTAACTTATTCATCAGAGCATAGCAATGATTCAACCTAGGAAATCATTTTGAATAGTTTGTCTGTTGATGAAATCGATCCACAACTTCTCAGATCCTGACTATTCGTCAAAGGAGTATGAGTAAAAAATTTTGAGGCAACACTTTTGTTTGTAGATTTTGCTAAGGCATTAACTCCATACACAAGAAAGATGGCACAAATACTACTAGTATGTAATCTACCTAAAGAAATTGTTACCACTATAATGATGCTCTACAAAGTAACAAAAGCAATGGTTAATTTATGGGACTATTGTTATGTTCGTTGGTGCTGGTATCTTAACCTCAATAAAAGCTGGTTCTTTGTTCTTCTGGGCTGGTGAGCTGAAATGGAACTTAGGAAAGAAAAAGGCACAAAAGAGGAAAGAGATAAAGGCAAGAGGTAGTTTTATGAGTTAGGCTTCATTGAACGGGGCATAGTTGGCCGTAGTCAAAGGGACATATCCCTTGGCTAGGAAAACAACTACCTCTGTTGCGGCCTAGATTCAAATGACCGAGGTATCCTTTTGGGGATAGGGAGTCAGTCCTTTTTGTCGGACATGCACAAATGGTATTTCCGGTGAAAGGCCCCATGGGAGTTTTTTTATTTTATTTTTATTCTATTTTTATTTTTGTATTTTTCTTAATCCCCACACATTCACTTGACGGTGACATAGATTTCTTTGACATGGTCACTGGAGTCCAGTAACGAGATACATTAACACCATCTCTATTCATAATTTGCCTAGACTACGTTCTATGAACAGTAATAGTTTCTGTGAGATACCACTAATTTCTTGCCTTTTTTAGTGTGAAGCCTTTTTCTTTTATCAGATCTAATGACATTCATGACATCCATAGTACATAATCTAAGCAGATTATGAATATATATGGTGCTAATGTATCTCTGTGACAGAGTTGAGTGGCGGAAATGAGGATGTGACATATTCTTGAAGGAAGCAGGTTAGGCTTTGTCTGGTGTGTAGTACTTTGATCTAAGATTGAACCCACATCCTTCTGAATACGAAAAGGCAATACTTGAGCGTAACACTGAGGATTGAACTGACCCAAGTTCCGTATGTTCAAGCCAGATGCCTGTATGACAGCTACAGGCACATGGGCACTGGGTGTATAAATAGGCTAGCGGAAGACCAGGTGGGAAGCAAAAAAAAGAGCATGTTATGAGATCCGAGAGACAGTAGCATCAAGAGGCTTTGAAGAAGAAGAAGAAGAAACAACAACAATAACAACAACAACACCAACAACAAGTAGATATCAACTGCGATGAGACAGGAAGTGGAAAGAAAAAGAAAAGAAAATTAATTTACCAGTAAGCATTGGACCTAATTGTTTGACCCCCCCACACACACACACTCAACAAAGCTTTTTTTTAAAACTTAAATGTTATTTTTCCCTCAATAATCTCTTTGCAGGACTTCAGCAACAGTGTCAAAGGAATCTGTGTCACCATCAGCTGAATGAACCATTGCTTTCATGTCTTTGTAAAGCATCATTATAGTGGTAACAGTTTCTTTGAGGAGACCATATGAGAAATCTACAAATAATACCTTAGAGAAGTCTACAAACAATAGTGTTGCCTCAAGATGTTTTGCTCAAACCCCTTCTATGATCCAACATATAGTCAGAATCTGAGAAGTTGTGAACCATTTCTACAAAACCTGTTTTGATTTTTCCTAAGAATGTTCTCTACTTCAGGTTGGATGCAATTGAGAAGAAAGCATTATAAACCTTAGCAGCAATGGCAGAAAGAGTTATACCTCTGTAGTTCTTAGTGATTCTGAGATCTCCTTTCTTCAGGAATGGGAGGATGCAGCCTTTCGTCCATTTCTCTATTGTATTTTGTTTATATACTGCATTGAATAATTGAAGAAGTATGTTATCAAATTTCCTTGTCAAGGCTGCAGCTTTTCTACTTTTTATTGTTTTTAGGACTTCCTTGGGTTCATTTCTTGTAAAGTATCCTTGCTTAATGTCTACTCGGCTATTAGTATTATTATCTGTGATTTTAGGAAAGGTTTCTCAGCAGATTTGTGAAGTGTTCTTTCCACTTCAGAAGTCTATCCTCTATTTATTTACAGTTTATTACAGTATAAATTCTATAATAGGATCTACTTTAATGAAAGCTAAAGGCAGCCTTATTTGATCTATTTAAGTAAATAACTGATATTTTAATTTAGTTTAATAATATATAAATCCAGTTTAATTTAGTTTATAATATATAAATCATGTTAACAATAAAAGTAATTACCTATTTATCATGATGAATTAAATTATTTCCATCCTATAAATAAATGAAAATATTATTTCATTTGATTTTCCAAAACTTTTTTTTCATACATTCAGAGGGAACACATAGAATTGATTTTTGTGGATGTTTTAAATTTTACACACATTCAAGAATTTTTTAAAATTGTTTTCAGTATTGTTTTAGTATTGATACCATTGTAAGGAAACAATGAATAATATCTTAGAAAATGTATGTGTCTGTGGGGTGCCTCATGGCTTGTCAGATCACAGTTCAGAAACCCATTCTTATCATCTTTGTATTTTTTCTTTGAACAGTAAAGGCGTTGTTTCCTGACATGAAACAATAAAGGCACATTTCACTTTCCATCATCATTAAAATGTACCCCTTCCACATACTGCTTGCCCATAGAACAATATGTGCATATTCTAGCTGTTGGGTCATATTTGTGTATTCTTTTCAATATTACTTATATGTATATTATGTATTTTAAATGTATGTGTAAATGAGCTAATCTTGTCTTTCCTTCCATTTATTCAGTGTTAGTATATCATGGATATGCTAATATGGTTTTTGATGTGTGAAGACACAAGCAACCCAAAACCACCAACCAGAAGTTTCTTGACTGAGCTGTTGTCTTCTCTGACTTTCTACTCGCTTAATTTTATGAAGATTAAAAGAAATACACATTCACTGGTTTATCTTCATTCTCTTACTATGCAACTCTGGAGTTTCTGTTCAACTTAAGATGGATACAGATTAACACTTAAGACTCACCCAATAACAATATGTGTAAACCACAAGATAGCACATCTAATGATACTATTTATTATTTCAATCATACAATAGGTAGTTCATTTCTGCTAGTATCTTTTGAGAAATATGGGTTATCTTCCCCTGAATTATGGCCGGAAAGGTGGGAGTGAGGAACCTAGAAATCTTCAGAACAGCATTGCTACTCGGACATGGCAGACATCCAGAGCAGAACCAGAACAGTAAAAACAGTGGATGAGGTTAGGACATCCAAGAACCAGCGCAGACCACTAGAACAAACACATGACACAGACACAAATAAGCCTACCACAAAACTCTTCTTAACCCCCAAAGGAACTCAACAAAATAAGTGCATTACTTGTTACTATATATTGTATGTGTCTCAAGACCGCTAAAAGCAGTAAAGTTTAGAAAAACCTTTCGCACCAAATATAATAATAATATTACCCCTTTTTACACAATATTTGTCTTTGTCTTCATTCCTTCTCATTACAGAGTTATTTCTGTTGTTCTTTGGGGTAAATGTCTTACCTGAAATATAATTCTAGGATACTTACAGGGACCACATAATTGCTGAAGATGTGAACCGGAGATTTATTTATTTGCCAAACATGAGAAAAATTTTTTGAAATTTACTACTATATTTACTTTTTTTTATGGCATCTTCACCAAGAAATAGAGGAACATATTAATATATATGAGGGTTATTCAATAAATAAGATGAATTTTGTCTAAGGAGTTTGGAATAGGAAGCACTGTTTATAGTTGTACCTTTTTTCAAGGAATCAATAGAATAGTCCTTTCATATCCAAACACTGTCAGTGCCATGTTACACATTTAGATAATTAACCCTTAAGAGTTATCTTCCTTAGCGGCCTATTTTAAATGGGCGGGACAAATCGCTTACAACACCATTTTTATTCCCCTTTCACCGTCTGCCCTTAATTTCTTCCTTTTCCACGCTTGGACCTTGTCCAAAAAAGACAAAGATTCTTGTCTCTGCTAATTAGCCAATTCAGACTGAAATTTGAGTTATTTTATTCTAATTTTAAAGTCATTTTTTTCATAGACCCTTAGGGTAAATTACCTTTTTTCTCTGTACCATGTTGGTGTTTATTTCACGAAATGTCAATTCTTGAGTGATAAATTTCTCCTGTCAGTATCATTCTTCTACCTCTCCATTCGTGTTAATGTTTAAAATACCTATTAGTTCAGTAACATCTTCCATATTTTCCCCTGTTATTTGTCTTGTATTAGGGATTAAGACATTCTATGTCAGACATTCTTGCTACATTTTAATGGCATTCAGCCCGACCGCTCTGCTTAACTTTGACCACCCCACGCCATTGCCTTTAGCTGTTGTACTTTAAACTAAGTATGCTACATTAATGGCTATCAGCCAGGCCTCCTGCCTAACTTAGACACTCCACACTATTGCCTTTGGCTGTTGATATTGAAATATTTACTGGCTATTCAGCCTAGCCTCTTTGTTTAAACTTAGACACTCCACATCATTTTTTTATTAATTGTAAGCACTTAAAGAGAATTAATTCTTGTTGTTACTGCAAACTGTGATTTTATGTTTCAGCTTTTACCTTCCTATGGTGAATAAAACCTGTCTATGTACCCACACGGTATCTTTCAGAGTTCGCTGTTCAAAGGAGTTACCTACACAATAGCACATGGTTGCTGACACCTGAGAAGGCATAAGCAATTGTTATAGTTGGGCCAACCTTATTCATAGTGGAATGGCATTGCACATTTTGTACAGGCTTTGTCAGAGATTAGGACTGTTTTAGCCCAATTGGTATCAAGTGATAGTTCTCAGATGTTTGTAGTGCATAGGTGTGGGTGAAGAGGACTTTTGGTTAAGTGCAAAAAGCAGCTGCCACTTAAGAATTAATTGCACGTGTGCGACCACGGCAGCTTAATCTAATTGAAAATCGCTCTTTTTACAAAAATATAACAAAGAAAATAAGTGTCTGACTATGGGTCAAGTGGGCGTCCGGGCTTTAGAAAAAATACTCAATAGATAAAAAACAGCAGAGATAAAAGATGTTAATATAATAAACCGCTGACAACATCCATATCAAATTGGACTACACACAGATAAGTAGATTCTTTTTTTCATTGACTTCACACAGAAATATTACAAATATTGCTCACACCTCACACAAACAAAAACAAAGGACTTTTGCCCTTATAGATTTCTATGTAATTTTTGTTTGTTTTACTCTTTATCGATTACTTAAACTCTTCATATGAAATCCTGTGTTTGTTATCTTTCCTATCCAAATTTATCATCTTCATTCTGATAATGTGTTCCTCCTGTAAAGACATCTCTTCATACAGGAACCTTGGAGTGTTACCATGACAACTGAATTCTCAGATCTGGCAAAATATAAAGTAATTGGCTCCGAGATTATCGGCTGTGGACATATTACATCTAGCTTATCCATAGTTACTTTGGATGCTACCCTTCTTTAATGAAGACACTATGTGAATAACATTTCCCAATAAAATTGCAATTGCAGTCTGGAATGTAGAGGTCTGACACAAACAGGCCAAAAAAAAACAGACACGCATGAACTTACAATCACAATAACATTGACATTGTGTGGTATTCCAGAAACCAGGTAGCATGTCCAAGCAGAGCAGCTCTTTCTCTCAGGACAGAAGTTGGTGCTAATGCAACAGAACATAGCTTGAGTTGTTAATAAAGACCCCAGTTACTGGACCCATGACCTCAACAATAAATATGTTCAATGACTGCCTTGCTTTATTGAGAAATGGTTTCCACAATCAAGTAGGGATCATCAACATATAGCCCAAACATGAGGTTTGTGGTGTAATGGTTAGAGTCATAGGAACATTGGAGGACTCGCAACTCAAGTATCAAAATACTGGCACCATGGCTTGTTGCAATTACAAACAGTAGCACTAATTACTCTTGGGAAGGTTTATGATCCATACTTCATTCTCACTCAAGCTTAGGATAAATAGTAGGCAGACTGGGTCTCTTTCACCAAACCTTGGATAGGTGACCATCTTGGAGAAGGAAAACTCTGAATTCAAACCTGTTAAACTCCTTCTTAGAAATTGACCTGTTGTCGCATCTGCTCGTGCAGAGGTTTTGTAAATAATATATATACAGCCCAAAACACTTGAGAGAGTCAAGAAAAATCTATCCATCATCAAGTTCCTTTATGATAAACTAAGCTCAGCTAATAAATATCTCAGCTAAGTGGTTATGTTTATATGTTGGTGTCTTCAATGCTAAACTTTGTAAACTCAAAACAAGCCAGACAAGAGTAAAGGACATGTATGTATATAGGTATGTAGGGGCAAATTTAATAGATAATGGAAGAAAGCTTTCTAAGTTCATCAGTATCCATGAGCTTATTTGCCACAAAACACTGGCTTTTCAAACATCCTGCACTACCAAATAGAACACATGCTGAACCCAAAAGCAATGCAGATCCAAGGCAACAATTCCCATTTCAACCAAATTTTACTTTGTTTATGTAAAACTAAAAAACAAACCACTACTCCAAATCCTGACGGGTTGATATCCGTTAAAATTAAGTACCAACCCAACCATCCAAAATTCAACCAACCCTAGCTTAATGATGACACATTTACACCTGAAGCCATACTTACGGTGTTACAAAGTACCAGACAAAAGGTCAGGTCAGATATGATATTTCAAGACTCATAAATATGTTATTTCTCTGATGTTTGAGAAATAAGTCTTGATGATTAGTATTTATCTGCCGTTATCTCGGACTATTGTTCCTCATCTTCATTGTTATCTGTACAACGTTTTGGCGATGTGCTCTCCGGCCTTCTTCAAAGGTATTTCTTGTCAGGACTCAGGAAACTTCTTTTCGGACTCGGAAACTTCTTTTTAATCAGGAAACCTTTGTCGTAATCAGGAACCTTTCTTGACTGGAATTAAAGGGTTAGGTTCAAAGTTCTGTTTGATGATCCAAAGTTTCCGTGATTACAACAAGAAGATTCCCGATTACAACAAGAAGGTCCCGAGTTCAAAAAGAAGGTTCTTGAGTTCGACAAGAAATACCTGAAGAGGCCGGAGGTACATTCGGGGGCGAAACGTTGTACGATAACAATGGAAGGCATAACAATGAAGATTGAGGACAATAGGTCCAAAAATGCAGATCAATACTAATCATTAAATAATGGTTTCACACAAGTGTCATACAAGAAAGCAACCAAGGATTAATGGTTAAGATAGACAACCACAAGAAGCCTAAGCAGCCATTATCTGAAAATGATGAAAAACATCAGTATGAGCACAATAGAAGTGCTAAAATAACATCAACCACAGACACTAAATTGAAATGCTGCGCTAAAAAGGAATATCAACACAACAGAAAGCATTAAGGATGTTTACATATTAAAAACAGCCAAAAGTAAAGAGATTGCACAAAAATACAACAATTATATTGGTAACATTTAGTAAATGTTTGAGAGATTTTGTGTTTTAAGATTTTTTTTATTTGCGGTGTTGCTCTTCTGAATTTTAGCAAGAAAAAACTTTGGTCAACGATTGTACAATAAATTTGTTTTTGAAAAATGCCAAAAACAATTCCTTTTCATCATGAAGTGCTGTATTTCCTTCCTTTCTCCTTTTTCCTTTCTTGTTCTCTCATTTTTCTCTCACTGAACCTGTCCATTGAATGACCAGTTCTCCCCTCTTCAAGATATGCAGTTGTTTTTTTTATCCCCCCCCCAACACTTACCACAATGCATTGCATTCTATAAGAATCACTTCTCCTTCCCCCCCCCCCCCCTCCCCCCCCCCCCCCCCCTTTTTTTTTTTTTCCCCCCTCCCCCCCTTTCCCCCCCCCTCCATTATGGCTCCATTACTTACACATATCAGTAAGTAACTTTTCTACCACCTTGATCTCAAGATCATCCTATACGTATGTAACACTTAACCAATTAGGTGGATGCCATCTCTTTCAACAATGAGCTGGAAACAAACTGTCACTATCACCTGTCTCACAGTCCCTCACCGTAATTTTCAGAAGCCAATCCACTCATTGCACAAGGATGTGCCCCTCAGCACAGATTTGCTATTCCATTACTTGCTGCTCCAGTTATCATTCCGCATCAGGCGGCTTATCAGACTTGTCCAATCTGAATTGAATCAGGTCGTCTCATCTTCAGGGATGTGACAATACATATTCTAATACTGAAATTATTGCTGATTGTGGTTACAATCCTCTCTTGGCCTGAGTTGTATGTTGTGCCATGGTAATAGTTGGTCTCCTTTTTACTTTGCCTTCACCATCCTATTGGTGCCTCTTTTGTAAGCATTTCCACTTAGGTCTGATGTAGCCTGTAGTATGCTCACACATTACACTCTATCAGCACTGCCTTGATGCTTGCTGACTTGACCATGCCATTGTCCATTAGATCTCCCTCCATGGACTTTTCAGAATAGCTCATTTAACCAAAGCTGCAATTTGCCGCCAGTTTCTCTGCTCAACTCTCGCTATATGGCTATTCACTGGGCCCACAACACACTGACAGATATGCACTTGTTATGGTAAATGTGTGACATCCAATGCTAGTCTTACTAATTGGTTTGAAACATGAAATACCACAGCCTCATGTGTAGTTGGATGGATTCTATGATTGGTACCACTGGATGCTTGCACTACTTTACCACAACCCTCTACAAATGGTAGGTCTATCTTCCAGCCAAAAATAGCATCTTCTACACACCCATTTGTGTATCTTGACCATATTCATCTTCAATATTGCACATGCGTATATCTGTTGTTCTGCATCAATGGGTATTTCAAACCATGCTTTCCTTTTACTCTTGTGAGAACATTAACTTTATTTAGTCTCCAAGGTCACAAGCTGACCCTGCCTGTAGGTCAAACTCTTGTATTACAGTCCTCTTGAACTCCCAGCTTTACAAGGCATCTCTGTTGCTCCCTTAATCTGTATCCTGCATTTCTTTGTAATTACCAGACATTCAACACATGCCAATACTTTGGCTGAGTCCGTCTCTACCTCCACATGGATATCCCTTATTCATCATTAATATATATAAGCGGCTGCAATCCACCACTTAATTTATAGACTAGCAGGTCATATGTTTATACTCCGGCCAATCCAACAGCCCGAAACATGGTTAGTTAACTATTTAATCGCTGATAACTGATAGACGGCATTTGCACTCATTGACGAAACAGACTGTAACACTAAGGAGCACCAAGGAACACCAAAGGATTCTTCACTAAGGATCTGCCCTTAACACAAAGGATCTTACTGGACAGTGCTCTTCTTTGAAGGCTAGGATTGGCCACAAAAATCTTAACGTCTTCACCTCCACATGGATATCCCTTATCATCTTAGAGTTCTGTCGCTCATTCAATTGTTCCCATTCCCTCCACCTGTCTCTTTTACATAAATTGCATGCAACTCTCACCATCCAGCCACAGTGACCCACCAGTTTGCCGGCAGGTGTTAGAATAACTCCTGCTTTATTCAGTTTATCTGCACAGTAGAATCTTATTATTCCCCCTGACATTCACTCCTCAGTCTCTGTAGCTATTCTGCAACTTCAGCTCGAGTGCTGCTACTCCGTCAAGTTTCTCTGAAGTTAGCTATTAATCTATGTTTTTCAAGGTGGATCTTACTCTTCTGTTCGCACAACTGACTCATCCACAAAGACATCACCGATGTAGAATTTGTGGCCCTCTCTATTATCTTCTTCCTGCTCAGTACAATCTTGAAAAATCTTGGAGCCTAAGCAATAGGTGGCCCCTTTGTGCATCACAAGTGGTACTACCACTGCCTCTCCGCTACCAGATCTATGATTGTAGTACGCCCCATCTTCTGTCACCACTCACATGGTTTCACACAATGTTTGATAACATCACCTCCTGTGATGCATGCATAGGTGATGTATTTAGTTCCTAAGACCAGCCATGGTCTGATTTGTATGTTTTGGTTGGCTGAGTTACGCATCAGTGGCAATACTCTACTTTGGACTTTTTTCCTTCTAAGTACTAGATGCCTTCTTCAACCCCACTATCTACCTCTTCTCAGATACCACTCTCTCCTCGTTTGTATAGAATCTCATAGATGGCTTACCCTGTTTCTTCATTTGTCCAGCCACCATTTAACTGTTTATTTATTCACCATCAAATTTAGTTCAAAAAGTCCTATATCTTGAACTCTTAACCCATCAGTCCATTAATTATGGGTTGCAGGGTTCTAATTAAATAGTAACCACCCAGTTTATAAATCGCATCCATGCCAATGACGACGTCATATGTCAATGATGTGTTCCAGCATGAGCATCCTTATTTGAATCTGCATTCTCATCTACTGACAAAGGCCAGTGTAAGGATCCCTGCATTTAACCTCAACTTCTGCATTTGTGAGCATCTTTTCACTCACCAACCGCGGTTATGTGACATCATGGTATCAATCTTGTTTTGTGTTAATTTCTCTACAAATCAATAAACTAGCAAGTTAGGAGTTGCACTGATGCTTGATCTGACAGGGTAGCCATGCGCTAGGTAACTTTCCCACTTGCTGTTTCCCTGGGAAAAAAATCTGATAATATGTCCCTTCTTCTCCACATATGTAGCAAATCCAACAGGAAGCTTGACTCCTTTTTGCCGCCCCCCCTCAGTCTTTAAACATGTGCAACTCACAGCACTGATAACTATTCTATGATAATCTTCACTACTTTGTTCCTAGGTCACTGATAGTCTGACTTGATGCTACAGCCCCTATGGCCTCAGGATTATTCTGTCCTACTTAAACAGTTAATACCCTAACAGCAGTTATATTACAATCAAACAACTGTACAAGTATGTTAGTTATGTCATATCACCAATTCAATTGCTCTTATTCATCAAATCATGTATTTGAACAATATCACCTGATTGAATCCATTGGTCAGGGCACCCTAATTGCACTTACCCAAACCGAAACCTCCAACTTAACTGTGACCAATCATGTTAAACGATCTGGAAGATCCTGTTCACAGTAACAACTGCACACATTCCATGACAAAATGACCACTTTTTCATGGATGATAACAGAGTGGATTCAAGCAGGGATGTAATTGTGTCACAATTGTAGCTGGTTCAGCACATGATTTACTTTCCATGGTATGTCCAAATGCTGGGAGTTTTTAAAAAATAGGTATGATTACATGCCTTTAACACTATAGAAAAGATCAAAGATCTTGGATGTGCTAACAGTGGCTGTAATGAGGATAGTGATGTGACTATTCAGATTACTGCTGGCAGACACTAAACTAAGGGTTCATATCAGATGCCCTATACTGCTGGAATTTAGAGCAACAATTAGATTTTCCTCCACAGGGAGACTGTCTTTCTTCTGTGCTCTCACAACCCTATACCCCATCTTATTGCTCAGTAGTGCAACTAAGAAACGCATAGAGACAAAATATGGCAGCATGATGTGGACTTCATAGATGAGGACAGAAGAACTTCAAAAGACTGCCCTGTATTACCACCAGAAGATACAAAGCTATTCTATGAACAAGGAAAAAACAGAGTCACCCATGTATTATCTATCTCTCAAGATATACACCATAAAGAGTTACAATAAATTACCAAGAAATCAAAATTATCAGGAATCATATACTTTGTATTAATTTAAAAATACTTTTATTTTCATAATAATTAATAATATATATATATATATAGATAGATAGAAGATAGAGAGAGAGAGAAGAGAGAGGAGAGAATATACAGGGTGTCCCAAGATAATGTAGCACACTCTTCTAAATATTAATAATTCTTTCTCTTGTATCAATCCTATTTACAAATCAAAAATAATACATAAGATTGAATAAGTTATAATGTTCAAAGAGTGTATACATTATTTTGGGACATCTGAATATATATATATATATATATATATATATATATATATACACACATACACACACACACACACATACACACAGGATTCGACTTACACAGACATTGGGACCCTAAATTTGAGATCTCATAAATGGTCATTCTTTTCAAATAAGTTTTGCATAAAAATGACAAAATACAGGTATTTTCAGAAAAATTGATAATCATTTCATTTAATGTTTGACCAATTTCTCACATTCAAATGATCTCAATTTACAGCATTAAAAACAACTCAAAAATTCAATGTTTTTTTGCCAAGAATGTCATATCTATACCTGAAAGAGAAAACATAAAAATATCAAACAAAGACTTTGTAAGTTGTTTTTCTACACATGCTGTTAAAATTTGAGATTCATTTGAATGAGAATTGGTCATAATTATTAGATTACAAAATATCAAATTTTTCTAAACATGTGCATATAAACAAGCTGTATTCTTTATTCATAGAAACAGCTATTTTTTGTGCTTCATGTCATTTAAACCAGAATTCACTGTAAATATATTTTTAATAACAAAAAAAAAAAAAAAACAATAAGTCATTTGGTGGGTGAATTCTTTTATTCTTTGGTCCTATTAATTTTTTTATTTATTGAATTTTTTGGTAAAATTTTTTTCTAACATCAGAAAATAATTTTATTGATTAGAATCATTTTCTTTTATTGGACTCAATCACATAATTCTATACAAAGTTTTATTCACAACTTCATAACTCAAGGCATGAACCTTAAATAATGATCTATATATCATTTTGATCTACAAATTATATATTCTAGAGTAAAAAAAAAAAAAGAATTTTGTGACCTCCTAAAAGGTCAGTTACCCAAAAGTGTACACACACAACAATAAAAATCTAAAATTGATGAGATCCTTCTTGGCCACCATAGATTGCCATTTTCCTTTTTAAGTATTTGAACATTACAGTTCAATTAAAATCAGCGATTATAGCACTGTAAGGACCAAGGCAAATTTTGAAAACAAAGTCTAAGCAGGAAAGCCTGTATAATTTTTATTTGGACACAGATAAGATTGGGAAAACCCCACCCCCAATAAATTTATTCATCCAGCATTTAGAATAAAAACAAAGATAATGGATTTATTTAGAAAAATGTACACTAATTATATTCTGAGATATATAGGTGTAGGTGAGTTGGCATATATGTGTGTACATTCATGTGTGTATAAATATTATATTATATACTATATATTATATTATATATATAACACACAACAATCTCACAAAAGTAGAGGCACATTCTATAGAAGTTACTTAGTACCCATCGTAGAACACGAAAGCTGTGAAAAATTTTACCTCATGTCTATAAGAGCGATAGGAAACTTAACTACTTCAAAAATTCTGCTAAGTAATAGAGAATAAACTGAGTTGTGATAAAAATACATTATTTATATAGAGCACTATATACACACAATATCATAAAAAGACTATATATAAAAATGTATTAGGTTATTGCTACCGATGGTAAACTTATGAGTATACACAGTTGATTCCCTGATGACCTTTCTCTCTGCTGTTCAGTAAATAATAGAGAATTGATGACCCAAAAAAGTCAGTAATATATATATAATTGTGCTGATAGGCGAGGACACACCAATTAGTGACCTTCATGGTATTTGGATTGAATGGAGGTTTCCTATAACCCTACTATTAGGTCATTGGTACCGGTGCCCAATTCCACTCATAGCATCTCTCAGGGGGTGACTTAACTACGCTATCTATTCCCAAATAACATGACAGGTTGTAGATTTGTTACCAATAGTAAGGAACAATCCCAGACCTGAATTTTTATAAATGCCATGATAAATTGCCTTTTACAAAGCCAGGTTATTTGGAGAAAGAGATAGACGTAGTTAAGTCACCCCCTGAGAGATGCTATGAAGCTGTGGAATTGGGCACGGACCCCCAATGACCTAATAGTAGGTTATAGGAAACCTCCATCAATCCAAACATACATGAAGGTCACATTGGTGTTTGTCTCGCCTATTCGCACAATTATATATAATACTACTTTTTTGGTCGATCAATCTCTATTATTTACTGAACAGCAGAGAGAAAGGTTTCATCAGGGAATCAAACTGTGTATACTTCATTTAGTTACCATCGGTAAATAACCTACATACATTTATATATAGTTCTTTTTATATATATGTGTGTATATAGTGGCCTCTATATATAATGTATTTTTATCACAAACTTTCAGGTTTATTCTCTATTTAACTTAGCAGAATTTGAAAGTAGTAAGGTTTTCCTATCCTCTTATAGAACATCAGGTAAAGAATTTTTCACCATCTTTCGTGTTCTAACGATAGGACTAGTACTTCTATAGATGTGCCTCTACTTTTGAGATGTTTGTGTGTGTGTATATATATATATATATATATATATTATATATATATATTTTATACACACATGGAATGTACACACATATATGCCAACTCACCTACACATATATATCTCAGAATATAAATTAGTGTAACATTTTCTAATAAATCCTTATCTTTGTTTTTATTTTCTAAATGCTTGGATGAATAAAATTTATTGGGGGGTGGGGTTTTTCCCATCTTATCTGTGTCCAAATAAATATTACAGGCTTTGCCTGCTTAACTTTGTTTTCAAAATTTGCCTTGGTCCTTACAGTGACTATAAATCGCTGATTTATTTGAACTGTTAATGTTACAAATACTTAAAAAGGAAAATGGGCCAATCTATGGTGGCCACAAGAAGGATTCTCATCAATTAGATTTTTTATTGTGTGTGTGTTTACCACTTTGGGTTAACATTGACCTTTTAGCGAGGTCAAACAAAATTTCTTTTTTTTTTTTTACTCTAGAATATATAATTGTAAGATATCAAAATGAAATATATGAGATCATTATTAAGGTTCATGCCATTAGGTTATGAAGTTAGTGAATAAACTTTTGTTTAGGAAAATTATGTGATTGAGTCCAATAAGAAAAAATTGATTCTATCAAATAAAATTATTTTCTGATGTTTAGAAAAAATTTTACCAAAAAATTCATTAAATAAAAAATTAATAGGACCAAAGATAAAAGAATTAACCCACCCAAAATTGACTTTATGTAGTTTTTTTTTTTTTTTTTGTATTAAAAATATATTTACAGTGAATTCTGTTAAATGGGACATGAAAGCACAAAAAAATAGCTGTTTCTATGAATAAAAGAAATACAGCTTTGTTATATGCAACATGTTTTAGAAAAATTGAATCGTAATCTAATATTTGACCAATTTCTCATTCAAATGATCTCAAATTTTAACAGCATGTGTTAGAAACAACTTACAATCTTTGTTTGATATTTTATGTTTTTTCTTTTCAAGGTATAGATATGACATTCATTGGAAAAAAACATTGAATTTTGAGTTGTTTTTAATGCCTGTAAAATTGAGATCATTTGAATTGAAATTGGTCAACATTATGAAGAATGATATCAATTTTTCTGAAATATCCTGTATTTGTCATTTTATGGGCAAACTTATTTGAAAAGAATGACCAATTTATAGAGATCCAAATTTAGGGTCCCAATGTCTGTGTAAGTCGAATCCTTTGTGATGTGTGTGTGTGTGTGTATGTGTGTATATATATATATATATATATATATATTATATATTATATCAGGTGTCCCAAAAAATGTATACACTCTTTGAATCTTATAACTTATTCAATTTATGTATTTTGATTGTAAATAAGATTGATACAATGAGAAAGAATTATTAATATTTAAAGAGTGTGGTACATATACTTGGGGGACACCCTGCTATATTCTCTCTCTCTCTCTCGTCCTCTCTCTCTCTATTCTATCTTCTATCTATATATAATATATATAATTATTAATTATTATGGAAAATTAAATAGTAATTTTTAAAATAATACAAAAGTATATGATTCCTGATTAATTTGATTTTCTTTGAATTTATATGTAACTCTTTAAATGTGTATATCTGAGAGAATTAGAATATACATGGGTGAACTCTTTGTTTTATCCTTGTTCGATGAATAGCTTTTGTATTTCTGTAGGTAATACAGGGCAGTCTTTTAAGTTCCTTCTGGTTCCCATCTATTGAAGTCCACATCATCTGGCATTATTTGTCTCTAGTTGCATTTACTGAGCAATAAGATGGGGTATAGGGTTTGAAAAGCACAAGAAGGAAAGACAGTCTCCCTGTGGAGGATCTAATTGTTGCTCTAATTCAGCAGTACTTAGGGCACTGATATGAACCCTAGTTTAGTGTCTGCCAGCCAGTAATCTGAATAGTCACATCACATCCTCATTACCAGCCAGCCTGGTGTAGCACACCCAAGATCTTTGATCTTTTTATAGTGTAAAGGCATGTAACCATACTATTTTTTAAAAAACTCCCAGCATTGGACATAACCATGGAAGTAAACATGTGCTGAACCCACAACAATGTTGACACAATACATCCCTGCTTGAATCCACTCTGTTATCATCCATTGAAAAATGTGGTCAATTTTGTATGGATGTGGTGCAGTGTTACTGTGAACAGAATCTTCCAGATGCTTGTTTAAATGATTTGGTCACAGGTTAGTGGAGGTTTCGTTGGGTAGTGCAATTAGGTGCCCTGACCATGGATTCAATCAGTTTGATATTGTTCAAATTACAGGATTTGATGATAAAAGCAATTGATGGTGATATGACATAACTAACATTACTTGTACAGTGTTTGATGTAACTATAACTGCTTTGTTAGGGTATTAACTGTTAATAGGACAGAATAATCCTGAGTCATACGGTGCCGTGTAGCATCATCAGGCACTATCAGTGGACAGGATAACAAAGTAGTGGAAAGATTTATCATAGAATAGTTTCCAGTTGCGTGAGTTGCACATGTTGAAAGACGGCAAAAAAGGGAGATCAAAGCTTCCTTGTGATTTGCTACATATGTGGAGAGAAGGACATATTATCAGTTTTGTCCCCAGGGAAACAGGCAAGTGGGACGTTACTGCGGCCAATGGCTACCCTGGTTCAGATCAAACATCAGATGCAACTCCTAAACTTTGGCTAGTTGTATATGTTGCTAGGAGAAATAACACAAACAAGATTGATACATGGTCACATAACCGGGTTGGCGTGAGTGAAAGAAATGCTTCACAAAAGCAGGAGTGAGGTTAAATGCAGGGGAATCTAGCAAATGGCATTGTCAGTAGATGAGGGGTGATGCAGTTCAAAAATAAAAGGATGCTTCATGCTGGAACACATCATTGACCAGTATTGACGTCGTCATTGGCATGGATGCGATTTATAAACTGGGTGGTTTCACTATAAATTAAAGAACCCTGCAAACCATAATTAATGGACTGATAGGGTTAAAGGTTCAAGATAAGGACTTTTGAACTTTAAATTTGATTGGTGAAAAATAAAACAGTTAAATGGTGCTGGACAAATTGAGAACAGGGTATAGCATCTATGAGAGTTCTATACAAGACGAGGAGAGAGTGGTATCTGAAAGGAGGTAGATAGGTGGGTTGAAGAAGGGCATCCTAGTACCTTAGAAGGAAAAAGTCCAAAGTAGAGTATTGCCACTGATGGCGGGTAAACTCAGCCAACAAAACATAAATCAAGACCAGTGCTGGTCTTTAGGGAACTAAATACATACCTATCATGCATCACAGGATGATGTTATCAACATATGTGGTGAAACCATGTGAGTGGTGACAGAAGATGGCGGCTACTACAATCATAGATCTGTAGCGGAGAGGCAGTGGTAGTACCAACTTGTGATGCACAAAGGGCCACCTATTGCTTAGGCTCAAGATTTTTCAAGATTGTACTGAAGCAGGAAGAGATAATAGGAGAGGGCCACAAATTGCTATCGGTGATGTCTTTTGTGAATGAGTCAGTTGTGCGAACAGAAGAGGGTAAGATGCCACCTTGAAAAACATTAGATTAATAGCTTACCTTCAGAGTAACTTGACGGTAGTAGCAGCACTCGAGCTGAAGTTGCAGAATACTACAGAGACTGAGGAGTTGATGTTCAGGGGGGGATAATAAGATTCTTACCTGTGGCAGATAAACTGAATAAGCAGGAGTTATTCTACACCTGCGGCAAACTGGTGGGTCACTGTGGCTGGATGGTTGAGAGTTGCATGCATTTATGTAAAGAGACAGGTGGAGGAGATGGGACAATTGAATGAGCGACAGAACTCTTAAGATGATAAGGGATATCCATGTGGAGGTGAAGACTGTTAAGATTTTTGTGGCCATCCTTAGGCTTCAAGCAAGAGCACTGTCCAGTGAAGATCCTTTGTGTTAAGCAGAGCACGATCCTTAGTGAAGAATCCTTTGGTTGTTCCTTGGTGCTCCTTAGTGTTACAGGTCTGTTCGTCAATGAGTGCAAATGGCCGTCTATCAATATCAGCGATTAAATAGTTAACTAACCATGTGTTCGGGCTGTTGATTGGCGGAAGTATAAACCATATGACCTTGCTTAGTCTATAAATTTAAGTGGTGGATTGCAGCACGGCTTATATATATTAAGATGATAAGGGATATCCATGTGGAGGTAGAGACGGACTCAGCAAAAGTATTGGCATGTGTTGAGTCTGTAATTACAAAAGAAAGCAGGATACAGATTAAGGGAGCAACAGAGATGCTTGTAAAGCTGGGAGTTCAAGAGGAATGTAATACAAGAGTTTGACCTACAGGTCAGGGTCAGCCTTGTGACCTTGGAGACTAATAAAGTTTAATGTTCTCACAAGAGTAAGGAAAGCATGGTTGAAAATACCCATTGATGCAGACAACAGAATATACATGTGCAATATTGAAGATGAATATGTCAAGATACACAACATGGGTGTGTAAGAAGATGCTATTTTTGGCTGGGAAGATAGACCTAACCATTTGTAGAGGGGTTGTGGGTAAAGTAGTGCAAGCATTCCAGTGGTACCAATCAATAGAATCCATGCCAACTACACATGAGGCTGGGTGGATTTCATGTTTCAAAAATTAGGTAAGACTAGCAATTGATGTCACACATTACCATAACAGTGCCATATCTGTCAGTGGTGGATTGTGGGCCAGTAGAATAGCCATATAGCGAGAGTTGAGCAGAGAAACTGGCGGCAATTGCAGCTTTGTTAAATGAGCTATTCTTGGAAAGAAGTCCAATGGAGGAGATCCTAATGGACAATGGCATGGTCAAGTCAGCAGCAGTCAAGGCAGTGCTGGATAAGTGTAATGTGTGAGCATACTACATGGCTACATACAGACCTAGTGGAAATGGCATTACAAAGAGGCACCATAGGACTGTGAAGGCAAGTAAAAAGGAGACAACTATTACCACTGGCACAACATATCAACTCAGGCCAAGAGGAGGATTGTACCACAATCAGCAATATTTCAGTATGAGATATCTATTGGTCATCCCTGAAGATGAGACGACCTGATTCAATTCAGATTGGACAAGTCTGGATAAAGCCGCCTGATGCGGGAATGATAACTGGAGAGCAGTTATGGAATAGCAATTCTGTGCTGAGGGGCACATCCTTGTGCAATGAGTGATTGGCTTCTTGAATTACGGTGAGGGTACTGTGAGACAAGGTGATAGTGACAGTTGTTCCAGCTCATTGGTTGAGAAGAGATGAGCATCCACCTAATTGGTTAAGTGATTACATAGTATAAGGATGATCTTGAGATCAAGGTGTTGAAAAGTACTTACTGATATGTTGTAAGTAATGAGAAGCCAGAAGGGAAGGAGAAGTGGATTCTTATAGGAAAATGCAATGCATTGTGGGTAAGTGGTTGGGGGGGGGGATAAAAAAACAACTGCATATTTGAAGAGGGGAGAACTGGTCATTCAATGGACAGGTGTCAGTGAGAGAAAAATGAAGAGAAAAGAAAGGAAAAGGAGAAAGGAAGGAAATACAGCACTTCATGATGACAAGGAATTGTTTTTGCATTTTTCAAAAACAAATTTATTGACAATCGTTGACCAAGTTTTTCTTGCTAAATCAGAAGAGCAACACCCAATAAAAAAAATCTTAAAAACCACAAAATCTCTCAAACATTTACTAATGTTACGCAATATAATTGTTGTATTTTTGTGCAATCTTTACTTTGGCTGTTTTAATATGTAAACATCCTTAATGCTTTCTGTTGTGTTGATATTCTTTTTAGCTCAGCATTTCAATTTAGTGTCTGTGGTTGATGTTATTTTAGCACTTCTATTGTGCTCATAACTGATGTTTTCATACATTTCAATATGGCTGCTTAGGCTTCTGTGGTTGTCTATCTTAACCAATTAATCTTGGTTGCTTTTCTTGTATGACACTTGTGTGAAACCATTATTTATGATTAGTATTATCTGCATTATTTGGACTATTGTCCTCATCTTCATTGTTATCTTCATTGTTATCTGTACAACGTTTCGCCCGATGTACCCTCCGGCCTTCTTCAGGTATTTCTTGTCGAACTCAGGAACCTTCTTTTTGAACTCGGGAACCTTCTTGTTGTAATCGGGAATCTTCTTGTTGTAATCACGGAACTTTGGATCATCACAGAACTTTGAACCTAACCCTTTATTCAGTCAAGAAGGTTCCTGATTACGACAAGAAGGTTCCTGAGTTAAAAAAGAAGGTTTCCGAGTCCGAAAAGAAGTTTCCTGAGTCTGACAAGAAATACCTGAAGAAGGCCGGAGAGCACATCGGCCAAAACGTTGTACAGATAACAATGAAGATGAGGACAATAGTCCGAATAACGCAGATAATACTAATCATCAAGCCTTATCTCAAACATTCAGAGAAATAACATTATTTATGAGTCTTGAAATATCATATCTGACCTGACCTTTTTGTCTGGTACTTTGTACACCAGATAAGTATGGCTCAGGTGTAAATGTGTCATCATTAGCTCATGGGTTGAGTTGAATTTTGGATGGTTGGTTGGTTTATTAATTTTAACGGCATATCAACCCGTCCAGGATTTGGAGTAGTGGTTTGTTTTTTAGTTTACATAAAACAAAGTAAATTTGGTTGAAAATGGGAATTGTTGCCTTGGAATCTGCATTGCTTTTGGGTTCAGCAATGTGTTCTATTTGGTAGTGACAAGGATGTTTGAAGGCAGTGTTTGTGGCAAATAGCTCATGGATACTGATGAACTTAGAGCTTCTCCATTATTATTACATTTGCCCCTTACATACCTATATACATACCATGTCCTTTAACCTTGTCTGGCTTGTTGAGTTTACAAAGTTTAGCATTGAAGTCACCACATATAAACAATAACCACTTAGCTGAGATATTTATTACTGAGCTTAGTTTATCATAAAGGAACTTGATGATGGATAGATTTTCTTGGACTCTCTCAGTGTTTGGGCTGTATATATATATATTTACCAAACCCCTCTGCACGAGCAGGATGCGACACAAGGTCAATTTCTTAAGAGGAGTTTAACAGGTTTGAATTCAGAGTTTTCCTTCTCCAAGATGGTCACCTATCCAAGGTTAAAGAGCCCAGTCTGCCCTACTATTTATCCATAGCTTGAGTGAGAATATATGGATTCATACCTTTCCCAAGAGTATTAGTGCTATGTGTAATGCAAACAACCATGTCCAGTATTTGAACTTGAGTTGACGAGTCCATTTCCTATGACTCTAACCATTACACCACAAACCTCCATGTTTGGGCTCTATATGTTGATGATCCACTACTTGATTGTGGAACCATTTCTCAATAGAAGCAATGCAGTCATTGACATATTTATTGTTGAGGTCATGGTCCAGTAACTTGGGTCTTATTACAAAGCTCAAGCTATGTTTCTGTTGCATTAGCACCAACTTCTGTCCTGAGAGAAAGAGCTGCTCTGATTGGACAGCTACCTGGGTTTCTGGGATACACACAATGTCAATGTTATTGTGATTGTAGTCATTGAGTGTCTGTTTTTTTTGGCTGTTGATGTCAGACCTCATACATTCCAGACTGCAATTGCAATTTTATTGGGAAATGTTATTCACATAGTGTCTTCATTAAAGAAGGGTAGACATTCAAAGGTAACTATGGATAAGCTAGATGTCTATGTCACAGCCGATAATCTCGGACACAAATTACATTTATATTTTGCCCAGAATCTGAGATTCAGTTGTCCAGGGTACAACTCCAAGGTTCCTGTAGAAGAGATGTCTTTACAGGAGGGAACACATTATCAGAATGAAGATGATAATTTGGATAGGAAAGATAACAAACACAGGATTTCAATATGAAGAGTTTAATAATCGATAAAGAGTAAAACAAACAAAAATTAGCATAGAAATCTATAGAGCAAAGTTCCTTTTGTTTTTGTTTGTGTGAGGTGTGAGCAATATTTGTAATATTTCTGTGTGAAGTCAATGAAAAAAAGAATTACTTATCTGTGTGTATCCAATTTGATGGTGGATGTGTCAGCGGTTTTATATTAACATCTTTTATCTCTGCTGTTTTTATCATATTGAGTATTTTTCTAAGCCCGGACGCCAGCTTGACCAATAAGTCAGAACACTTATTTTCTTTGTTTATATTTTTTGTAAAAGAGCGATTTTCAATTAGATTAAGCTGCCGTGTCGCACACGTGCAATTAATTCTTAAGTGGCAGCTGCTTTTTCACTTAACCAAAGTCTCTCTCACGCCACACCTATCACTACAAACATCTGAGAACTATCACTTGATACCAATGGCTAAACAGTCTAATCTCTGACAATGCTCTGTACAAAATGTGCAATGCCATTCCACTATGAATAAGGTTGGCCCAACTATACACAATTCTTATCCTTCTCAAGGTGTCAGCACCATGTGCTATTGTGTGTAGGTAAACTCCTTTGAACAGCGAAAACTCTGAAGACTACCGTGTGGGTACATAGACAGGTTTATTCACCATAGGAAGGGGTAAAAGCTGAAACATAAAATACAGTTTGCAGTAACAACAAGAAATTAATTCTCTTAAAGTGCTTACAATTAAATAAAAACAATGATGTGGAGTGTCTAAGTTTAAACAAAGAGGCTAGGCTGAATAGCCAGTAACATATTTCAAATATCAACAGCCAAAGGCAATAGTGTGGAGTGTCTAAGTTAAGCAAAGAGCCTGGCTGAATAGCCATTAATGTAGCATAGCTTAGTTTAAGTATCAACAGCTAAAGGCAATGGCGTGGGGGTGTCAAGTTAAGCAGAGCGGTCGGGCTGAATGGCCATTAAAATGTAGCAAGAATGTCTGACATAGTAATGTCTTAATCCCTAAATACAAGACAAATAACAGGGGAAAAATATGGAAGATGTTACTGAACTAATAGGTATTTTACATTAACACGAATGGAGTAGAAGAAATGATACTGACAGGAGAAATTTATCACTCAAGAAATTGACATTTCGTGAAATAAACACCACATGGTACAGAGAAAAAAAAGGTATTTACCTAAGGGTCTATGAAGAAGAAATGACTTTAAATTAAGAAATAAATAACTCAAATTTCAAGTCTGAATTGGCTAAATTAGCAGAGACAAGAATCTTTGTCTTTTTTGGACAAGGTCCAGCGTGGAAAAGGAAGAAATTAAGGGCAGACGGTGAAAGGGGAATAAAAATGGTGTTGTAAGCGATTTGTCCCGCCATTTAAAATAGGCCGCTAAGGAAGATAACTCTAAGGGTTAATTATCTAAATGTGTAACATGGCACTGACAGTGTTTTGGGATATGAAAGGACTATTACTATTGATTTCCTTGAAAAAGGTACAACTATAAACAGTGCTTCCTATTGCCAACTCCTTAGACAAAATTCATCTTATTTATTGAATAACCCTCATATATATTAATATGTTCCTCTATTTCTTGGTGAAGATGCCATAAAAAAAGTAAATATAGTAGTAAATTTTCAAAAATTTTTCTCATGTTTGGCAAATAAATAAATCTCCGGTTCACATCTTCAGGCAATTATGTGGTCCCTGTAGTATCCTAGAATTATATTTCAGGTAGACATTTACCCCAAAGAACAACAGAAATAATCTCTGTAATGAGAAAGGAATGAAGACAAGACAAATATTGTGTATAAAAGAGGGTAATATTTTATTATTATATTTGGTGCGAAAGGTTTTCTAAAACTTTACTGCTTTTAGCGGTCTTGAGACACATACAATATATAGTAACAAGTAATGCACTTATCTTTGTTGAGTTCCTTTGGGGGTTAAGAAGAGTTTTGTGGTAGGCTTATTTGTGTCTGTGTCATGTGTTTGTTCTAGTGGTCTGCGCTGGTTCTTGGGATGTCCTACCTCATCCACTGTTTTTACTGTTCTGGTTCTGCTCTGGATGTCTGCCATGTCCGAGTAGCAATGCTGTTCTGAAGATTTCTAGGTTCCTCACTCCCACCTTTCCGGCCATAATTCAGGGGAAGATAACCCATATTTCTCAAAAGATACTAGCAGAAATGAACACTACCTATTGTATGATTGAAATAATAAATAGTATCATTAGATGTGCTATCTTGTGGTTTACACATATTGTTATTGGGTGAGTCTTAAGTGTTAATCTGTATCCATCCTTAAGTTGAACAGAAACTCCAGAGTTGCATAGTAAGAGAATGAAGATAAACCAGTGAATGTGTATTTCTTTTAATCTTCATAAAATTAAGCGAGTAGAAAGTCAGAGAAGACAACAGCTCAGTCAAGAAACTTCTGGTTGGTGGTTTTGGGTTGCTTGTGTCTTCACACATCAAAAACCAATATTAGCATATCCATGATATACTAACACTGAATAAATGGAAGGAAAGACAAGATTAGCTCATTTACACATACATTTAATACATAATATACATATAAGTAATATTGAAAAGAATACACAAATATGACCCAACAGCTAGAAATATGCACATATTGTTCTATGGGCAAGCAGTATGTGGAAGGGGTACATTTAATGATGATGGAAAGTGAAATGTGCCTTTATTGTTTCATGTCAGGAAACAACGCCTTTACTGTTCAAAGAAAAAAATACAAAAGATGATAAGAATGGGTTTCTGAACTGTGATCTGACAAGCCATGAGGCACCCCACAGACACATACATTTTCTAAGATATTTATTCATTGTTTCCTTACAATGGTATCAATACTAAAACAATACTGAAAACAATTTTAAAAAATTCTTGATGTGTGTAAAATTTAAGAAACATCCACAAAAATCAATTCTATGTGTTCCCCTCTGAATGTATGAAAAAAAAAGTTTTGGAAAAATCAAATGAAAATAATATTTTCATTTAATTTATAGGATGGAAATAATTTAATTCATCATGATAAAATAGGTAATTACTTTTATTGTTAACATGATTTATATATTATTAAACTAAATTAAACTGGATTTATATATTATTAAACTAAATTAAAATATCAGTTAGTTTACTTAAATAGATCAAATAAAGGCTGCCTTTAGCTTTCATTAAAGTCAGATCCTATTTATAGAATTTATACTGTAATAAACTGTAAATAAATAGAGGATAGACTTCTGAAGTGGAAAGAACACTTCACAAATCTGCTGAGAAACCTTTCCTAAAATCACAGATAATAATACTAATAGCCGAGTAGACATTAAGCAAGGATACTTTACAAGAAATGAACCCAAGGAAGTCCTAAAAACAATAAAAAGTAGAAAAGCTGCAGGCCTTGACAAGGAAATTTGATAACATACTTCTTCAATTATTCAATGCAGTATATAAACAAAATACAATAGAGAAATGGACGAAAGGCTGCATCCTCCCATTCCTGAAGAAAGGAGATCTCAGAATCACTAAGAACTACAGAGGTATAACTCTTTCTGCCATTGCTGCTAAGGTTTATAATGCTTTCTTCTCAATTGCATCCAACCTGAAGTAGAGAACATTCTTAGGAAAAATCAAAACAGGTTTTGTAGAAATGGTTCACAATTCTCAGATTCTGACTATATGTTGGATCATAGAAGGGGTTTGAGCAAAAAATCTTGAGGCAACACTATTGTTTGTAGATTTCTCTAAGGTATTATTTGTAGATTTCTCATATGGTCTCCTCAAAGAAACTGTTACCACTATAATGATGCTTTACAAAGACATGAAAGCAATGGTTCATTCAGCTGATGGTGACACAGATTCCTTTGACACTGTTGCTGAAGTCCTGCAAAGAGATTATTGAGGGAAAAATAACATTTAAGTTTTAAAAAAAAGCTTTGTTGAGTGTGTGTGTGTGGGGGGGTCAAACAATTAGGTCCAATGCTTACTGGTAAATTAATCTTTTCTTTTCTTTTTCTTCTCCACTTCCTGTCTCATCGCAGTTGATATCTACTTGTTGTTGGTGTTGTTGTTGTTATTGTTGTTGTTTCTTCTTCTTCTTCTTCAAAGCCTCTTGATGCTACTGTCTCTCGGATCTCGTAACATGCTCTTTTTCCTTTGCTTCCCACCTGGTCTTCCGCTAGCCTATTTATACACCCAGTGCCCATGTGCCTGTAGCTGTCATACAGGCATCTGGCTTGAACATACGGGAACTTGGGTCAGTTCAATCCTCAGTGTTACGCTCAAGTATTGCCTTTTCGTATTCAGAAGGATGTGGGTTCAATCTTAGATCAAAGTACTACACACCAGACAAAGCCTAACCTGCTTCCTTCAAGAATATGTCACATCCTCATTTCCTCCACTCAACTCTGTCACAGAGATACATTAGCACCATATATATTCATAATCTGCTTAGATTATATACTATGAATGTCATGAATGTCATTAGATCTGATAAAAGAAAAAGGTTTCACGCTTAAAAAAGGCAAAAAATTAGCAGTATCTCACAGAAACTATTACTGTTCATAGAACGTAGTCTAGGCAAATTATGAGTAGAGATGGTGTTAATGTATCTCGTTACTGGACTCCAGTGACCATATCAAAGAAATCTATGTCACCGTCAAGTGAATGTGTGGGGATTAAGAAAAATACAAAAATAAAAATAGAATAAAAATAAAATAAAAAAACAAACTCCCATGGAGCCTTTCACCGGAAATACCATTTGTGCATGTCCGACAAAAAGGACTGACTCCCTATCCCCAAAAGGATACCTCGGTCATTTGAATCTAGGCTGCAACAGGGGTAGTTGTTTTCCTAGCCAAGGGATATGTCCCTTTGACTACGGCCGACTATGCCCCGTTCAATAAAGCCTAAGTCGTAAAACTACCTCTTGCCTTTATCTCTTTCCTCTTTCGTGCCTTTTTCTTTCCTAAGTTCCATTTCAGCTCACCAGCCCAGAAGAACAAAGAACCAGCTTTTATTGAGGTTAAGATACCAGCACCAACGAACATAACAATAGTCCCATAAATGAACCATTGCTTTTGTTACTTTGTAGAGCATCATTATAGTGGTAACAATTTCTTTAGGTAGATTATATACTAGTAGTATTTGCGCCATCTTGTGTATGGAGTTAATGCCTTAGCAAAATCTACAAACAAAAGTGTTGCCTCAAAATTTTTTACTCATACTCCTTTGACGAATAGTCAGGATCTGAGAAGTTGTGGATCGATTTCATCTACAGACAAACTATTCAAAATGATTTCCTAGGTTGAATCATTGCTATGCTCTGGTGAATAAGTTACACCTGAAGAAGGCTGGAGGGTACAACAGCTGAAACATTGTGTTTTTATAGATCATGATAAATATGAGGACAACAGTCTAAAAAATCAAAATGAAATAAACATTCTTTTCAATTTTTTTTTCAATGAAATAAGCTAAAAATGAGCTATAAAAATTATTTACAGAAATGGATAAATAAACTAAAAATAATTTTGGGTTATCTTCAAAATACACATTCCCGATTTTTAAAGCTATTTTTTATTTTTTTAAGGACGGCTTTATTCAAATTAGCAACAGTAGCCAGCTTCGTATGCTCTGTTGATCTGTTTTTTTTTTTTTTTTCGGGAAAATAATTTTTTGTTTTTCATCTAAATACTTCAATGATTTTTTATTATTAAAAAGTTTTCAATTCATTGTAAAAAAAAAGTTTACAAATTTTATTATTGAGAAAAAAAAAAATGTTCATTTAGTCATATTTATTGAATTTTGAAAAATGACCAAAATAAAATTATTTAAAAATTCAGATAAAAAATAAATTTATTTTCCCGCAAAAAGCAGATCAAAAGAGCGTACGATGCTGGCTCCTCCTGCTGTTAATTTAAAGGGAGCATTCGTTTTTTTAAAAAGCGGAAAATTTCAGAAGCGCCTATCTTGAAGATAACTTTATTTTGCTTGGACTCCGTTGCTTGCACTTTATTGAAACACGTTTCTTTTCGTTCCCAATTTTTTTACGGTCTACCGTAAAATTAAACAAAAAAGGGATGTGTTGATTTTTAAAAAACCTAGAAATAATAATACATAAGACGTAATAAAACGCAAGAAATTCAGGCATTATTATTGACGAGAACAATTAATTCAAGAAAGAAGAAAGCAATGGCTTATCGACTGTTAAGTTCCACTTTGTTTAGAATGACTCAAGTAGGATTTGAAGCAATGGCCAAGAACAAAAAGAAAAGATATTTTAGTTCTAGTCCAGCTCTTTGGGGCCACAGCCAACAAAAAGGAATCCCTGGTTCCGTGAGTTTGCAAAGATTTTATTCATTGAAGCAAATTTGTGCTAAACTTGCAAATCGGTCGGAAAATTAGGGTGACCTAGAAAAAACAGAACTCAAATTAAACCCAAACCCTAACTTTAACCCGAAACCCTCTAGTTAAAATTAACAGTTTTATTACAAAATTTGTAGGTTCTATTTTTTCTGGGTCACCCTAATTTTCTGACCGATTTGCAAGTATTAGCCCTTTTTTAAAAAATATTACCGCAGCCATTTCACCAGCAGGATTTTCTAGATATTTAAATTAAAAATAAATTAAAAAAATACAAATTAGTTAATTCAAATTCTGTCATTTTAAATAAGTTTCTGAATCAAAACATTAAAATTTACTTCAAAACTAACAAAAACAATTTTCAATTTATTTTCGATTATTTTGAAAAGAAAATGTCAATTTAATTTTTTGTTATAAATATTTTCAACTTTTTTTTTTTTTTGCAAAAAGAGCAAAATTTAATTTTATTTGTTGATTTTTATTTGTTATCTGAAAATCAAATCGATTTTTATTCAAAATAATAAATTTTGTTTGCGTCTAGATTATAGAGTCTATAATAATCTAGATGCAAAGAAAATACGAGACTCTAGAAATTGTTAAAAAAAAAAACAACAAACAACGATTAATTATTTAATTTTATTTTTTATCATTTTTCAATGAAAAATTCAATTTTTTTTTCAGAAACCGGGAAAAGATACTTAATTCCATTTTAAATATGTTTAAATATTAATATTTAAGAAATAATTTTGAACGAATTTTTTTGCGAAAAAAGAAAAGAAAAAAAAGAAGAAAAACGCCATTAAAAATAAGATAAAACAATTTTGCTCTTTGTGAAAAGTTCATAAATTATCTTCAAAAATTATTTTTATTTTATTTCGTTTCAATATTTTATTCAATATTTTGATTTGATATTTTCAATTTCATTTCAATATTTCAAGAAAATTTGATTGAAAATTTCGTCCGTAAAATTGACGGAAAATATTTCAAATTTTTATTCACAAATAATTTTTTTCCTTAAAATGTAATTTTGATGCTTAAAAAAATCAGATTTTTCCCGATTGTCTCAAATATTGGTTATAAAATTAACTAGCTCAAAAGCTGTACTATTTAGTCGGGAATTAAACTAACTTCTGCAGAAGGATCTTGATTGGACTTCAGTCCACCAATAACACTTCATGTATTGAGTACATATTGAATTTTTATCATTTTTGATTTTTCTGACTTTTGTCCTCATCTTTATCGTGATAAATTTTGATGGACGTGAAAAAATGATGTCATTTTTTTAATGAGATCTTTATAAGTTCAATGTCTTGTTTGCTCAACAGACAAACTATTCAAAATTATTTCCTGGAAAAGATACACCTGAAAAAGGTCAGAGGGTACAACGGCTGAAACATTGTATTTTTTATATATCACAATAAAGATGAGAACAACAGTCCGAAAAATCAAAATAATACGTATCAAGCCTAATCTAAAAAATTCAGACAAATAATATTAAATTCTATTAAACTTGAACAATATTTTCAAACAATTAAGTTTTTGTCAAAAAAATTATATTATTGCAAGGTCAATAAGGATGTCGACCCCACAAACTTTTGAAGAAGGAAATGGGTTTGACACAAAATGGACAAAGGAGGATGGACACATTAATTTAGTTTTATATAAAATGACAGTTTTATTCATTGTAAAAACTGACATGTGGGTTACAACCAAAAACAGGAATAAACTGGAACAACTTGTTGAGTTGTCAATTGTCTTCTCTTAGTTAGGTTGTCAGTTTGGGTCAAGAAGGTAAGACGGGTTGACGTTGTCGGATGTTTGGCCCTCGTGAAGTACTGGAGGTTGTGCTGGACTAGCAGACCGGAAAAAAATCTGTGTCAGGTTGGTATGGAAGGCAGGATCTGCATCAGGTTGGCATGGGAGACAAGTTGCATCAGAAAGTTTGATGGTTTTGCAGGATGGAATGCCAACAGGATTGTAATGAGCTAGGCCACATTAGGAATCAACTGAATAAGCGGGTTCACAGGGTTTTTTGGATTCTGGCTAGCAAATTGCAGGAATCAACTGCTGAAAACAATCCTGCAAGGCTAAAATCAGTCTATCTCGCTGAATGAGTTTGCTGACAGAATTGCAAAGCAATGAACTAAGCCATGTCTAGAATTACAGGAATCACCGCTGAGTGGTTTCAACTGAGATCTTGACTGCAGTTACTGAATTGCAGGAATTGACTGTTGGAACAGTGACTGCAGCTTTATCAGACTGGCTGATGCAATGGGAAGAGGCTGTATCAAATATTGTAGTAACTGGTACCATGCTTGACTCTCTTCCCAACACAGGATACCTGTAAACTTGAATAAACTGGAACAAGAAAACCGAATTATCCTGTTCCAGTTTATTCTGTTACTGATTTTGGATGTAACCCACATGTCAGTTTTTTACAAATTAATATAAAACTAAACAATGTGTCTGTCCTCCTTTGGTTTGTGTCAATCTATTTCCCTCTTTAAAAGGTCTGTGGGGTTGACATCCTTATCGACAATAAAATTTGTCTTTTTGGAACTTGTCTTTTTGGAAAACTGTTAAACATTTTTGGTTTTCTCAATCGGGGTCAGTACAAATTGCTATGCGATAGGTAACAGTAAACTACAGAAGAACTCAAAATTAATCGCTGCATTTAAATATTGCCATAATATCATTTAAACTTTACATTTTAAAAGTTCAATGATAATTCTTCTGCTGCCATTTAATTTAAAGACAATTTGATGTAGATCTTTACTTTCCATACAAACAATTATTTCTATTTCATGGCACAGTGGGCTGAGATGCCAAAATTTGGAAATTCTGCCATAATTTCTGATCTACTTGAGATGAGACTCTCAATAAGGGCTCATTAGAAGCATATTTTAATGGCCTTTGTAATGAAAAAATAAATTTTCAAAAATGTTAATTTTAGGGGATCTGAGCCTTAATTTCGGCATTTTGGTCCTAAATCACTATTTTGGACATAATTTGGCTAAAAATGGTTCTCTGAGGGTGATTAAGAGCTTGTTAGAAGTGATTTATTTTATCTTAGCAATGAAAAAATACATTTTCAAAAAATGATAATTTTTAGGTGGTTTGGGCCCGAATTACCATATATGGGCATTTTGGTCCAAGTGTTTCAGATGTGTCTGAAATGTAAAAAAAAATGTGTGTTTGTGTTGGTGTTGTCCATGTGTGACAACATTTTAAAAATATTTTTTAAATATTGTATTTAAAAAAAATATATGTTTCTCAGTCTGCTGTCTATGTATTATTTATCTCTTTCTTTCTTTCTCTCACTCACACTGACATACAAAGAAGCAGTTTTTAGTTTACCTTCCTGAAATGGTGGAATGTGACACAAAGTTGAGTTTGACCCCCCCCCCAAACTAGATCATGTATGAGTAAGTAGTTTCTGTTAGCATTTTGAGACGCCTCAAGTATTGACATGGATGTTTCTCCGATAAGTGCAAGGGAGAAGTGCTGAATGGCTAAAACCGAATTTGGAAATTTTGGGTTTTAGGTCACAAAAAGTTGAAAAGAAAGTCCAAAAATTTACAGTTTGGTCATAACTTACAGGAGACCTACCTTCTTAGCATTTGTAGGAGGGAAGGGCTAAAGAATTATGACGATGGCCAAATTGTAGCTTGGAAGACATTGATATTCATTTTAGTCAGTACTTGGTAAAACTCACAGATAGTAGTAATTGATGGGTCAGAGTTGTCTGCTCTGAATCCCTATTTATATTATAGGGGTCTGGTTATCTGTCCTTATCCTTTTTTTTTTTTTAATTAAAACGAACACTTTGTGTCTTAGATGTCATTCTCATGTCTCATTTTATGTGGAATTAAGTTGTAAATTCCCAACAAAAGTTATGGGCCCAGGCTGTGTGTGATGATATTGACCACG
>CM042182.1:20887744-20978903 GCA_023376005.1 Doryteuthis pealeii
AGGGTCCCATCTATGGGTTAAATAGAAAAATGTATTAAAAAAAATTATTATCCATTAAGAATTGATTTATTTCAAACTTTATCGGCATTAAATGACCCACTGAGGTTGATATGCCACAAAACAAAACAAACAGAATTTTAGTTAGGGATTGATGAAATATTGGAGGATCAAGGATGTATCAAAATATTAAGATGATGATAAGAACAGATAATACACTGTGGTTCTAGTCTAAAAGTGGCAGTATGAAAGGGACTACAGAATCAGACTTACTAGAATTCTGTCATAGGTGGTTAGATTATTTGAAGGTGCACACTAAACCTATTCTATCAGCATGTGGATGATTTGGGTTCATGCAGAATAATGGAATAGACCTGCATAGTAATCATCCTGATGTGAACTGCACCAATTTATGAATCAATCCCTCCACCATATCTAGTACAGTTATCAAGCATCATTCAGAGTTGTCTCAATTGATAGTTCATACATCTGACATGGGTGTGCTGAAAAACTAAGGGTTTCCAGTATGCGGGAATGGACATTACCTGTTATAACTACAAGTATCACCAAGCCTTGATTATCTGTGAACCAATACAGTTCTAGTGCAACAAGATTCTGAAAGTGTTTATTTGTCCGTTGGAGTCAATATTTTGTGAGAGAGGTCTATTGTATGACGATATTGTGTTAAACAGAAGGCCATTCAAGACTGTACTTAAGTTGTGTGCATGTACCATCTGAAAATGGATAATAGAAAAGTGACATAGGAGCATAAAGTGGATGCTGCTTGAAAGCAGTGCTCTATCATAAAGATGTTTATTTGTACAATATGATATTGAAGGATGACACATTGGGTCCAACTATATCAGCTCATTCATATGAGGTTAGACTCAAGGGCAAAAAACGCTGATAAAGCACAGAACATACAAAGTTGGCAATCTAGTGTGAATGAGACCATGCCATAACTAATGTCCCCCCAAATTTGCAAGAGGGGAAGGTCACTGAGATTGTCAGTGTGCAATCTGATGACATGCTGCATCACCTTAGGGACTTCCAACTGGCATGGGACTGATGAATCCATAAGTGGTGGAGAGTTGGAAATAGATTTGCCAATGTTTGCAGAGGCAGAAACAGATGGTGATGACATGAACATATCTGCGAAATACCCCCCCCCTGCCTGTTGATGCTGTGATTAGGAGATCAGGGAGGAGTGTAGCGGAAAAAACAGGTAGAAGCAACATGAGGCTCAGTTGAGTGTGTTTGGTGTGGTATGCACTTTTGCAATGAGTACTACTCCTGTGCAAGAGTTATGTCCACGTCTCACCAAATTAATGTTTGGAAAGGAGATAGCCACTGCAGGTGGAGCTGACAAAATCTCCATGACAGTCATACTGATTTGTAGATTTTGGCTAATGGTCAGTGTGTGTTTTGGGCAAGAGAGACATAAAACATCATAATTTCGTCAGTCAAGGTGAAGTGGACTTGACATGTAGAAAAGTTGAAAATGAAGTAGATTGGCAGTTTTTTTTTGGTAGCATTTCATTCTTGAACCAAATATACTATCTATAAATGTGTTGCTAAAATTCTCATAGATTATTATAACCCAGCAAAAATGGCACATTTTATGGAGGTTTTTTATTAGAACAATGCATTTAAAATGCTATATTTTTGTGAATAAAAATAATTTGCAACAGTCAAATTATAATGTAACTAAGATAACAAAATGCTAAGATTAGAATCCTTTACTATAAATAGATTCATCAATATCATAATGTGTTATAACGAGAACCCAATGAGTTTACAGGTCGTCTAGTGACATCTAAAGACAAAAAAATAAAAAACTATTATACGCAACCTTAGATATTGTTGTTCTTCAAGATTGTACTCAATGTCAGCATTAAAAAGAATATTTTTAAAAAGAAAAAAAAGAAAAGATGTATGCATTTTTTTATGGCACCCAGGGTTATAGTAGAGTGCTTCTGCTATTAACAGAGAACGTAAATAATGTCAGGTGTGTACATTACTACTTGCTAGGTACCACTAATTTTCCCTGTAAAATTTACCCCCCACCCCACTCTATATTTAACACAATGAAACTTGCATAAAGGTTAATATTATCTTGAAAGTTTTTTTTATCCATTCGAAAGAAGAAACATTAAAAAAACTAATGATTTAAAAAAAAAATGTTTTCAGCTTACAGACATAGTGAAAATTATCAACGAAAAACAATGTTTACATTTTTGCACCGTTAAATCAATTGAAATTTAACGTAGCCAAAAACAAGTTATGACTAGAAGCTTAAAAAAAAAAAATTCTATGAAAAATCAATTAATGGTCCGATTTTAACGAAGATTTCCAGAATTACTTAGCTCTTGATGAAAATATGTCTGAAATAGTTTTTTCCTAAAATATATTAGGGGAGTTTTTTTTACGAGGTCTCCCTCCCCCACATTTTATTTTATGAAATATGAAAAAATTAACCAACAAAAATCGATTTTTAATTTTTTTCTATAAAGATAAGAGTCTGAATAATTATATCAGATTTTTTATAAATTTCAATGCCAGAGTTTTTTTTTCTTTTTTTCTTAAAAGAACCATGAATACAGAATTCTGCGAAAAAATACCAATAAAGAAATTGACCTTGTTGTAAAAAAACGGACTGTTTTACTTATTTTTCAAGATAACGGTTGGTAATTTTTCTCCAATCGGATAATTTGATCTTGAATTGGCTGTTTTTCTTTGTAACAACTCTTTATGTTCGTTATTTCTTTTTTACAAGATTTTAAAAAAAGTTCAAAAATATTTACCTTTCTTCCTTCCATATGGCCTAAACTGATCACGTGACCTATTTTGGTGGTACCTACTACCTGCATTCCTGAAGGGACAACGACATTTATTTAATGGAAACTTCATTTAATCTCATAAATCAAGCATTTTGAATAAGGCACATTCGGAATATGAAGCCCAATGATTTAATAAACCTGCGGTGAAATAATTTAAATTAGAATTGAATCATTTAAATTAAAGCAGAAAGCAGTTGACAACAAACAGTATTTGTTCAATAAATAAATATCTTATTCTTAGGAAATATTTTTCTCACGAACCCCGGATTAACCCAGTCGAGCTGTAACGATACTTGATTTGGTGAAGAGAGGGTCCAACTAAATCCAATCTTGTTGCTCCCTCGTTCATGAAAGAATGAACAAGGCGAAAAATATTACCCACGATCACATTTTTTTCTCTAATTTATCAGAATTTTTTTTAAATAAAAAAAAACAAGAAATAGGAAATATAGAGGAAAAAGGAGTTTATAATAATAGCCAAACATTTTGCAATTAACTACACAAACTTTTTTCTTTCGGTCCGGTTGCTGGTGTTGTTAGAATTCAACATTATTTTCCGTTGGCTTTTTATAACCCAGAAAGTTACAAAGTATATCTCTATAAATTTTATAGAGATATACTTTTATAGTATAAAAGATCAAGTTATATAAATTAAAACCAATTCTTAATTTCCTTCCTCAAAAATCGAAACTTTGTAAGTTTTGGAATCGATAGTTCCTGATGAAACCGATATGACATTGTTACAAAAACAAAAGATAAGGTTCAAGCGTTAATTACGATTTTTATTTTATTAAAAAAAAACTCAAAAGGGTTGTAAGTGTTATTTCTAAATGCCATAAAACTTTTTTAAAAATCCCCTCCATCCGTTATCACGCATAAAATACGAACGATCAAATAAATTTAATCACCTAAAACATAAAAAGGCCCTTGAGAGGGGATTAAAAGATAAATGCCACAAATTTAACAACAAACAAAACAATGAGAAGAAACAAACTAAACAAGTTAAAGAAAAAAGTTTCATTTTTTTCAATTTCTTTCGCTTTTATTATTATTATTATTATTATTATTATTATTATCATTATTATGTTCTTTATTCCCAACTTTTTTAGTTGTGGAATTGGACGTGAAATAATTGTTTTTGTTGATGCATGAAAGACTGTTGCATAAAAAGTAGAAGCAAGTAAATTCACCCGTCGTCAGTCTAACTGCTTTTGCTTCGAGGGAGAGAAGAAAAAAAACTTTCTCACGTTTTTGTGTACGACACAAACCAGGGCAAGAAGGGTGAATAATAGAGGAGCACTTGTCAGCTTAGAGAGAGGGAGAGAAAGAAAGAAAGAAAAAAAAATCCTAACTGAACACATTATTTCTCTCTTCCTCGTGCACCCATAACCTTCAAAAGGATCTCTCTCTCGGTCCTACTTATTTTAAAGAGAAATTAGTTATTAAAAACAAAACAAGCAAAAACAAACTATTTTCATCTAACAAATGATCACATGTATTTTGACAAGACAATTTTATTTTTGCTGCTACAAGATGTGTATTTAGTGTCCATGTGATCGATTCAAACTTGATTTGGGGAAAAACAATTGTTGTGAAGAGGATTTGAGGATACCTATTACTGATTTTTTACATCACTATTTTATTGTGTTTTATTCTAAATATTATCATTACTCGCACTCTAAAAAAGAAGAAGAAGAAAAAAAATCCGGACACATGTTTTATTCCACTTTCTTCATCAGCTGAAACCGTTTGCAAAAATGCCAATCATTAAGAAAAAAAAACATTCACGGATAAACACACACAAAACGTGGTTGGCAAAAGATTTTTAAAAAGAAAACATTGAATGAAGAAAATTTAAACAACACAAAAAAACTACAAGTTGGATTAAATTTAATTATTACATGAAAGTACAACACAGGCGATTTAAAAAAAAAAGTTTATTCAAACTGGAGTGGATTTTACCTTTTATCAAGCATCAAGTAAAATCATTCGTTGGAAATTCTTTGCGGATAAAAAAAAGAGAAAAGGAAAGAAATTCACCCAGTTGAAAGGAAAAATCGCCACCCGTCACTTTTTAAATCCACTGTGATGCACTACGGGTAAAATTAAACTCTTTCAAGAACGGCAATAAGATTCTGAATAAGTGAATTTGGTGCACGCACCTTTACTCGCACCTGTTAAGTGTAAAGGAAGAAAAAATAGAAAAAAAAAGTCAAATCAATTTGAATTTGTTTGGAATATACAACTGCCGATTTGAACCTTTTTTTTAACTACATTTAATTTTGTACTTTTTTATGGTTAAATATTTCATTTCTTCATTTAAAAAAAAATCAAAATTAAATTTTCTCGAGCCAATATGCATGTTATTAAAAATAAACGAATAGAATTAATTAAAACTAAATCAAAGCAAGAATATTTTTTATCATAAAGTTGAACAAAGAATAAGATGGAGTAAAAGTTTTAATAGAAAAAAGAAATTTTTGTTACAGGTGAACATTTAAGAAAGTAAATCCAAAATTGATAAAACTAAAACAATTATGTAAAAAATAGATTTTTAAAATAAATTATTAGTTGTATTATAAATTTATTTAAAAAGAAACAAACAAACAAATAAGTGACAATTGTTGGTTAGTTGCCGACATTACTTGTTTTGTTGGGATTTAACAGTCGGTGGTTTGTTCTCACCTGTTGATTAATAAATAACATTAAACTAAACAACTTTTTCCCATTTGATGCCCACATCTTTTTTTCATTCAATTGGCAAAAAAATAAAAAGAACTTTGGATTTCTCACGCACGCAGTTGTTGTTAAAATAAAAAAATGGAACTAATCAACTTTGAGAAAAAATTGAATTGACACCTTTTTCACTTTTTTTTTTAAAACGCAAAATTTGTCTTGAAGGAAAAGTTAATTAAAAATGATTTTGCAAGTATTTTTATATTACCCAGAAAAATTAAATGAATAACGGAGTTTAAAAAAAAAAAAAAAAAAAAAAAGAATGACGTAGAAAAATGTTGAATAACAAAAAAATCTCTAATAACTACAAAATGAAATGAGAAAAAAGTAGATGAATGTAATTGTAAAACAAAAGTATACTCTAAAGAATTTTATTTGGGGAGGAGAAAAAAACGGCAATTCTGGGAATGCCGTCGTCAAGGAGAGAAAGCCATGGAGAGGTTGGTGTCGGGGCAAACCGCGTGGGCCAAGGAACGGGCCATCACCCCCGTCAACCACGTGACCAGAATTTCGATAACAGGGAAGGAAATAACTCTACCCCTATCGCCTTTCTTTCTTCTTCTGGTAACAACAAACGTTCGTCGTCTTCATCGTTAGCCATCCCAACGGCTGGATCCTCGTCATCGTCCTCTCCCCTAGGCTACCGTCCCGTGCCCTCCCGGGCGCACCACCGAACCATCCAACATTCTACGGGCACCCTCACTTCGCTCGAGTCGGGAGCCCTCACCATGACGAGTTTAGAATGGGTCCGTTGTGGAGGCTCTTCTGGGGGGAAAGTTTGTATATTTCTCGTACTTGGAATTATTTTACTTATGTTGGGCATTTTTATCGGAGCCTTTTATTTGAACATTCAACAATTGACCACTTCTTCAACTCTTACTGAGGTCCTGCCCAATTATGTCATTGCCTTGTCGGTGAGTTTCCGTCTTTTTTTTTTCTTCACATTCAAAATTTCCGAGTTTCACCGAATATTGCCGAAGGACTTTCTTCACGTTTCTTTCTTCTAAACAAAAACATTCCTGAACACATGCAATTGATTTTCGTTTTCTTTATCTTATTTGGGTAGATCACATTAAAAACAATAATTTACATAGAAAAATCAGTTTATTTTGTGTGTGAGAGTACTTTTTATTGTTTTAAAAAGAAAAATATTTGATACTTTTATTCTGTTCATTTCCTTATTATTTTTAAACGAATGTCTTAAAAAAAACTTAATTTCCACATGTATTTTTTTATAAAAATAAAACTTCCACAACTTTTTCTTCATTTTTTTTGTAGCTTAAAACTTGCTAATATTTTATAAGTTGACATTAGTGATTGTTTTTATTATCAATTTTAACTTTCTTGTCAAACAAACAATGAATGAGGGAGGAGCAAAAAAAGTATTGATTTGACTCTCGTAAACAATTCAGGATTTTCCCATTTCTTTTTTAAAAATGGATTTGAAATAAATTCTTAAAAATACGAATTAAACTATTTTTACAAGTTACTAAGATAATCTTTGTAACTTGTAAAAATAGTTTAATTTTTGTTTGTACTTTACCATTCAACCTTTAACAATCTAAGAACCGTTGTTCACTTACATAAACCTGATCACCTAAGAAAGTGATGGTAAAAGCTTTTAAAAAATCATTTATTTCAGTGTAAAACATTTCAAATCTACGAAATAATAAAAGTGAAATTCAATAGTAAAGAAAAGTAAAAGGTTACGTTTCTTAAATGTATCAAATGGTAAAAACAAACAAACAAAATAAATCGGTGTTTGTCAGTAAAATTCTTTTATCTTCGAGGAAGGACTTTTGTCAAATTTTGGTACGGATAACAACAATGGGTAGTATCTTATTTGATGCTAAAATGGATATAATTTGTGGCGAGATTATTCATTTCTTTTTTAAATTTAATTAAAAAAAATCCCTATTAAAAATTATAATAAAGGAAAATCCATCCCTAAAAAAGGAATTTTCTTTTCTTGTGGAACAGATCGATTTGTAGTGATAAAGACAACAGTTTTAAAAATATACTAAAAAAACAAGCAACATTTTCTAAAGTTCTTGAAGAAAAAAGTTTGACATTCGTGGCAGTGTTTTTTCTTTTAAATCTGAGATTTTACAAGCAAATTAATTGAAAAAAAAACAAAACAAAAACAAAAACAAAACAAAACAAAAATATATGACAATGATTGACGCTTCATCAACGTTTTCTTAAAAAGCATTTTAACGTCATTTTAATTTAAACCCTAACAAATGTTTCTATAAAAAATAAAATTATAATTCCGATTTTCATGACCCCAATACCCGTTTTCTTATTTATTTATTTGCAAAAATACTTTGATTTGTTTAAAAAAAATGTGTATTTACTTTTACTTTATTTGAACTCCGTCTCATATTTTTGTTAGATTTTTGTTGAATAAGGAGAGTATCAGTCACAAAAAATATTAGTTCAATTTTTTTTGCAAAATATGTAAAATTTGAAATTTTAGAAATATTAAATTGCAATAGTCAACAAAAAGTTTGTTATTTGTCCTATTTTTATTTTTGTTTCATTATGAAAATTATAGATTGATTTCTGTAAACTAGGTGTTTTTATTTTCATCCTTTTCAAAAGGAATTTTGATTGAAAAAAAAAAACAAAAACAAAAAAAAAACTTCCCTAAAAACAACACCCCCAACACCCCCCAAAGAAAACAAAACAAAACAACAAAGCAAAATTGACGAAAGCAAATAAGGTCATTATTCATATTTTTTCAACAAAAGCAAATCTTTAACTGAAAAACCCAAAATGAAGTTTTATTTTGACAAGCGACATTGAAATTTACAGTTTTATAATTTGTTTAAAACTTGATTTTTATCCCCTGCTCAATTTTTTGTTTGTTTGAATTAACGGCTTTTCTATCACGCTTTCTTCTTTTCATCCTGCTGAAAGATTATCTTGGTCAACAACAACACACTTTTTGATTTCGTAAAGGATTAGAACTATGAGGTGTCCCAACAATTATTGTAATCAATTCTTTTATCCCACAATATTAAAAATTTTTTTTTCTTCAGATTTATAAATAATGCCTATTGCATTTTTTATTTTTGTTAAAGTTTCATAAAAATAATTTTGATAGAATTTAAAAAATCCTAACCTTAAAACTTAAACTGTTTTAAAAATCAACCCTAAAGGTTGATTTTTAAAACAGATTAAGTTTTTAGGGCTAAGGACTTATTACGGTTCAAGTATCAGCTGTGAACGATTAAGGTTTCTTTTGAAATTTTTCCAGGGCTAAAAAGTCAGTATATGATGCATCCTCACAAATATAGAGTTTATAACCCCCCCCCCCAAAAAAAAAACACTTACACGGAGGATTCGTTGTTGCCGGTACCATGTAACCCAGTACAACTTGTCACATGTTATTTGGAGAAAAGATCGGGACTTCCAGTTAACTCCTTCTCTGCGAAATGACATGAAGGTGTGTTGCTTGGCATGACATCCTGACCCCTTTCCAAGTAACAAAACATTCATTCAAATTGGTGATGATCGGGCGTTAATCTTATTTAAATGCCAGAAACGATTTTCAAATTAAACATTAATAAATCTAAAATTTGCATCAAGTATTTTTGCTATCTCGGCAGTTGTCACACTGACGGAAAATATAACATCTGTTGGTATACCTCCTTTTTTAAGAACTTGTGCACTTATTGATCCAGCTATATTACCTGTATGTTTCATCTTGAGCAAACTGAAACACAAATTCAGTGTTGCAATTTTATTTCCGACATTGTAATTATGCTATGCAATTATTTATTTTTGAGATTTTAAACTTTTTGCTGGTAGTAACTGCAAAAAAAAACAAAAAAAAAAACGATCTTAAAAACAAATTTAAATGAAAAATTCATGTGATGTTTTGAGTTGACAATTGATTGGAAATTCTTTTCTTTGCCATCAATTGTGATTCTGCATAATGCAGAATCTTTGATATCAAGATTCAAATTTTATCTTTCAATTCTGAGATTTGTATATTTAACCTTAGCTTCAAATTCAAATAAAGAATTGTGTTTAGGAAGATGCGAATCTAGAGAAAAGCATACTTGTCTTGAAAATCGGAATTCTAAATTTTGGTTTTGTAAGTAACATTGTAGGTTCTTGGTATCAGTGTCAAATCTTTGGATTTCATCCATTGTCTCATCATAGGAAGAACTGTTTTCAAGAGTTCTATCTTATCATTTCCGTTTTACAAAGTTAAATTTTGTCACGATCTTTTTGAAATGTGGATTTTTAATATAAGTTTTACAGTTATTCATTTATTGAACTAGACTGACTTTTTTTTATTGAGGTTATGAAAATTGCTAGGTTTGGTCGTCCGGGCGGAAACATAGGGTGTGATTTCTTCAAGAACTTGAATGTCATCAGCGTTTAAGTGGAGTGGATTGAAGCCAGATGACTGACTCTTCTTCCTCTTTCCGTCTCTATTTTTATTAGTTTAGCATTATAAATTATATCACAAAATAATAATAATAATAAAAAGATGTATTGAAATTCCTCTTTTAAAAACAAGACGTTTTCTCATATTACTACTACACATTGAAAAAATCAGTTTATGAATGAAATAATACACTTCATAATTACTAGCAATTTAACAGCATTATTAATAACATGTGTGGGGTTATGTATTCTAAACGAGGACATCTCCTCCCCTCAATTGAAATATAACTTTTTCCATTCACCTTAAAATGGTACTCTTTTTCTTAAAGAATACAAAAATTACAAATTTGTTTCCATTGAATTTTTGAAAAGTTGTAATCATAAAAATTAAACTATTCGAGTAATGTTACAACCCGATTTAATTTCTCAAATATAGGTCTTAACTTAAGACCTATATTTGAGGAATTAAATCAGGTTGCAATCTATATGATCTTCAAAAAACTTAAGACTTTTAAGTTTTTTTTTAAAGATCATATGTATGAACATTGAATAGTGAATGGTTTTCGTAAAAATAAATCTCGCTCTAATATCGACTTTTTTTGTAGAACTACTTAAAATATGTGAATTTTAAAAATGAATTTGCACACACAATAGCTCCAAATTGTCTAAGAACTCTTTAAAAAACAATTTAATGACACAAAGCGTTTAACTACCCAAACACCAAAATCAGTAATTTAACACATTCCTCTGAGGCCTAAGAAAATATGTGAATTAGAAAAGTGCTTAGCTTGTACTTTATTTAAATAAAATATTTTCTAACTTTCCCATGACCCCTAAAAGACTTGTATGTTTGCTAAAGAACATTTTTCAAAAAGACAAATTCACGATATGAGATAAGGTTAAAAATGTGAGTTTCTTTCTTGACTAAATTTATTAGTCATTCCAGCCTCTGAATTTGTAGCAGAAAAATATTTCTCCCTCTCTTTCTACGTGTTCCTACCCTCACTATGTCACACCCAGTTTTTAGGTCTAGTGAGTAACTCAACACCATAAAAATTCCTCCTATCCAATAATGAATGCTTTCTGCAAGTTGGAAGTTTCTATGGACTTGTCGTACTATATTACAAAACTTGGCCTTTTTTTTTTCTCTCTCTATTTTCTCTTTTCTCTCTCTTTCTCTCTCTCTCTCTGTTTCCAACCTTGGCCCTTTTCCCTTAATGACCTTTCTTTTCTTAAAATTTAAAACCTTTATCTCAAATGAAAATATTCATTTCTTGCTGTGATACATTAAATTATTTGAATCTGTTCCCGTCTTGGGAAAAAATCACTGAGATTTCATTTTTTGTTTGAATTAAATTTAAAACCCAATTATTCTAAAATTGCTAATATGGCAAAATGACTTTTATTATTATGTTTATAATAAATTAATTTATTTGTGCACCTCGTGTGGCATAATAGTTGATAAAACAAGTTAGGATAACAGACCATTTATTGAGATCGATTCTCATTGGGTGCTCCATATTTCTGACCCTGTGCCATAGATAAGCTATGGTTTCATATTAGCTCGCTGAGTTAGAGAGTTCGATCTTCACAAGATGCCCAATATTTTTAACCTAAACCTAAACAAAACTTAGTGAATGACGATTTGTTGATTAGTGAGTTCGATCCTTACTAAGCGCTCTAATCATGTGTCAAATCTAAACCACGCTTAGTGAAATAAGTTAGACTGACACTGAAGTAATATTATTCGTCGACTTGGAATCTGAATTGTAGGTATTTACCCAACCTGTTCGCCACGGGTAGGATGTGACATAAGTTGCAAGTAAGGGGTATCCAGTGAGGACCAAACTCGCTATTCAGTAGTAATGGATCTGCGAGACTAGCTTGCTAACCATTATACCACGATGGGTAAACTGACACTTATACCCCCAATTTTGAAAATTTCTATTTGAATAATAATGTTTGTCAAAATTGTGGTCTTTTCGTCTTATTTTCATTTTAAATAAAAAAAAATTCTCATCTTGACCTCATAGATTGATTCATCATTGTCTAAGTAATTTGTGATTTGGACAGTTTCTCATAAAAAAGAAACTTTTATTTGACACAGGAAATGTCATTTGACTGAAATTATTAGTGAATCTAATCTGGCTGTCTCTATTACAAATCTCTATATAAATTATCAAAAACGATTTCCGTTTTGGTGGTAAAAAGTTCATTTTTTTTTTTTAGTTTTTTTTTTTTTTTACATTTATAAGTTTAAAAGTCCATCACATAAATTCAACTTTTATGACATATTCGTATCATTTCGATTGCTGAAATACATTTTTTGAAACTAGTAAATGCATCTCAACTATGCATTTGTGAAGGAATACCAAGCTTCTCAGCCCATTGAGCTAAATCGAACAATACCCCCCCCCTTTTTTAACCGTTAAGGATTAAGTATCTGAATTTTGAGTTTTTCTTTTAGGGGATTTAGAGAAACTTCATATTTTCCCCTTTTTTTATTTTAATTAAACTGTTTTATTTTATTTAATTACTTATTGTCTATTTTAATTTATTAAGTTAATATAGTTTTTATTCATTTTTATTTTTTCTTAAATTTTAATTAAAAAAATGAATAAAAACTATTATTTCTGATTGACTGGCACAACGTTATTTCTTTGATTATTTTAAGGGTAGTTTTTATTTTTGTTTTTAATAATGAAACTGAACAGCCTGTGAAATGTTGAAATGTTGTGAAATGTTGATAAACATTTATTTACTTAAAATAAAATAAAAATATCATTTTACTTCTAGCAGTATTTTACTGCTAGCAAGAAAAGGAGAGAAAATTATTTGAATTTCAAATTCTGATTTTTCTATTGCCTTTTTAAAAATTATTATTAACAATGTTAATATAAAAAGAACTACTGCCTGGTAGAGCTGAAAACTGTAGACACATAAAACATTTGTAGTTCCCGCAGGCTTTTTTGACCTGTTGAAAAAGGATCTTGTGTCACGTGACAAAGGCGTCTGCATTCAAATTGTTCAGCTGTTGAAAATGGCTGTCAAAGAGGATATATGTATATAGTATTCAGTCCCCCATTTAACGACATTGAATAACGTATATAACATATAACCGCTCCCCCTGAAAACTGAAGGGTATAAAACTATTCTTGCCTTTTAATTTCTTTTTCGATAAATTACTCTTCAACGGATGAATACAAAATTGAAATACGTTTATGACTAAACTTATTTCTTTGAAATGTATAATAATCGAACTTAGTTTATTTTCTTTAACTGATTGTAATATATACAATAAATTAACTTAAACATGTAACGATTACATTTTTAAGATTGTGACAGTTATTGTGATTTTTTAAAAACGCTTTTAAAACTGATTAATCCAGATTAGATAAGATGTTTTTTTTCAAATAGTATTGCTTGTTTAAAAAGCTTTGATCTTAATGATCTTTCTCCAATCTCAATGAAGGCAAATTTAACACAGTTAGTTTAACATCTACCTGTGTAACGGGACAAAAATTGTCCAGTCCTGTATGATATGTATCACAAAGGCATTGGATGATTCTGATAGTGGCATGAGGAGGTGCTGCCCTGGGTTGAAACCCTCAGATTCATGTTTGCTTCATGTTTTTGCAATGCTTCACCTGAATATGAGAACATAGCTGAGAAGGAAGAGATATTGTACTTTGATTTCAGCTTAAAAGGTTGGGTAGCTATGCTCAGTTTCTAGGCATACGGACAGGAAGCAGCACTTTAATCCTAGCCCGGGGTTAGCTCAGTCGGTAGAGCGTTTGGCTAGAAACCACAAGGTTCTTGGTTCGATACCGGCCCTTGCCAACTCAGCGTATGAGTAGCACAGGGATCTGTGCGGTAAAGTAAGGAGCTGATGGTAGGTGTGGCGCTCCACCTCAGATGCTAAAAAACAATCTCCTTGGTCTAGCGTTATTGAAAAGGGGATAGACACCCTCGCTGATTGGCTGATACTGACTTTAGGCTGCCTCGACGACTTTACTTTTACTTATAATTATATTGCTAATATATATATGAATAATGGCATCATTTTATATTAGGTGTGTGTGGTGTAATGGATATTGTAGTAGGAAACAAGTTCAAATCCTGGGTGATGCTGTTTGCATTTCACATTGTGCTAATACCCTTGGGAAACCAATTATTTTCCTTCCAGCTATGGGTAAATAGTAGAGGAGACTGGGCCAAGGAGAAAGAAAACTCTGAATTCAAACCTGTTTAAACTCCACTTAAGAAATTGAACTTGTGTGGAGGGGTTAGCGAATATATATACTAGCTGAATACTGATTCCTCTTGTCACTTATTTAAAATTACTTAAAATTATAGTTGTGCTTTTAAAAATCTTTCAACTTTGTGTCCAAACATGTGACCATACATGATTACATTTTAGAGAAAAAAATCACTAATATTAGAATTGTTTTGAAAAAATTCTGTATGGGTGGGTAACCATAAGATTAAAAGTTATAATATTAAAGATTATCTAAAATTCTGAGGTAAGTCAATGATTTCTTTAAATGAGGATCCTCATCTTTGTTATTTTGATAGCATTTCAGTTGGTTTATTCTCTCACATTCTTTATTGTACATCTTACAATTTAAGAAAGCATTTCAACAATAGAATTTATAGTATTCTAATCACTTCTAACTTCTCTCTACATATATTGCTGGTGCTGCTCTGTGTGTTAATTTGCACAAATGATCCTATAAAAGGCATGAACACAAATTTCCTTGAATTCTTTATTTGCAAGTGATAATAGAAGATATTAATATGTGAAAGTAAAACTAAGCATATCTCTTATATCATCCAATTATGAAGGTGTCATTATGTGGCCTACCTTTTTTATTCTGTTATAGTATGTGGCCTATCTGGTTTGAATGTGCCCTACCTCAGTAAGAGTATATTTATAGATATAAGTAGTAGGCAATTTATTGAAACTAATTATTTTTCTCATATTCAATTTCAAGAAATGCAATCCAGTCATAAGCTGTATTTAGTAATTAAGAATAATTAAAAAAGAATTTATCCATAATTTACATGAAATAGAGATCTATTTAATTCTAAGATATTCTAAAATAGGGTTAGGGTTAGCAGTTATTATTATAACCTTATAATATGCTTTTTATGGTAGGCCACATACTATAAGAGAGACATGATTTCATAGGCCGCATACTATAATGGTACCATAAAGGAATAAAGTAATGAAAAGCATAAATAAGAAATTGTCAATTAGACAAGAAGTCATTGGTCTGTATATGGTATTTGAATTGTAGACATTGTTATATGGCATTTGTCTTGTTAAGACAAAGTTCTTGGTTCAAATCTTTCTTCTGGCTAGCTCTGATTTTATTACACTTTTGTACATTGTTTTCCCTCCTTGAATGAATGAAGAGAAAAAGGATATTGAAAACTGAGCTTTCATGATAATGATAAAAAGTATTTATTTTTCTTTCCACAAAGCTAGATGTAACATAAAGTTAGTTTAATGTGAGAGCTCCATGTGTGTGTGGGGGTGGGGAGGGTAGTGTCAAATCAGTGCTGTACTACCAGATTTTGGCACATGCATCAAAGCATAATTTTCACTTTAATATGTGTTACGAATGCCTGATGAGAAACCTGTCCAGTGATCCTTGGAGATTGTTGTAATAGTCAGACAACTACCATGCATGAAGGGGCCACCACTACACAAAGTTACTTGGTAAACTGCAGGCGGGCCTCCAAAATACATATTAAGAGCCCTAAGATATGGCAAGTGGCTGAGTGAGCTAAGGAAATGACAGAGTGGCTTCAAATGAGGAAGGATTGAATGCTACTGTAGGATGTTCTAAACTACTACAGTGGCAGAATACAGTAAATCATTATCATGTAATTGGGAGTTACTCATTAGGAAACTAGAAGACAAATCCATAGGAGATAACAAGACTGTAAAAGAGATAGATATCAGTTGGGGCATAAAGCTCAATTTTTGATAGACTTATTGAAAAATAAGTTTTTAAATTGGCTAGCATTTCTCTGTAGACATGCTTTATGGTTGGTGCTTGTTTATTTCAAAGAAAAACATGTTTCAATATATTGAATTATAAATGGTTTTATATAAACACACACACACACACACACATACGTATATATATATATATATATATAGGTATGTTAATAACTCTAGTAATGAAAAAAACCCAAAAAAACATTTATTTCATATATTTCTTTTTTAATATAATCCCCTTCTCAGTGCTTCTCTACAAATCACATACATCTTATTATAATGGAGATTGTGTGTTTTTCTGTCTGTAACCGAAACTATATTCCTACTCAAGTCAAAATTCTCTTAGTTATTGACATCACATTCTCCGTGATTTTATTTTTTATCTAAACCTTAATTATTAATAAAATTGTCTTACTTTATTAATACTGTTAACCAAATTTACATACTAACAACATGCAATTATATTTATATATACAACAAAATAGCGATTTACAGTGTGAACGGGAAGGCTAATTTGCATATTAATATTAAAAAATCGAATTTAATAAATATGTGCTTAGTATTATTGATTTCTAACTGTTTGGTTTTATTTTAATGAATATAAGCAAAAATCTCTTCAATGAATCTTAAATGAAATCCATTAACAAGATAAAATAACTGTCATTTTATTCTTTACTTCCTCTTTTAACTAAATACTTAAATTAGAAAAAATAACAATGAAAGACGAGAATGATGGAAGAGTAAGTTTCAGTTGTTCCATTTTTTATTATACTTCCTCTGTTTCAAATCTTTTATTATACTCCCCCTGTTTCAAATCTTTTTATCTGAATTCTTATTTAGTTTCATTAGCCTTTCTAATTTAATACAATATTTTATAACATTAAAACTTAAATACTTGCACCCGGAGGGTGCATATATTTGCTAGTTAAAATAATGGACATTGTTTGTCTGGATTTTTGAAATGAGACTTTATAATCTGTATTCAATTTTTTGGACTATTATTCTCATCTCTATTGTTAAATACACTGTTAGACACATGGTGTAATGGATATAAGGGTTGTGTTAATACAGTTCTAAATGACAGTCATCTAGGTTGCAGGTTCAATCCTGACCATAAATGAAAATAAAATAGAATACTTAACATAGCTTAACAGAATGAGAACCATCTACCCCAAGGGATTATATAAAGAGTTTGGTTTAAAGTTCTGTGAAAATTCCTGATTATGATATGAAGGTTCGATGAGAAGGTTCCCGAGTTTGACTAGGAACACCCGAAGCAAAGACACATCAGCTGAAACGTTGTGTATATAACAATAGAGATGAGAACAATAGTCCAAAAAATCTAAATAGTACAAACCACTTTGATTGGTTTGGAGGTGTAGTATTTTTTAGGTTTACCACCAAGCTAAAATAAACACAAGGTCATTTTAAGCAAATCTCCCATGTGGCATCAACATTCCTTTTAGGTGAGGGGGCAGATGCTGCTTGGGGGAACCCCCCTCCCCTTCCCCTGGGACCAAGCTGTTATAAATTCTCACCCACCTCATAGGCGAAACTCTTAATCCAGGTACTGGAGATAATCAAGCAAGTGACTTATCCACTATATCAGTGTTCTGTTGCTTGAACAATATGGGGAAATTAACTTGGAAATACTCAGTTAGACAGTGTTCACAGATACTCTACTGATCATGGGTAGAAATGTGATCAATATATAAATGATAAAGTTTTTTTTTTCTTGGTACTATGCTAGTATATACATAGTGATACTAGTACCATGTAAAAGTAAAAAAAAAGTTGGTATGAGCCATACAGCGAGGGAGTCTATCCCCCTTTCACTAGCGCTAGACCAAGGAGATTGTTTTTTTGCGTCTGAGATGGAGCGCCACACCTACCATCAGCTCCTTATTTTACTGCACAGATCCCTGTGCTACTCATAACGCTGAGTTGGCGAGGACCGGTATCGAACTAGGAACCTTGTGGTTTCTAGCCGAACGGTCTACACTGAGCTAACCCGGCCCTACTGTAATCCGCTATTATTTGCTGCATGGTTGGTTACTACACTAGTTACCTTGGTACAAGGAAAAATATAACCTTACACAAGTGCAGATAATCCAGTGTCAATGACCACTTAGTGATTTGCAAGAAGGGAGTCCCTTGAATCAAAACTGGATATTTGCTGCAACTGATCTGCTATAAGTTTCCTGATCCTTACCTTTTCATTGGATCTAGGAGGGGGGGGGGTATGAAGAGAATGTCTTCATCTGTGCAACCACTTACTTACTTCAATCCATTCACAAACAAATAGTGTTACAGATAGAATATATGCACACATGAAAAAAAGAATAATAAATTCTAAAATATTTTTAATGATTTTTTCTAATGTTATAAAAAAATTGTGGGGAAAATAAGTTTTATATCTAAGCCCAAAACCAGTACAAACCAGTTCTCCTTTTCCATAATTGTGAAGTGTGTGCATATATATATATATATATATATATATATATATTGCATAACTAGAAGTGGCACCTAGTCTGAAGATTGAGTAAGGTGTGAAATTATCAGTCATCATGCAATATTGATTTCTGTAGTATTTGTTATATATACTAGGGTTAGTCAAAAGTTTTGCACACATTTTAGTATGTGTTAGTTTGCAGCATTTATATCCCATGCCCAAAGCCATGACACAATGCGTGATTTGAAAGCATGTATATGTAAAATTTGCCGGTGAATATCATTTAAAAAAATATAACTCCTCACTTAAACTCTTATAATAGCAATGCTTATGGGACCCTAAATTCTGTAGACATTTGCATTTTTGGTGGGTTCCATCTGAAAAAAATCTTATAAAGTTGCTATAAACCCATAAAATCCTGTCAAATCATACATGAAACTGATTTATCTACAAGTTTATCAATGTTGTTTATGTGTATTGTATTTTTATTTTTTTTGTAATAACTTTTTAACGATGAGACAGGAGAAAAAAATGACAAATATTCGAACACCTGTTTTTTTGTTTTTTTTGTTTTGTGTATAATTAATTCACACAAGTGGTGTTGGCATATTTTGCTTATTTGTAAAAATTCATATTAATGTAAATCTGGTTGAATTTGGAGGAAAACTAGAATAAAGAAAGCTATTTAATGTAGTCTATTAAGCAGTTTAAATTGGTCACTTACTTTTGTTCTAAGCTGTTCTCAAAGTTCACCTTCTGTGGCATAGTAACTTTTTGTTGAAAAATTAAGTCTCTGATTTCTGATTGAGTGGAAATTTTACATGTATCTTTTATAAATTTATGTCCAGTAGCTTGTTCATAATTGCCATAAAAAGCATCCATTATCTACGCAGATTTACCTTAAAAATCAGCAGACCTGGGATTTTCCCAAGCCACTACCTGTTTTAATGTCATATTTTCATTGGGATGAGGGAAATATTACCAACTTATAGATATAAGGTCAAATTTTTTACATTGTGGAACAAATAATGCTTTTTATAATTTTAAGGGAATAACTAAATAAATCTTTGATATCATAAACAAAAGTCTCAGCATTTGAAAAAAAAAAGTTTGTAAAAAAAGAAAAGTTATATTAACATTTAGTTTTTAAAAGTATGATAAATTCATGAGATTTAGTGTTTTTTTTTTTTAAATTTTTATTTTTTTTTAAGACTCTGTTACAAAGTATTTGGTACTTTTTTTTTCTGTACCTTTTGTATAAATTTTTTTTCTGTACTTTTGTATAAATTTAACGATACTTGATTAATTTTCTCTTATAATATATATTTTAAAATGATTGCAATCCCAAGGTTGAAAGGTGTTGTAGCAGACTTCAAATGAAAAGTAATTAAAAATTAAACTTTATCAGCCTATTTACATTATCCAATTTGGAAGATCCCTTAAATCTTATCTTGTTGACCTTTTTAGGGGCTCCAAAAAATCTACGTTTTACTGGATATTATTTTGTGGGTTTAATTTTTATTTTGATATTTGTTTTAAAGGTTGTTTTTATTGGCCAATAAGCTTGAATTATCTTATTTAAATTATAATCAATTGCAAATAAGAGAAAGTAATTTAAATTTAATTAAAAGATATAATAATATCCCATGTTTACTCTATGTATCCTTTGCATGGTAAGTAGTAAAGTTGGTAGAATGGCCTATTGTTGGTATCAGCTGGACAGTGAGGGAATCTATCCCCTTTTCACTGACCAAGGAGATTGTTTTGCCCTTGAGGTGGAGAGCCATATTCCCCATTTTACCACATATAACCAAGCTGTACGGCTAGTATCAAACATGGAATCTTGTCTTTCTTAGGTGGATTCTCTACTAACTGAGATCATACAAAAATTGGATCATTTCTCTGAATTTTTGAGATGAGGCTTGATGATTAGTATTATTTGTATTATTAACAATGAAGATGAAGACCGAGTCCAAATAGTCCAAATAGTCTGAATAATACAAATAATACTAAAATTGGATTAATACTTTTTGGAAAAGGTATGAACTCCCTCATTTCCCAGCTATGGGTTAATTAGACCATTCCTGTTCTTCTACAAAGATTGCTTTGGTATTAAATAACCTATGAAGGCTGATATACCATTAAACAAAGAAACCAAACCAAACCATCTTGGTTTGCTCATTTCTTTGTGAAACTTTCTGGTGAGGTCACACACACACACACACAATGTGGATTCATGATTCAGTTAAACATATCCAAATCTTATAAACTTTTTTAATAGTAATTTGAATTCTTAAAAAAACAAAACAAGATTTGAAGTTAATTCAGTTAATAACATTGCATATACATTGAAGGACAAATGTAAAAAAAATAATTTTTTAAATGATTATTTATTATTGGTTGACTTTGAAATATTGAATTGTTTTTTTTTTTTTTTTTTTTCTGAGCAATCAAGTTTTACTATTTTTGTTGCTTCTTTCAATAAACTAAAGTTTAGTTTTTATATTACTAAAAGGATAGAATTACTATGACCTCATTGGTTAGTGATATCTGGGTTTGTTAATAAAACATTCATTTAAATGACTGTTTAACCCAAATTGAAGTTTTTGTCTTTTGAAAACTATTTTTGTCAACGATTTCTTATTAGGGTGAATCAAAAGTTTTGCAATATTTCGGTAATGTGAAGCACAATTTGTCAGCTCTAGATGCTTTTGCTGGGATCATGAAGGTGAAAAACTACACTGGATTTTGAGATGGTGATCTCGCCTGATACTCTCTGAATGCTACTTGGTGGATTTGCCTCTATGGTTATAAAACCACAGCTTTGGAATCCATGGTTTTAGGCCTACCTGACCATGTCTGATAGTTGAAATTTTTGAAACCTTAGTGAAATTTCTTGAACCATCTGGTTACTGTACTATAAACCACTGCACCTTCACATTTCACACAAATATTTTTGATTGCTTCTGCAGTGTTATGGCCTAGTTCGAACTTGTAAAGCACAAGTTCCTGAATTAGACAATGTTGCTGCTTTTAAATCACACATGGAGTGAGGCAATGCATAACATTTCAACGCACCAACTACCATGGTATTACCAACTTTAGTGGGTACCTACCATGGCTTGAACTGCTTCAGTCACATTATATACCACAAAGTAGCATGTACCAAAATAGTAAAAAACTTTTGACTTCCCCTAGTAATATTGAAACTGATAATCTACTTATCTAAACAACAACCTTTTTTTGGAATGACAGGTTAAAGGATTAGATGGAGTTCAAGGAATGGAATGTGAATTTTATTAGATTCCCAGGACTGAAGTGAAACATTAGGTTTACCAAATGTTTTAAATATAATATCACCTACTTCTTTTGTTTATACCTATACCTCCTGATATTTCCTACCCCCCCCCGCTCCCACAGTTTTACTGCCAAAGGTTAATCTTGTGTACAAGCTTTTTAGAGGCTACAAAAGAACTATCTTATTTTATTTGTAACTGTTTTTATTACTACCACAGTATTTTTGATTAAAGTTATGAGTAGATGTATGGGGGTGGCAAGAGGTTTTGTGTTTTAGCTTTAAAGGGTGGCTGTAGTTATTCTTGGTGCGTGTTCTTAGGGTTTGCCATCTTATTTGGTGGTCATACTGAAAATGAAGGAATTCAAGGAACGAAAAGACAAAGATGAGAAAGGTAGTTTTATGATTTAGGCTTTATTTGCGGGTCATAGCTGCCACGTGGCAAGGGAATTTCTCCTTGGCCAGTAGTAGTGTCTTGTCCAAGTTAAGGCCTAAGCAGAATGGCCAAGAGATTCTCTTGGGGGTTGGAAGTGGGTCCTTTTTCCTGCACATGCTTGGAGGTTGTTTCTGGTGAAGGCTCATGGGAGTTTATTTTTTTATTTGAATTTTATTTTAATCTCCACAGATGCAAGAGAAAATATACTTAATTCATAAGGCTTTAATAGGGATTTTAAAACTTATCAAGGTACTTCATAATTTTGGCATTGTATCTAATGTGGTATTTAACTAAAAATAATATTACACATTCAATTTGAAAAAGAAATTCTGCTTAATTAGCCATCCTACCACACTCTCTTTTCATTTTCTGTGTCTGAAAGTATTTTCAAATTGTTTTACACACAACACACACACACACACACACACACACACACATGCCCGATTAGCCTCTCCTTGCTAGATTGCAGATTAAAACTGAGTAGTCAGTTTGATCCATATTAAGGGCTCCATACTTTTGGCCTTGTGCCAAGTCTAAGCTAAGCTTAGTTTTTAAGTGGTGTAAATGATTGAGCTAGGCTAGTAGACCATTGTTAGTGAGTTTGATTCTTACTGAGTGTTCTCTATATTTGCCTTTATGCTTAGTAAATGACTTCTCTTAAACACAAGGAACTAAATAAAATTTAAAATTCATATAAAGATATATATATATCTTGTACTGTATACTTTTTGTATGGAATGTGCTAAGAAAAATGAAATAAAAATGTCATTTTTTTTTTTTTTCATTTTTTTAAAGATGGTTTGCAAAAAGACAAATGTAAATAATTTTAAAATGCTAATTGCCAAAATGATTTAAAAGGTTCTCTTGAAATCATTGAATCAAAACCTTATCTTCAAATTGATTCCATTATTTTGATTAAAAAGAAAAAAAGATTGACCTCTTAGATTTTAAATAAATAAAAAAAAAAAACGTTAGAATTTGGGTAAGGTTTTTAGTAAGATAATTTGAATAAATTCACTAATCAATAATCAAAAATTGTAACGTATGTTTAATTTCTGTTTTTGACTTCAATTGTGGAATACATTCAGGATTTTAAATCCCTTTTTCCCATCTTTTCCTCATTTGATTTCCTTCTCATTTTCCTTAAACTTTAGATCCGTGTTTGTGTCAATCTTTCCCAACACCCACTCTTCTTCTAACTTGTTTGCCCAATAAACTTGGTTTATAATGGAAATAAACAAGAGAAACTATACAAGTCTTTGTGTATTCAGTCATTTTAATTTTAGTTTCAATTTGGTATGTGATTTTTCACACAATTTTCTTTTCTTTTAAAGAAATATCTTTAGTGTAGGATAAATCCTACCCTAGAGATATTAAATGAAAATGTTCATTTCTTTCAGTAAATTTTTTTTTCTTTTTAGATATTAAAAAAAAAGATGTTGACCATTTGCTTGACACGTGTTTAGTGAAACGCTTGTTTAAAATTTAAAACATAAGACTAAAAAAACCTTAAACTTTTATCTGCGTATTTTATTCAAATTCAATACAAACTGATTTTTCTTTTAAATTTAAACAAAAATCTATGTATGCAATGAATGGAGACAAGTTACTCCCTTCCTCTTCCTACCTGTTTTTTTTTTCTTTCTTTCTTTTTTGTTTGAATAGATTCAAACATCGTTTTTGTCAACCGAAAACAGGCGAATGTGACCGAAAAAGGACGAACGGTTGTAATCCGAGGGTAAAGGAGTTGTGCCCCCACTTTTTTTTTTAGGCAACAATGGAAACTCCTTTTAAGTGGCCGTTAAGATAAATCATTTGAATTTCTCAACCCACTGGCTGACCTTTTTTTGTGTGTGTCTGACGAGACATAAAGAAGTCTTATTTTTGTAAATAAAAGCCTTTTATTAAAAGGAAAGGAGTAAATATTTGTAGTTTGAATTAAGGGCCACGTTTTCCTCCCTCACAATGTTTAGTTTTTTTTTTAACAAACAATATTTTTATAATGGATTTAGAATTTTTGTGGTTTTGTCATCTCCCGAATTATCACTAATTCTGTTGAAATTAATAATCTTTTAAATTGCAACAGGAAATATTGATACTGAAGAACACGAATAGTGTTTCTTATGCTGCTTTTTTTTTCCCGTGAAGATGACTTTATTTGTAAGGAAAGAAAATGAAAAAAAAAATGTTTTCCCTTTAAGACTACACCTGTAGCTAAGAATTAATCGATGGAATTTAAACGTTTTACTGGAGATAGTATAGATTTATAAGAGCAAAGTCAAAACAAAATTTAAAAATGAATCTTGCCTTTTAAAAAAAATATTTTTAGGAAGGTGATTCCATCACTGATTAACTAAGTTGAATTTATCAGCGGTACACAATCTTCATTAAACAAATTATTCACAAGAAGTCTCTTATTTTCTGAGCTAAAACTATATAAATTCCGCTATTATACATGCGTTGCTATTTAAGTTCAGGTGAATTGATATTTTCCAGGTGTAATTATAGAATTTACCTTTACAGGTAATTCTTTGCTTTTTATTAACAATGAGAAAAGTTGTTGCTCATCTAGTGAGACCGTTATAAAATATCTTAATTGTTTTTTTATCGGGAAAGTTTTGAAAAAGAAAGAAAAACAGTATTATATCCAGAAAACGGATATTTTGTATTAAATTTTTGTTTTGTGATTTCATAACTTTATATTTTTTGAAGAAAGGAAAATGCAACGGTTATAAAACAATTCTTAGCTAATAAGTCAAGCTGTTGCTTTTTTGTTATTTATAGTTGATGACTAATACCACCTTAAAAAACAAGATATCTACATTTATTATCCTTTTTGTTAAATGAAAAAAGAAATGACTCAAAATCAAGAGTTGGCTTTTTTAATTTTCCAAGTTGCACACAAGAGAAATACACTTTTAAAAATTTTCTTAATTCATTTTAAAATTAAAGAAAGTTTAGAGTTTTCCATCTTTTTTATAAACTTAAATGAATAAATACCCCCCCCCCCAAAAAAAAAGAATTTCTTATTAAATTCTCAAATAACCACTGTTAGATTCAAAGACCCCCCTCCCAACGCCCCCAGCGAGATTTTCCCTATTTCAAGTGTTTGTGTCTGAAGATGTTTTTTTTTGTTGTCAAGGTTACAGTGAAGGAGATAGTTCGTGTAAAAAGTTTTTATTTAATTAAAAAAAAAATGGAAATCACCATTAGTTAAAAACAATCAGAAGTCTGACTTTTCTTTCTGTTCTTCAGCCTTTTCCAAAAAATCATTCCATCCACTGCACCCCCCCCAACCACCTCCTTCCAAACTTCTCTGCTGCTGTTGGTTTAGATATCTTCTTCTACCACTTTGGAATTTGGTTTGTTATTTGATATTTAACAATTTCCCAGCAGAAAAAAAAAACTTCAAATAATTCTAAGAAATGGACAGCAGATTTGGTTAAGGATATATATTTAAAAAGGAAAAATAAAGCAAACATTCAAATGATTAAAGATGTAATTATTACTACCTCTGTCTCATAACAGTTGTTACATTTGCAGATAAATTTCATACACTAAATGTAACAATCATTATGGGACAGATGTAATATTATTTTATTAGTTATAGTATTACTAATATTGCTACTCCAACTACTATAACTACTACTACAGCATACCTACTTAATCTCTCTTGGATCTATTTTTTGCTTATTGAAAGGCTTGTCTAAATATGCATCATAGATAAATGAAGGTTTGAAAGGTTGTAGAGGATGGGTAAAAAGGAAGTATAAAACGTTTTTGCTAATTATAACATATGACCTGTGTATGAAGAATATATTAGATATTATTAGTGTTAACAGTAATATTCCTTTTTCTGTTTTTTAAAATCTTTTTTTTTATGCTGCTTCATATTGGAAAAAGTATGTTGGGAACTTTGGTTTTCAACATAGACAAGCAGTGCTCCTAGGATGGCACAGTGTTTATATAAAGGATTCATTTCTCCCATTATCCAGAGGATATGTCCCAAGATGCAAGGCAGATATCTAAAACTATAGATAATCAATTGATTATTCATCCTAAGGGATATTTCCTTTTATTCAGAAGGAACAGCATGTGCTTTAATTTTAGATTTTGATGAATAAATTGTTTGCACAGATCCAGATCCACCTACTCCATATTCCTTCCCAGATCCATCAGCTGGGTGGATCATTGAATGTCCAGACCAATCGGCCTCGGAATCTATGGTTTTTAGACCTACCTTGCCTGATTGTCAAGGTTCTTGCAGCCCAGGCAAAATTTCTTGAACCATCTGGTTACTGTTATCAATTGCATCTTCATCTTTTGTATAACAAATGTTTTTCACTAATTTTTTTTTTTTTGTGGCTTCTTTGAACTTGTAAAACATAAGTTTTTAAATTAGCATTGCATATTCATCTGTGTGGAGTTTAAATCACACACACACACACACACAGTGAAGTAATGCACACAATATCTCAACACACCAATTACCATGATACTACCAACTGCAGAAGGTACCTACAATAGTTTTGGTCATGTAATATACATGCTGCAAACTAGCATGTACCAATATATTGCAAAACTTTTAACTCACCCTAGTAATAGTTCTAACTGCTGTTGTGTCATAGTAAATGGTTAAGTCAAGCAGAACTCAAAAGTAGACATCATGTAAGGCCATTGTCAGCACTTTATTAAATGAATATGTGAAAGGCAGAGACTCTACAGGTCTTCATCTTTGTATTGTTTACACAAAATAAGAATATTTCTTTTACATTTTAAACTAAGGAAGCACTTGTCAACTGGTTATGTAATTTGAGCATGATTTTTCATTTATCAATTTTTTTTCCCAATAAGAAACACTTGCTTTACTGTTTTTGTGATGAGAGCATGAACAATGGGAATCATATAAATGTCCAAGACTTGACATAGCAAGTTGTAGAGGGTTTCTAAATAATTTTTCTAAATTCTTATTCAGGTCAGCCATTTGCTCTTTGCATTGGTAACTTGCTCAACAGTTGATATGTTGCATTCAACAAAATCAGCCTCTCTCTTAACATTTTTTCTGGAGAGGACACATGTTTTGTTAACAGATTGCAGAGCTTTTATGCTTTATCTGTCCTTAAATTTATACTTTGAAGTGAATAGCTTATTTTTAACTGATTTTTTTCTTGCTGAGAGTACATATTTATCAACCCCTCCACATGAACAGATGTGATACAAGGTCAATTTTTAAGCGGCGTTTAACAGGCTTAAATTCAGAGTTTTCTTTCTCCTAGACTTGTTGCCAAGGTTAAAGAGCCCAGTCTGCCCTATTATTTTACCCATAGCTGGAGGGAGAATAGTTAGATTCATACTAAGAGTATTGGCACTATGTGAAATGCAACCAGCCTTATCCAAGATTTGTTACCATATCTATTTCCTATGATGATAACCATTACACAACAGATGCCTCCAAACAATAATTATATGACAATTTAACATCTAAATTTGCAAACTAAGAAAGACAAGCAAGACATGCTGGGCACTAATGCAGAAGTTAGGACACATTGCCACACCAGTGTTTGCTGACCAGCAATAATTTACATTCATCAGCTGTGTGTAAACACTGAATGCTATTAAGAGGACTTACCAAAAGTAATGGCTGATAGTGATGGATGTTGAGAGAATGTCAAAGGAATCAGTACTATCTGCATACCTTGATGACGATATTAATAAAACTAATCTCTGTAATGATTGATAAAACTAGTTGAAAATGAATATCATTAAAGTTTCAACTTTTCAGCAACCTACATTCATCTGAAAATTCAGTCTTCACTTCCTTCAATTTGTACAGCTTATTATCAAAGACACTTATGTATTTGTCAATATTTCCTTTTGATTCACATTTCAAAATCTTAAAATCTAAGTATATGTTGAAAAAACACTAGTTCTCATCTTGCAGGAACTTGCAATATGTGCTAATTTTAACAACCAACACCAACCAATGTCAAAAAAGTCTAGTTCTTCTGGTCAATGACATAAATACAGCAATTGCCCATTTTTCTTTTAGTAAATCTATGTACAACATCCAAAATTCCAAATCCTTCTTTCTATACTTTTAATCCAAATAGTTCTCATCAAATTCTGGTGATGCCCTAATGCTATGCTAAGATCCTATATTTCAAACACTTTATTGGAACTCTACTTAGCTTCCAAGTTACTGTGCAGGAGATCCTTCACATACATTCCTATCTTAAAATTCCCCTTTTTTTTATATGGTGTAAAGTTACTGTCATATTTCTTTTAATTCCCTTTATATTTTTATATCTTACTGCTGAGATGAATTTTCAGTTTAGGAAACAAAAAGTTGAATGAAGAAGTTTGGTCTGGTAAGTAGGTATTTACCCAATCTATTTACTGTGGATCGGATGTGGCACAAAGTTGCAAGTATGAGGCATCCAGTGAGGATCAAACTTGCTTTTGGGTGTTGTACATACACAATCCTGTTTTACACTAAAAAAACTGCTGTTTAAAAAATATTGAGACTAGCTGCATAATTTTTTTCAAATTGGCATTGACTTGTGCAGACTTCATACTTTCTAATCGCACCTCCATTATTTAAATAAACACAAAATACTTAACATCTTTGTACCATAAATGAAATTTCATAAAAAGTGTGTCTTACTCAAATACATTGTCCTGTTACATTAACACTTTTACTACTGTGTGTATCTATAGCCAAATTCAAGAGTTTTAAATTAATGTTTTAATTATAGCACTTGAAGCTAATGAAAATTGTGCCAGAAAAGTATCAGTCTTTCTAGTTATCATGGACTGGTGAAAATTGGGTAAAATGAAAAACAGGTTTTTGTTATAGTAATATCAAAGATCTTTAAAAAAAAAAGGTAATCATTGATTCCACCTCTGTCAAAAATCTCCCAAACTAAATGATTAATATTTAAGGTGTAACTATAAAAACAAGTACCCCTTGTTTTTCTGAAGCTGTCACTATATTTATTTTAGAAGCTGAGATAGTTACTTTCCTCAGTTTTAGTTTAGTTTCAAAACATGGTAACTGATTTTTTCAGGTAGAATAATCTGTGTGTGTGTGTGTATTTGTGCATATGTATATATATATGTGTGTGTGTGTGTGTGTATATATATATATATATATATATATATATATATATATACACACACACACACACAGTGTGTGTTCTAAGGTATAACTTTTACATGGCATTTGGGTGGAGTAATTGGAACAAGTTTTTGTTATTTCACAGATTTATATATTATAAAATATAACAGTGCCCTTAAAATCTTCCATGTAGATATTGTCAAAAAGTGGTGACATTGGTAATAGATGTGCCTACACATCCAGGAAGATTTAAAAAAAAAAAAGAAAAAAAAACATTGTACCAAAATTGGCTTAGCTAAATAAATATCTATAAATTTGTTATCTATATTTCAATGATCTGATATTTGTATGGACATTACCATAACTCAGAAAAATGACATCATAGTGATATTTTTGTTAGTGAAATAGCATTGAATTTGAAATACTTTGAGAGAATAAAGTAGTTTAATGATAATATAGATGTGAAGGGTGGGGAGTGATACTACACTGATCCTGCTTATTAATTATACATATAAACAAACAGTATAATTGTATAGATGAATAAAATATGGGTAAATATTTGGAATGGAAATTGAGTTTCAGTTACTCCAGTTATGGTCAAATCACATAGAAAGCACCAATTTCTTTTAGATCACTAAAGTTAAGCAGTGATGAGTCTGTTCAATACTTAGATGGGTGACCATTTAAGCAACATTAGGTACTGTAAGCAACCAGATTTGAAAATGACTTGATTCAGCATTAAATGACCTGAGAAGGGTTGAATGCCATAAAACAAACCAACCATCCATCTAGTTATGTACATTTTCCTTTTTTTTAAAAAAGTGTTTTTAATATCAAAATGAAAATATTTAGCATTCATTTTTGTATATAAAATTATTGTTTTCAAATGAGTGTAGATAAATATTGTTATGAATAAATATATTTCAAATTAATGCTGCTTAAAATAATTTTAAAGCATTTTATAAATTGGATTTACATGTATGTCTGATCATTAAATTTTTCTACTTAGGATCAGAGTGTAGTACCTGTGCGATCATCTACTCTTCTTATCTCAACTATTATTCTACTAAGTCAGAAAACAGCATAGCTCACATGACTTTCGGAAACATTTTTTCATGCTCAGAGTTGCCAATAAACTGCCTGCATCTGTTGTAGGCTGCCGAAACACTGCATCTTTCAAAACCTCCATGCTTCTTGTAATCCGCCAACACTATACCTGATACCCCCCTCCACATACATATGCACACACGCGCACACATACATGCATATTATTACTGTACGCTATTCTTGACTAATATTTTATTCTATGTACTAGACATGAGACTTTGATGAATTGTGGTGCACCTGAGCACTGTACACAATAAATTTCATTATTATTGGTATAATATTTTACTTCAACACTTTCCATCTTTTGAAAATCAATTTTACTCTTCATATCTAGAGTATTTTGGCTATAAAAATTTTTAAGCCATAAAGATAAAATCTGTTGAAAAAGTAGTAAAAAAATAAATAAAAATGCTTTCAAAATTTTTGGACAAAAACAGATTTGTCTTTTTCTTTGCTTTTTTTTCTTTCATGAAAGACTATCCATCCCATGAGCTATTTTATATATATATATATATATATATATATATATATATATATATATATATATATATATATATATATTTGTATGCCAAAACTGTTTAGCAAAGTTGAGTGTCACATGTGAAAAGGATCATAAAATGTTTTTTGGCCTGGATTGACCTTATCCATCTGTTAGGAAAAGTTATCCTCTTCTTTTTTCCATTGTTTGGGGTAAATCTGTCACCCAGCAACATTTTCTCTACCCTACCCTTTCACTCTACACACCTTGCCTGCTTCAAATTCACTTTGTTTTGATTTAACCCTTAAAAAGTGATGAGAATCAAATATAACACTCATTCTTCAATAGTTTTATCATTGTTTTCTTTTTTTTTTTTTTACAATTTTTCTCTAATTTAAAAAAAAAGATTTTGTTGTATGAAGTAAGTTCACATCTGTTAAACGTAATAAAAATAATAAAATATATTATACACACATTCATATGTGAGTTATGTTAAAAATAAATGTGATATTTTAAATAAATGGTGCTTAAAATAATTTTGAAGTATTTTATGAATTAGATTTACATGTAATGTATGCATACTAGTACATATATATGTATGAGTATTAAGTTTTTCTACCACGGATCAGTGTATTACCTGCTTAATCCACTCTGAACTTAACTTATATATATATATATGAGTATATATGAATGTTGTGTGTATATATGTATCTAAACACAGATTTATAACACCTAAACTGTTTATTACTAAGCATAGCTTTGATTTGGCACAAAATGATGATAAAACCAATTACCTAGTTGTAATTGATCTTTTTAGATCAACTTGTTAAACATTACACATCAATTAAGTATCTTTGTATATATATATATATATATATATATTATAGTTTTATTATAATAGAGATTATGTGTCTATCTGTAACTAAAACTGTCACCACCAACGTCAAAACTCCCTTAGATATTTACATTATATTCTTAGTGGTTATCATCATCTTCATTATTTTATCTTAATTAGCATATTATTTATTAAGGTCTAGCTGAGATAGATTTGCCTGAAAACAGCCCATATTATTAATGTATTTAAAATCTTTTGTGTTATATATCATTAAGAAATAAATGTTTACATAGTATATGGTGAGAATAATTTGCATACTGATTTTAACAAAACAGTGTTTAATAAATAATTATTTGGTGTTATTGATTTCTAGTATTGTTTTATTCTCAAACATATAAAAAACAATCTTATGTATAATTTTATATTGAAATCAATTAGAATAAAGTAAGAATAAGTGTAATCTTTTTTGTGTTCTGATTTAATTTCATTAGTCTTTCTAATTCAATATAATATTTAACTATATTAAAACTTGTGCCTGGAGAGCACATATTTTTGCTAGAATATAATAAAGTATATTGTTATTCTTTTAAGCATTTGTTCTCTTATCCAAATACATGGGAATTTTTTAGAATGATTTTTATTGATTTTTTATAATTTGAATTTTATTCAATAAATTTTCTCCTGAGCACTTTGGTTGTTTCCAAGATGTTACTTTTTCTTTAAAACCATGGGAGACTTAAAAAAAAAAATATCTGAGATGCCTTCTGTCTAGAGTGTAGAGAGATTTTGAATATTTGTAGTTATGTTACTTTTTAAATTTAGTGAATGTTGGTGTATATTGTTAACAGTTTTGTAAAATTTGTTTAGTTTTTAAATACACTAATTCCTAGGCTGAATGCTATTTTATTTAATGTAGGATTCTTGTCTTTATACTGATGACTTTTTTGTATTTGTGATTTTTATTTTAGAGTTTGCAATATTGATGGTTATTTTTCTAATGTTATTGTGGAACAGGCTGACCTTGCATTTAATGTTAATGCAGCATAATGTGTATGTGTTGTTCATTAAACTTGATTTTATTTCATGATCACAAATACAATTTGAAAAATCATTATTAATTTTATTAAGTTCTTTGTAGAATAGTTTTTGGAAAGAAGAAATAGTGTAAGCTCTATTGATCAGTTTTGTATTTGAGCATTTGCTATTGTAGGAATTAAGATAAGTTGGATTTCTTTTACAGGGGAATAGAAAATCTATGATTAGAGACTGATCAAGAAAAGGAATTCTATTATTGATATTGAGTTCATTGTTGAAGTGAAGGATGAAGTTATTTTCAAATGAATCTTTCAGATTTAAAAAAATTTTGTCAAGGTTTTTAGTGAGTAAGAATATCATATCAAATATATTATCAGTTAAATTGAATCTTTGAAGACTTTTTTTTTCAATGTCAGACATGTAATAATTAGAAAATAAAGGACTAAGAGGAAAGTGATGATAAAACCTATTACCTAGTAATAATTGATTTTTTATAGATCAACTTGCTAAACATTATTATCAAATTGTCAGTCTGTGTGTAAATATTACCAAAATAATCATAGAGGGTGACTTTTGTCACACATTCTAATAGAAGTTTTATTAGGGTGAAGGAGGAAGGGAAAATTGTTTGTAGATGTAAATCCATTATTTTTATACTTTCATTCATGGGAATGTTAATAAAAATCAGTAAAAACAAACTGTTAAAGAACATTGTCTATGGATTTTAATAAAACATGTTTAAAATTTCAAAAGCCCCAGTCAACTCTAATTCTTTCCAACTAAATGCATTTTAATTGTAGGGCTTGTTATAAATACAAAGTTATAAATATAAAGTGATTTATTATTATTACCCAACATTTTTTTTACTAATTCTGACCAAATTAGGAAAAAATCTTAGGTTGTATGAAAATAATTTTTAATCTCATCAAGATGTTTTGTTGATGCCATAAATCCTGGGATAATTTTGCAAGATTTAAAAAAAATGACATATTCTAAAGTCAATTTTTGCACTAAAGATGCCATTTCTGTGGAAAAGTTTTCATTAGTAGAGAAAGAGCATCATCAGCTCTTCAAAAATCACCTGGGTCGTATTTTATCTTTTTCCTTCCTTGAGAAAATTATACTTTTGGGTTGTCAGAAGGTTCTAAAATTGGTTATATTCAAAAATGATTAACTGAAAATTGAAAATGTTAGTGTGTATATATTGGAATTACATATATTGGCACTTAATTTAATGTTAATTGTGTGAAATATGGAAAATTAGGGTGTGTAAGTCTTGTTTGACAAAACAAAACTTATACACCCGGAAGTTTCACATTAATGGATGTGCATTTGAAGTTGAGTGTTTGAACTTGTGAATGTATAAGATTGTATGTAATTATAGGATTGCATTGATTGTATGAATGCTATAAATATGAAAGTGCAGTGTGAGTGCAGTAAATTGTTAAAGTTAAAGTGATTGTACAAGTGCAGGAAGTGTGCGATTGCAGTAGATGTGAAGAGAGTGAAGTGAGTGTGGAAGGAAAGTGATTATATGAGTGACATGAGTGTCAGTATGAGTATATGGTCATAGTAAACAGGACACCTTTGTGGTTTTGTATCTGATATATAAATATGAATAAAGTTGCTATGTCTGTCCGTTTGTTTGTCTGTCATATCGTGAGAATGTTAAATCAAAATGCAACCACTTCATATAATCCTTTGTTGTATTCACAACTTTTCCAGCAATGAAGCATTAATTCAATGATGTAAGATTTGATTTAACTGACAATATGACATGTCATTTATACTGAATATGATCAAAAAGAGAATTTCTGTGAAATTCACATGCAAATTCACTTTACAGGATTTAAACAATGCATCAATGCATTCAGTGATGTTAATTTGAATTGTAACTAAATTATTCCCTAAAAAAAAAGATAAATAATAATATATACACATTGTGAATAAAACAACAGCTGTGTAGCTAACAAAGATTTCATTAGATGATGACTCTGGGGGGTGGGGTGGTGTCAATGCATCATGACCAATAACCCAGAGTTATTTGCAGCAGTATCACCAGACTTTGTTTTTTTGTCACATTTTGACAGTGCCAGATGAAGATGATTTTCAAGAGTTTAAATTAAGATATTTTTTCTTTTAAAATCCAGTGAAAGTTTGAGTTTCAATATCTAAGATATTTCATGTTTGTCATGAACACATATCAATCTAAATTTTTAAACTCTAACATTAGAAAAAATACATCTAAAAGTTTGAATAGAAAGAATTTTGAATATCAAAAATAATTTTTATTGTATTTTACACAAAGAAATAACCTCCTAATTATACCGTTGAAACCCTAGCACTAATATGATTGTCCTGACTATTCTCTCTTAAGGGCAAACCTCCAACCCCTTTTTGTTATATATTTACTAGAATATGGTGGCTGAGAGTTTTAGTGTCCTGGGTATAATGTTAAACTTCATCTAGTGGTGAGGTTCCAATTTTGTAGCTCTGGGGAGTTTGGAGTAACCTTTCATTGTCATTACTCCTAGATTCACTCTGACCTGGAGTGGTAGTACCTGTTAGGGTCCTCATCTGTGGGTTAAATAGATTTAAAAATGAGTTTTAAAAAAAAAGTGTTTTTTTTTTTTTTAAGTTAAAATTCTTTTTGAATATTCAGCAAGAATAAATAAAACAAATGCCTTCAGTAAAATAACCTAATAAGGGTTGATATGCCATAAAATCCAACCAACCAAATACATTTAATTTATCCTTTTTTATGCAAATCTGTTTAAAAGGAATTTTCTTTATAGGGATCAAGATTTGTATCAGAATCTATTGTGTATATTTATGTGTAACACTCTTCATAGAGTTTATAGATATATTTTGATTCTAGGCAAAACTTCCACTTTAATCTGCGATAAAGCACACTGAAACTACATTTAGTATATATTTACCTTTTTATAAAGATAAATCCAACATAAGATTAGTTTAACTTGAGGTCCTACATTCTGTGGGCAAAGGCAAAAATTGCACAGTCCTTGTAGCCTATGTCATGAAGCAATAAACTACTAAAAACCAAAAAAATAGACTTCCCTAGGGGAAGTTCTGCCTTAGATGAATTATGGCTTGGATATTGTGCTTGAGGTCAGGGAAATATATTTTAATCCCAGGCTGATAGTTGAATAGTACTACTTTAATTCTAAATTTCTTTGGGAGCCTTTTTGACCAGGAGAATGCCTTATTCATTGAGCTATATATTAGGTTGGTGCATAATTATTGTGGCTTTATTTTTCAACAAATTTTATTCAACAAAAATTTGGACACATTTGGCTTTGCTGTTATTGGAGAGTTTGTGGGGGACCCACCGAAACCAATTTTCATACTTTTCCAAACTTTTAGAGACAACCACTGGTTAAATGGTCCACATTGAAATCTTCAACCAATATGCTAGTTGTTAAGCTTTCATCCTCTTCTAATGGCTGCCAAAAGTGCCTGGTCATTGAAATTTTATGGTCAACCTCTTCTTTTTCTGCAAGGTTTGTATCACTGATTTGAACTTTCTGAACCATCTTTCAATTTAACTTTTGCTGATTGTTCCTTCACCAAATAATTCATTGAGATTTCAAAACGACTGTGCTGCATTCAAACCTTTCTTGAAGTGGTAGATGAATATCGATATTGCATTCTGAAAAGAGAGGATTCTTTTTATGAAACAAATTAAACAAATCACCAATTATTATTGTTTTTGTTGAATAAAATCTTTTTTTTTTTGAAAAGCTGCAATAATTATGCACCAAGCCAATATAAGCAACCCAACCATAAATGTACACAGAATATTTATTGGTTGTTTGTACTTCATCTGAGAAGATACTTTTTGTTCTTCTGGAAAATTGATTCAAAACTCAAATAAAATTTAGTTACATTGCAAATAAAGTTATATCTGTCAGACTCTCCTATGAAAATACCAAGCTGTTTTAGAGATTATAGAATCATACACACATGCTCATAAGAATTTTGTGGTGAAGGAGTGAAATATTTGTGATTTATCACTTAATGTTTAGGAAAGGCAGAGGTTGTCAATAAATGTTTATTTTAGGAAATGTAATTTTTGCAATGATAACTTTGCAGAATTCTAGATTGCAATGTTTTTCACTTATTTGGTGTTGGTTTTTATTCTTCAGAAAAAGAAGAAAACAGAAAAATAAACACTTGTCTGATTATAGAAATACATTCAGAATATTTTGTTTATAGACATTTTTTTTTAAAAGAAGGGGGGGGGGGAGATTTTCAGTGTCATTTAATGTTGAAGTTAGCATACAGGTTAATTAAAATAGATTAGCAAATCTAATTATGATTCTAATTGATTATATTATATTTACATTGATATCCTTGGGAAAGGCATAAATCCAACTCTCCCTATTCTTTATTCCATTACTAGTTAACTTGGTCATGCTCTTGTCAATGATATGTCTTGATAGCATTCAGACATTTGATATTAAAAAAAAAAAAAAAATTAGGAAATAAGACTTTTGTCCTCTTCAAAGCTTGAGATGTTACACACTTGTTATCTCAGCTACTTTGTTATTTCTCCTTAATCTCATCCACAGTCTGAAAATCTTTTCCTTTTGAATAGTGATTTTTAACTTTGAGAAAAATCTGTACTGTAGGTGATATAAATTTTGCCAAAATTACTTTAGAAGACGTGATAGTCTGGAAAGTATCCAGCCATTTTGAATATCTTAATTATAGAATTCCCAAATAATTCTCTTACATCGTCAAACAGCAATTTTCTTTAAATGCAAACTGCATCCATTCAATATTTTCTGCAAAAAATAAACTGAGTGAAAAGTTTGTGCACTTGTAAGTCAAGGTACAACTGTATTTTAAAACTGCATTTAAAAAAAATGTCAACCACAAAATTATCACTTAAAAAAAAAGTTGAAAATTTGAATTAAAAAAAAAAATTAATTCCTTTTTATTCAAGACTATAATTACAATACTGCTGCATTGTTTGTGTGTATTTTTTAATCTTAATTTTTTTAAAGACCCATATAGATATCAGTGTACCAGAAGATCATTTATTTACAGTGTATTCATTATTAGATATATATGAATAACCCCTCCCCCAACAGATTAAATTAAAAAAACAAAAAACAAACAAACCCAATAAAAACCCCAAAAACAAAACTTACCGGGTCAATTTTCCCCCTTTTTTCTCAGGGGTATAGAATTACTTGTTTTTTTTCTTCTTCTTCTTCTTCATTGGTGGTTTGGTGTAGTGGTGATAATGCTGCTGTTGCAAAGTAAGTAAATAGGAAAGGTCATTATTCAGAATAATGCAATGGGAAACTTTCTCTATATTTGAACTGATTAAGTGAACGGGGGGTGGGTGGTGGTGGATGAGGGTGTGAAATGCAGCCCCTGAGGGAAAGGGGGTAGAGAATTTAGGTTGGGCATAAAACTTGAAGAATCTAAAGATCTGGGCAGATTTAATTTCTGAACATCAAGTTGGTTGGAGAAAAAAAAAAGAGATGGAACATTTTTGAGTAGAAAGTTGTGAACTTGTAAAAGAAAAAGAAGGAATTTTATATTTAAAAAAAATGCAGAGTTGAGATAATATTCTATGAAGAAATAAATCAGTTTGTGTGTGTGTGTGTGTATATATGTATTTGTGTGTATAATATATATATATGTGTGTGTGTGTGTTTGTATGTATATGTGAGTGCATATAAATTCTTTGCTCTATGTAATATATAAAAAAGTAAACAAATTAGTAAGTCCAGTTAAAAAAAACAAGTGTTTTTCATAAAAATATTCTTTAAAAAATATTCAAAAATATATTTTTGTTATTTTGGACCAGTGTATAGTACATTTTTATATATTATATATATTATTATATGTTATTTTGGACCAGTGCATAGTACATTTATATACACACGCACACACACACACACACACACACACACACACAAAACGCCTATTTAATTTTAGACACTCCTATGTCGTTCATTGGCATAAACTGTTAAATATTCAAATTTGAATTTAAGCTTTAAGTATGGAAGTGTAATAAATAATGTGATACACAACACTTGTGCAAAATGCAATGTAAGCAATTACATTTGGATGCTGGTTTTAAAAAATGAAAATCTTCTCTTTATAATTTATCATTTATTTATTTGTTGGTATTTTTTTATAAAAAGTATATTTGTTAAGAATATTTAAATTTTTTTATTTAATCTTCAAGTGTGCATATCTAGTTTTAGGATTCATTTACTTTTAAATTGTTGATAATCATAATTAATGATGTTAGAAGATAATAACATTATCTTCATGATGATTTGATAGATTAAAATTTTAATCTGAAGTGAAATTATAGGAATTGTCTTTTTATGGTTATTAAAGCAGAGACAAAATTCAGAACCAGTTTTTGAATATAATTACCTTATCACATTTAGTGCAAAAATAAAGTAAACTATGTTTGAACCTGTTACAAATAAGAGGTGAGAGGCTGAATTTTGAGGAGGTGTTACCTGAGGGGACAAAAGTGTTATTGGTGAATATGTTTTGTTAATGTTTACCAACGTGGTGTCAAGGTTTATTGTATGTATGGGTTACCTTGGGGAGTTTTGATGATGTTAGTAGTGTTTGCAAATTAGGTGTTTACCATGTGGCACTGAGTGGAGATTCATTGACTAAATGACTTATTCCGGGGTGAAGTTTAAGATACTGGAAATCTTTTTTGAGAAAATGAGTTTGTCAACTGCCCTGAGGATTTGAGAAATATTTTTTTTTTAAAATTCTGCAAACTAAAAGATTGCATCTAATCTGTAAGTAAACTTTCTTTTGGTTAACCAGACAACCTATCTAGACAAATTCATTGCATTCATAAGTAACTGTAGGATTTTTTTTTTAGCTAAATAGGGTGATGTCTATTTAAGTTGAAATAACAATAATCATTTTGTGGGCTTAGTATTGAGTGGTGTAGAGATCTAATTGTTAGTGATGAATGTCGAAAAAAATGGAATAGAAGTAGCTGAATGTTCTAGTGTAAATTTAATTCCATTATGAGAATTGTTGAAAATTAAAATCATGGATGGAATTTTCATGTGTTTATGAAAAAGATATCTCTATATCTATAATACCGCCCTGTCGGCTGGGGCGTTCGACTGCACCTCTGCAGAGGGGTAAGACTCCCCCAATGGGGCCACCTGTTGGCCGTGGGTGGCGACCCGTGATGCTTAAAGATAGAGCCCAGGTGGATGAGCAGTTCATGACTTGCAATACTCCACTTTGGCCCTATCTTGGGCTAGACGGGCGGTCGGAGAGGCCCCCTCCGATCAATCGGCTGGTCACGTCAAGCCCAGCACCTATATGATTTTCCCAACCCTATTGCCCTTATGGCAAGCCCCAACCCTTTTTATCATATGGGTGCTAGAAGGTGGTGACTGAGGGTCTACATGTCCTGGGAATGACGTTAAACTCTATCTGATGGTGAGGTTCCAGTTTTGGAGGTTTGGGAAATGTGGAGCACCCCTTCATCACCATTGCTCCTGGTCCACTCTGACCCGGAGTGGTAGTACCTGTTAGGGTCCCATCTATGGGTTAAATAGAAAATGTATTTAAAAAATGTATTATCCATTAAGAATTGATTTATTTCAAAACTTTATCGGCATTAAATGACCCACTGAGGTTGATATGCGTAAAACAAAACAAAAAACAAACCAAACCAAACCAAACCAATCTATCTATAATAGTGAAGGAAATTAGGGTGATAATTAAGAACCTTTTTTTTTTTTTCAAGGACATCCATAAAACTATTAGCATAACTAGGAGCAGCTATGAAATAAGCTTGATGTTTACCATTAGAAACTATCACTGGACATAGCAATGGTCAAACAACCTAATCTCAAACAAGACTCTGTTGTACAAGATGTACAACGCCATTCCACTACTATTAATAAGGGTGGCACAGCTATTGTGCACCATGTTTGTTCATTCCCCCAAAAAGCACTTACACAAAAATTCCTGTAATGGGTTCCAACAACTACTGGGTACAAAGAGGATGTCACTGCATTTTTAAACAATTGATTATGAACTGCAATAAGTAACATATTCTTATTGACTATTTTTGGCTAATAAAAACACTAGATTACTTGCACACCTTGTCATTCACCAAACATGTTTGTTTTCTTCTCTCAATTGGACACATAGTGTAATGGATAAAGGAGGTTCAATCCTGGTCAGGAGCAGCAGTAGCATAGAATAATAATAATTAACACAGCTTAATGCCTCTACCCCAGCTATGGTTAGTGGAATGAGAACAGGATACCCCTGTGGACTGAATAAAGGGTTAGGTTCAAAGTTCTGTGATGGCTCCCGATTATTACAAGAAGGTTCCCAAGTCCAAGAAAGTTCCTGAGTCTGACAAGAAATACCTGAAGAAGGCATGAGGGCACATCGGCCAAAATAATAATGAAGATGAGGACAAAAGTCTGAATAATCTAAATAATACTAATGGTTTTTTTTATTTTTGTTTTTTGCATTAGTCTTATAATCAGTGCATTGTTTTAAAATAATCTTTCAAGATGAGAATTCATCTGAATGAATGAAAAACATAGCAATAAAAGTTGAGTGTTTTTCTGCAACTGTCAAGAGAAAGAGATAATTACACATGTATTCGTATAAATATATAATTGCATCAAGAAACACAATTTTATGTAATTTCTTGCTTTCTTTCTTTTTTTTTTAATTAACTGTAAAATGTAAACAAATAAAATATTCTGCTTTAGTGACCACTGATAGTTTGCTGTGTTTTATCCAAAATTTGGAATTTGAGGTAGATGTCAAATAGTCTAAGGTAGGAATGATGGGAGGTCTATATTTCTTTTTTCTCTGGGTAAACTCCTTTGTGGTGCATTTCTTAGTTGCAGAAAGTTGGGTGTAATTCCCATGATTACCATTTCCTTTAGATTATAGAATTTTTTTGTTTTTAAGAATTAAAATTTCTTTGTAGAAATATGCCCAATTCTGACCCTTGTAAAATAAATTAAATTTTGGCTTGAAAATTTTCCTTTAACTTGGTTCAGAATATCTTTCATTTCATTTTTTAAGATGTGATAATTTATGATATTTGATGCCATATAAGATGTTCTCATTTTATCAGGGAATATTATGAAAAGATTTTTTACAGTATTTATGAATTGGCATTTAATCTCAATTTTGTATATAAGACCAATAATATACTCTTTGTAGTCTTATATACCATCAAATGCTATGTATGAAAAAAAAATGAATAAAGAAAAAGAAATAAAAAGAAACAATTTCTGATAAAATATTAAAGTCTATTAGATTAAAAACAAAACAAATGAAACTAACAAGTTATTTTAGTTTCTAAATTGTCAATTTTTAAAATGCAATTTGCAACAGTGAATTTTGACAAGTATTTTCTGTCAAAAACCCCCCAAAAAACAACTTTTTTCTTAGCTAAACTTTTTTGTACTGTTAATCAGCAATTGTGAAATTCAACTGCCATGTTCTTTGCTTTGGAGAAGTGTAATTAAATCTATCAGCCCCTTTAACCAAGTGAGTTTCAAAACGTCATTGGTTGGCAGAAGCCCAAATCAAATCTTTTAAACTTTCTGTGTTATTGTTGTCAAATGTCTGTAAGTGGCACATTGTTTGATCAGTTTTGTTTATGGACATTACTATGTCTGCTTGTTTGTCTGCAGTTGACCCCCCCCCTTTTTGTTTTGAAGTGTGTTATTGCTGATGTATGGATCAGCTTATTTTATTTATTTGATGTGCCAGGCCTGTTCGTTGGCAGGTAACACAGTGTTTATGTTTAGGGCAATTAGAGAGAGAGAGAGAGAGAGGAAAAAAAAAAAAAAAAGATTGAAGAAAAATATCAAGATATGGGTCAACAAATCAGTTTTCCTCCTAAGTGCACTAATTCTACCAAGCACAAAAGACTTATGACTCCCTATTGTAGCAACAAGTGACTGAGAACTCCAGATTTCTTTCTTCATGACCTCTAAACAAATGAATTTATTCTCTTAGGATCATTTGTTGTTTATTCTCTATGTTGTTTGATCACAAGACACTCACACTGGAGATGTTTGTTTTGCTTCTTACACTACCCTACAATAATCTCTTATTTCCTATCCAATGCTGATAGCAGTTGCTGACCCCTATATAACACATATTCTATTTGTTGCTATGAACATTCCACTATACTGCATTACTCTATTTTTTCTTTCTCATTGTTTCAGTACCATATTGGTTGCTATTACTATCATACTCATTGCCATAGATTAACAACACAAGTGAGGAATGTTTAAAGAAGAAGCAACTGAAAATTAAGATGAAAGAAAATATTAGTAAAAATTTTTGGTTGACAATGTTTTTTAAAAAAATAAAATATTATATTCATGATGTAGATCCGAGAATATTTTTTTATCATACATGTGATAGCATGCGTGATACCCCTGTAACTAAAGTCAATCAACACAGTTTTTGGTGGCTAAGGCAGTACTTCTATCTTAGTGCCATCAGCAGCTTTGGTCACTAGACAGGATATTATATATATATATATATATATTATATATATATATATATATATATAAGTGGATGATATCAAGTATTACTTTGATAGGATTCAACCAAAATTGAGAACTCAAATATACATATGAATATTTTTGTATATATTTTTACATATACAGAGTATGATAAATAAATAAAGGATATATACCTTCAGAAAATAAATTTATTTCAACTTTTGTTGCCTCATCAGTTCTATTCTTTAATTATTTCACTGGTGTGATTTTCCCATTTCTTTCTTTTTTTTTTCACTTTTTTTCTTCAATTTCTATGTTTGTTAGAGTCACCAGTTTATGGGCACATGCACAGTTGCGATTTTTATAATTTTCATGTTTTGCATGTGTCATTTATGGTGTGATGTCGTAATTTTGAATTGTTATTTTTTTCCTTGTGAATATTTATGTTTTGATTTTCTGTATTTTGTGTTTTTATTGTTAGGGTTTTGTATGAATATGTATGGACATGTAAATGTTTTTTTATGTTTTGAAAGGGGTCTTTTATATAAGTTTAAAGTTATTGGCGTGCTTACATTTGAAGATGATTTCATTTCTTCCATATTTTTCCAGTTTTTGAATTTTATTATTGATATTTTTTCCTCTAGATAAAAATGGCATTTGTTTTTTTTTAACCCTATTGGTGTTTTTGACTTTTTAATGATTTGCCATTTTATTTGTGGGTTTTGGTTATATATATATATAGTACATTCATCTCTGCAGTTTCATCATAAGTGTAGTTTGGGATTTTCTTTCACAAAATCTGTTTACTTTTGGCTGTTAATAAAAATATGTACTTGTAGTAACTGTTTAATGGTCCTTGATATTATGTAATCACTTCAGTTGCACACGAGAAATGGTAATTTTTATGCGTTTTATATTTTTTGTTTATTTTATATTTTTTGACTTCAACCAAGTCCTTGTGTGTATATTAATATATATTATATATATAATATATTATATATATATACTGTAGTGTCTGTATATGTATGTATGTATTGAATACTATTATATATTATATCTTTCCAAGATTTCTCTAAGTTATAATCTTAAGTTTCTCCCAAAATAATCCTCACCAAATTCACTTGTCTGAGTTTTCTCCAAAGCTCAACTGAATTCAAACCACTTAGCAATATTGATAGAGGACTCTTACTCATAGAGTCAGACTGGTTTAAAAGTGTCTGAAAACAAAATCACAAGCAGTGGATGACTTTAGTTACAAGGTGAAAGTTGCCATTTTCTATCAATCAATTTACCAATCCGGTTGGCCTGCCTCAGGGCAGCATTGCAGCCTCACACTCACAGTAATGATTGGCTTAAAGCTCTACCACACCTTTGATGATGAAACAATCTTTATCAGTGTCTTCCTGCACCTTGATCACCACATGTGCAAAACATATGCAAGCAATACAGAATTCCCTACCCCCTTACCATAATAGCCAAATGCTGGGCACCTTCCTATAATATAATATTAAATGACATTGAAGAAAGGACTGGAAGTAATGGAGATACTCCTTTTTCCTTTTAGAAGTCTGTCACAGACGACGATGACGTCACTCCATGTCATTCATCAGTTTGTGGACCCTCTGTTGGCTAGTTAGTCCAATTCTGGACTTGCAGATACATTCACACACATTGCATGGGAAATTCTAAATGTTATTATAAGAATGTAACATTTTAGGTGGATATCAAATTTAATGGAATTTGCTGAGTCCCGTCCAGTCGTAAAAGGCTGCCATTTTGCTTCTGTTCATTTAACAGCAGAAACGGTCAGAATCCAATTGCCATTAATTAATAGACCATAGAAAAGAAAGAAAGAAAGAATTTATTGAAGAAAAAATCCAAGCTGGCATTCTGTCTAAAAAAAAAAAAAAAAGCCCCACCCTGGCATCAGGATGTGTGTAATCAACCTCTTTGTTAATGGGGGGGGGGTGTATTTCTGGTTTAAGTAAGAAGATATTCTTAATAGTCTGCATTTTAAATATATTTTGGTCAGTTCCTCATCATCTCTTTACCACTATTTCCTCGTTTTACAAATCTGAATGTCTTTGTTATTTTATTCTAATTTGTATGAATTGTGATTTGTGTTTGTGATTTAAATGTCTGCTGGTGTTTGTTTTAGATATCCTTTTTGTTTTGTTAGCTGGGGCAAGAATGGTGTATCTAGGGGAGGTGGTGAATAGACGGTGTAATGGAAGTATGGTATTATGAATATTACAAATAAATAGTTGTTAGCTTTCTCTGTTGATAGTTGTTTACTCATTTCTGTTTTGTGTGGGTGTCTATTGTTGAGTTTGCTTGTACTTATTTTTATTTTTTTATGTATTTCTTTTGTGCATTTCATATAAATGTTTGTTTGTAGGCAATTGTAATGTAATAGTCATTTATTAAGCTTTACTTAGTTTGGCACAAGGCCAAGAAATATGAGGCAGAATTGAATTCACTTTTAATGGCCTGCAAATCCCTAATTATAACATCATGTAAGATGCCCATTTGTAATGTAGTAGTTAGGAAATTAATCTCATCAGCCATGATTTTCACTGTGTGCTCAATAATCTTGTCCTTGTGCCAGAACTAGAGTAATCTTATAAAGCTTTATCTTTGTTTAAACATTTCCTGACAGACCCATCAAGCATGTTAGTTTACAACCGGATCTAATAATTCCAGATGGCTATAAACTAGTTACACATTATCAGCTTGAACAACTATGGCAACATCCATGTTGCATCAGCTGGCTTCAAAATTACCAATTTATTTTGTGATTTTTCTTTTATAGATGATGTAATTTTGATACTCTGCAAAAACCATAAATGCTCAAGTGGACTTGTGGGGGCATACTCAAATCTGGTGAATTTGAAGTGGGGTGAAAATGGATTAATTTAGTTTTGATTGTGACTCAAATTTCAACAGCACTATTTACAGATTTTACATTTTTTGGCAAATTTATTACATTTGGTTTCTATTTAGAAATGATTAAGACAAGATATTCCTGAGTAAAATACTCTATTATATAGTTGTACAACTGCTGTTTTGTAGGGTAATCCTACCATAATTATATATATATATATATATATATATATATATATATATATATATCAATGGTAATATTATGGTTTCACACTCATAACTTAAAGTTTCATGGTAATCCAATCATCAGATGAGATCAGTGGTTGAGATGTCAAAAACCAGTCGTGAAATGTTGAGATGCTAAAAAATCAAACTTTTAGCGTTTATATGAAGCGTTTTCACGCGATGGGAAATGTAAAGCTAAAAATTTTTTTTTTCAAACTGTGGCTTGTTTAACGTTTATGTGACACATTTAGCTTTACATTTCCCATCACGTGAAAAATGCTTCATATAAACGCTAAAAATTTGATTTTTAACATCTCAACCATTTCACGACTGGTTTTTGACATCTCAACCACTGATCTCATCTGATGATTGGATTACCATGAAACTTTAAGTTATGAGTGTGAAACAACCCAAGCACAAAAAAACTTATGACTCCCTATTGTAGCAACAAGTGACTGAGAACTCCAGATTTCTTTCTTCATGACCTCTAAACAAATGAATTTATTCTCTTAGGATCATTTGTTGTTTATTCTCTATTGTTTGATCACAAGACACTCACACTGGAGATGTTTGTTTTGCTTCTTACACTACCCTACAATAATCTCTTATTTCCTATCTATTCTGATAGCAGTTGCTGACCCTATATAACACATATTCTATTTGTTGCTATGACATTCCACTATACTGCATTACTCTATTTTCTCTTTCTCATTGTTTCAGTACCATATTCGTTGCTATACTATCATACTCATTGCCATAGATTAACAACCCAAGTAATGTTTAAAGAAGAAGAAACTGAAATTAAGATGAAGAAAATATTAGTAAAAATTTTGGTTGACAGTTTAAAAAAAAAAAAAAAAAAAAAAAAATTATATTCATGATGTAATCGAGAATATTTTTTATCATACATGTGATAGCATGCGTGATACCCCTGCAACTAAAGTCATCAACACAGTTTTGGTGGCTAAGGCAGTACTTCTATTCAGGTGCCATCAGCAGCTTTGGTCACTAGACAGGATATTATATATATTATATATATATATATATATATATAAGTGGATGATATCAAGTATTACTTTTATAGGATTCAACCAAAATTGAGAACTCAAATATACATATGAATATTTTTGTATATATTTTTACATATACAGAGTATGATAAATAAAAAAGAATATATACCTTCAGAAAATAAATTTATTTCAACTTTTGTTGCCTCATCAGTTCTATTTTTAATTATTTCACTGGTGTGATTTTCCCATTCTTTCTTTCTTTATTTTTTTTTCACTTTTTTTTTCAAATTCTATGTTTGTTAGAGTCACCAGTTTATGGGCACATGCACAGTTGCGATTTTTATTAATTTTCATGTTTTGCAGTGTCATTTATGTGTGACGTCGTAATTTTGAATTGTTATTTTTTCCTTGTGAATATTTTGTTTGATTTTCTGTATTTTGTGTTTTTATTGTTAGGGTTTTGTATGAATATGTATGGACATGTAAATGTTTTTTTATGTTTTGAAAGGGGTCTTTTATATAAGTTTAAAGTTATTGGCTGCTTACATTTGAAGATTATTTCATTTCTTCCATATTTTTCCAGTTTTTGAATTTTATTATTGATATTTTTTCCTCTAGATAAAAATGGCATTTGTTTTTTTTTAACCCTATTGGTGTTTTTGACTTTTTAATGATTTGCCATTTTATTTGTGGGTTTTGGTTATATATATATATAGTACATTCATCTCTGCAGTTTCATCATAAGTGTAGTTTGTGGATTTTCTTTCACAAAATCTGTTTACTTTTGGCTGTTAATAAAAATATGTACTTGTAGTAACTGTTTAATGGTCCTTGATATTATGTAATCACTTCAGTTGCACACGAGAAATGGTAATTTTTGCGTTTTATATTTTTTGTTTATTTTATATTTTTGACTTCAACCAAGTCCTTGTGTGTATTATATATATATATATTATATATATATATATATTATATAATATATATTATATATATAGTGTAGTGTCTGTAGTCTACATATCCTGGGAATGATGTTAAACTCTATCTGATGGTGAGGTTCCAGTTTTGGAGGTTTGGGAAATGTGGAGCACCCCATTCATCACCATTGCTCCCTGGTCCACTCTGACCCGGAGTGGTAGTACCTGTTAGGGTCCCATCTATGGGTTAAATAGAAAAATGTATTTATAAAAAAATGTATTATCCATTAAGAATTGATTTATTTCAAAACTTTATCGGCATTAAATGACCCACTGAGGTTGATATGCTGTAAAACAAAACAAAACAAACCAAACCAAACCAAACCAATCTATCTATAATAGTGAAGGAAATTCAGGTGATAATTAAGAACCTTTTTTTTTTTTTCAAGGACATCCATAAAACTATTAGCATAACTAGGAGCAGCTATGAAATAAGCTTGATGTTTACCATTAGAAACTATCACTGCACATAGCAATGGTCAAACAACCTAATCTCAAACAAGACTCTGTTGTACAAGATGTACAACACCATTCCACTACTATTAATAAGGGTGGCACACCTATTGTGCACCATGTTTGTTCATTCCCCCAAAAAGCACCTACACAAAAATTCCTGTAATGGGTTCCAACAACTACTGGGTACAAAGAGGATGTCACTGCATTTTTAAACAATTGATTATGAACTGCAATAAGTAACATATTCTTATTGACTATTTTTGGCTAATAAAAACACTAGATTACTTGCACACCTTGTCATTCACCAAACACGTTTGTTTTCTTCTCTCAATTGGACACATAGTGTAATGGATAAAGGAGGTTCAATCCTGGCCAGGAGCAGCAGTAACATAGAATAATAATAATTAACACAGCTTAATGCCTCTACCCCAGCTATGGTTAGTGGAATGAGAACAGGATACCCCTGTGGACTGAATAAAGGGTTAGGTTCAAAGTTCTGTGATGGCTCCCGATTATTACAAGAAGGTTCCCAAGTCCAAGAAAGTTCCTGAGTCTGACAAGAAATACCTGAAGAAGGCATGAGGGCACATCGGCCAAAATAACAATGAAGATGAGGACAAAAGTCTGAATAATCCAAATAATACTAATGGTTTTTTTATTTTTGTTTTTTGCATTAGTTTTATAATCAGTGCATTGTTTTAAAATAATCTTTCAAGATTAGAATTCATCTGAATGAATGAAAAACATAGCAATAAAAGTTGAGTGTTTTTCTGCAACTGTCAAGAGAAAGAGATAATTACACATGTATTCGTATAAATATATAATTGCATCAAGAAACACAATTTTATGTAATTTCTTGCTTTCTTTTTTTTTTTTTAATTAACTGTAAAATGTAAACAAATAAAATATTCTGCTTTAGTGACCACTGATAGTTTGCTGTGTTTTATCCAAAATTTGGAATTTGAGGTAGATGTCAAATAGTCTAAAGTAGGAATGATGGGAGGTCTATATTTCTTTTTTCTCTGGGTAAACTCCTTTGTGGTGCATTTCTTAGTTGCAGAAAGTTGGGTATAATTCCCATGATTACCATTTCCTTTAGATTATAGAATTTTTTTGTTTTAAGAATTAGAACTTCTTTGTAGAAATATGCCCAATTCTGACCCTTGTAAAATAAATTAAATTTTGGCTTGAAAATTTTCCTTTAACTTGGTTCAGAATATCTTTCATTTCATTTTTTAAGATGTGATAATTTATGATATTTGATGCCATATAAGATGTTCTCATTTTATCAGGGAATATTATGAAAAGATTTTTTACAGTATTTATGAATTGGCATTTAATCTCAATTTTGTATATAAGACCAATAATATACTCTTTGTAGTCTTATATACCATCAAATGCTATGTATGAAAAAAAAAAAATGAATAAAGAAAAAAAAAGAAACAATTTCTGATAAAAATATTAAAGTCTATTAGATTAAAAACAAAACAAATGAAACTAACAAGTTATTTTAGTTTCTAAATTGTCAATTTTTAAAATGCAATTTGCAACAGTGAATTTTGACTAGTATTTTCTGTCAACCCCCCCCAAAAAAAAAAAACTTTTTTCTTAGCTAAACTTTTTTGTACTGTTAATCAGCAATTGTGAAATTCAACTGCCATGTTCTTTGCTTTGGAGAAGTGTAATTAAATCTATCAACCCCTTTAACCAAGTGAGTTTCAAAACGTCATTGGTTGGCAGAAGCCCAAATCAAATCTTTTAAACTTTCTGTGTTATTGTTGTCAAATGTCTGTAAGTGGCACATTGTTTGATCAGTTTTGTTTATGGACATTACTATGTCTGCTTGTTTGTCTGCAGATGACACCCCCCCTTTTTTGTTTTGAAGTGTGTTATTGCTGATGTATGGATCAGCTTATTTTATTTATTTGATGTGCCAGGCCTGTTCGTTGGCAGGTAACACTGTGTTTATGTTTAGGGCAATTAGAGAGAGAGAGAAAAAGAAAAAAGATTGAAGAAAAATATCAAGATATGGGTCAACAAATCAGTTTTCCTCCTAAGTGCACTAATTCTACCCAAGCACAAAAGACTTATGACTCCCTATTGTAGCAACAAGTGACTGAGAACTCCAGATTTCTTTCTTCATGACCTCTAAACAAATGAATTTATTCTCTTAGGATCATTTGTTGTTTATTCTCTATGTTGTTTGATCACAAGACACTCACACTGGAGATGTTTGTTTTGCTTCTTACACTACCCTACAATAATCTCTTATTTCCTATCCTATTCTGATAGCAGTTGCTGACCCCTATATAACACATATTCTATTTGTTGCTATGAACATTCCACTATACTGCATTACTCTATTTTCTCTTTCTCATTGTTTCAGTACCATATTCGTTGCTATTACTATCATACTCATTGCCATAGATTAACAACCCAAGTATGTTTAAAGAAGAAGAAACTGAAAATTAAGATGAAAGAAAATATTAGTAAAAATTTGGTTGGTTTAAAAAAAAAAAAAAAAAAAAAAAAAAAATTATATTCATGATGTAATCTGAGAATATTTTTTATCATACATGTGATAGCATGCGTGATACCCCTGCCAACTAAAGTCAATCAACACAGTTTTGGTGGCTAAGGCAGTACTTCTATCTCAGGTGCCATCAGCAGCTTTGGTCACTAGACAGGATATTATATATATATATATATATATATATATATAAGTGGATGATATCAAGTATTACTTTGATAGGATTCAACCAAAATTGAGAACTCAAATATACATATGAATATTTTTGTATATATTTTTACATATACAGAGTATGATAAATAAACAAAGAATATATACCTTCAGAAAATAAATTTATTTCAACTTTTGTTGCCTCATCAGTTCTATTTTTTAATTATTTCACTGGTGTGATTTTCCCATTTCTTTCTTTCTTTATTTTTTTTTTCCACTTTTTTTTTCAAATTCTATGTTTGTTAGAGTCACCAGTTTATGGGCACATGCACAGTTGCGATTTTTATAATTTTCATGTTTTGCACGTGTCATTTATGGTGTGACGTCGTAATTTTGAATTGTTATTTTTTTCCTTGTGAATATTTATGTTTTGATTTTCTGTATTTTGTGTTTTTATTGTTAGGGTTTTGTATGAATATGTATGGACATGTAAATGTTTTTTTAATGTTTTGAAAGGGGTCTTTTATATAAGTTTAAAGTTATTGGCATGCTTACATTTGAAGATTATTTCATTTCTTCCATATTTTTCCAGTTTTTGAATTTTATTATTGATATTTTTTCCTCTAGATAAAAATGGCATTTGTTTTTTTTTAACCCTATTGGTGTTTTTGACTTTTTAATGATTTGCCATTTTATTTGTGGGTTTTGGTTATATATATATATAGTACATTCATCTCTGCAGTTTCATCATAAGTGTAGTTTGGGATTTTCTTTCACAAAATCTGTTTACTTTTGGCTGTTAATAAAAATATGTACTTGTAGTAACTGTTTAATGGTCCTTGATATTATGTAATCACTTCAGTTGCACACGAGAAATGGTAATTTTATGCGTTTTATATTTTTTGTTTATTTTATATTTTTTGACTTCAACCAAGTCCTTGTGTGTATGTATATATAATATATATATATATATATATATATATATATATATATATATATAGTGTAGTGTCTGTATATGTATGTATGTATTGAATACTATTATATATTATATCTTTCCAAGATTTCTCAAAGTTATAATCTTAAGTTTCTCCCAAAATAATCCTCATCACAATTTCACTTGTCTGAGTTGTTCTCCAAAGCTCAACTGAATTCAAACCACTTAGCAATATTGATAGAGGACTCTTACTCATAGAGTCAGACTGGTTTAAAAGTGACTGAAAACAAAATCACAAGCAGTGGGATGACTTTAGTTACAAGGTGAAAGTTGCCATTTTCTATCAATCAATTTACCAATACCGGTTGGCCTGCCTCAGGGCAGCATTGCAGCCTCACACTCACAGTAATGATTGGCTTAAAGCTCTACCACACCTTTGATGATGAAACAATCTTTATCAGTGTCTTCCTGCACCTTGATCACCACATGTGCAAAACATATGCAAGCAATACAGAATTCCCTACCCCCCTTACCATAATAGCCAAATGCTGGGCACCTTCCCTATAATATAATATTAAATGACATTGAAGAAAGGACTGGAAGTAATGGAGATACTCCTTTTTCCTTTTAGAAGTCTGTCACAGACGACGATGACGTCACTCCATGTCATTCATCAGTTGTGGACCCTCTGTTGGCTAGTTAGTCCAATTCTGGACTTGCAGATACATTCACACACATTGCATGGGAAATTCTAAATGTTATTATAAGAATGTAACATTTTTAGGTGGATATCAAATTTAATGGAATTTGCTGAGTCCCTGTCCAGTCGTAAAAGGCTGCCATTTTGCTTCTGTTCATTTAACAGCAGAAACGGTCAGAATCCAATTGCCATTAATTAATAGACCATAGAAAAGAAAGAAAGAAAGAATTTATTGAAGAACAAAAATCCAAGCTGGCATTCTGTCTAAAAAAAAAGCCCCACCCTGGCACCAGGATGTGTGTAATCAACTTCTTTGTTAATGGGGGGGGGGGCTGTATTTCTGGTTTAAGTAAGAAGATATTCTTAATAGTCTGCATTTTAAATTTATTTTGGTCAGTTCCTCATCATCTCTTTACCCACTATTTCCTCGTTTTACAAATCTGAATGTCTTTGTTATTTTATTCTAATTTGTATGAATTGTGATTTGTGTTTGTGATTTAAATGTCTGCTGGTGTTTTGTTTTAGATATCCTTTTTGTTTTGTTAGCTGGGGCAAGAATGGTGTATCTAGGGGAGGTGGTGAATAGACGGTGTAATGGAAGTATGGTATTATGAATATTACAAATAAATAGTTGTTAGCTTTTCTCTGTTGATAGTTGTTTACTCATTTCTGTTTTGTGTGGGTGTCTATTGTTGAGTTTGCTTGTACTTATTTTTATTTTTTATGTATTTCTTTTGTGCATTTCATATAAATGTTTGTTTGTAGGCAATTGTAATGTAATAGTCATTTATTAAGCTTTACTTAGTTTGGCACAAGGCCAAGAAATATGAGGCAGAATTGAATTCACTTTTAATGGCCTGCAAATCCCTAATTATAACATCATGTAAGATGCCCATTTGTAATGTAGTAGTTAGGAAATTAGTCTCATCAGCCATGATTTTCACTGTGTGCTCAATAATCTTGTCCTTGTGCCAGAACTAGAGTAATCTTATAAAGCTTTATCTTTGTTTAAACATTTCCTGACAGACCCATCAAGCATGTTAGTTTACAACCGGATCTAATAATTCCAGATGGCTATAAACTAGTTACACATTATCAGCTTGAACAACTATGGCAACATCCATGTTGCATCAGCTGGCTTCAAAATTACAATTTATTTTGTGATTTTTCTTTTATAGATGATGTAATTTTGATACTCTGCAAAAACCATAAATGCTCAAGTGGACTTGTGGGGGCATACTCAAATCTGGTGAATTTGAAGTGGGGTGAAAATGGATTAATTTAGTTTTGATTGTGACTCAAATTTCAACAGCACTATTTACAAGATTTTACATTTTTTGGCAATTTTATTACATTTGGTTTCTATTTAGAAATGATTAAGACAAGATATTCCTGAGTAAAAATACTCTATTATATAGTTGTACAACTGCTGTTTTGTAGGGTAATCCTACCATATATATATATATATATATATATATATATATATATATAATCAATGGTAATATTATGGTTTCACACTCATAACTTAAAGTTTCATGGTAATCCAATCATCAGATGAGATCAGTGGTTGAGATGTCAAAAACCAGTCGTGAAATGGTTGAAACTTTTAGCGTTTATATGAAGCGTTTTTCATGTGATGGGAAATGTAAAGCTAAAAATTGTTTTTTTCAAACTGTGGCTTGTTTAACGTTTATGTGACACATTTAGCTTTACATTTCCCATCACGTGAAAAATGCTTCATATAAACGCTAAAAATTTGATTTTTAACATCTCAACCATTTCACGACTGGTTTTTGACATCTCAACCACTGATCTCATCTGATGATTGGATTACCATGAAACTTTAAGTTATGAGTGTGAAACCATAATATTACCATTGATTATAAATCTGCTCTGCTTTATTAGCATTGAGCACCTTTCCATGCAAATACTTTTCTCATTTTTTCATTCACTATTCATTATATATATATATATATATATATATATATATATATATATATATATATAATTCTAAGCTGTAGCTGTGTCAGTACTACTGCATGGTTGCACCACTTGGACTCTAACAAAATGCTTGGAGAAAGATCTAGATGGGAACTACACAAGGATGCTGCATACTGTTTTGAATAAATAAACAGTTTTACGGACATTTACCGCCCATCTTACAAAGCATGCATGAAAGATGAGAAAGACATGCTTGGGCAATCCTTGAAAAACAAAAGTGAAAGTATTGTTCACCTATGGACTCATCACAGGCAAAATTTACATTTATCAATTCTATGCTGACACTTGTGTGTGTGTGTGTGTGTGTGTGAGAGATAGAGCGAGAAATATATGCTGTTGGCACACCTTGATGGTGAGGATGATACTTCACAAATTCAATTTAAATTTGAGTTACCGGTAAAATTTAGAAATAAATTAAGTCCAGAAGGGTAAATAAGTCTGGAAACTTTGACAGGAGGTAATTTCTTAGATATTTATTAGCCTTAGAAACGGTTTCAAAGTTGTTGATAAGTTAGAAAGAAAGAAAAAAACTTGAAAGTAAAAATTATCAGGCTGTGTAATGGAGATAATAAAATTTAGAAAATGAGAAAATAAAATTTAAAAAGAGAGGCTTGTGGTGCAATGGTTATTGTCGTAGAAGAACAAAGTTCAAATCCTGAATGAGGCTGTTTGCATTTCACATAGTTCTAATACTCTTGGGAAAGGTATGAATCTAACTATTCTCTTTCCAGTTATGGGTAAATAGTAGGGCAGACTGGGCTCTTTAGCCTTGGTATAGCAACTAATCAAGAAGAAGGGAAACTGATTTCAAACCTATTAAACTCCACTTAAAAATTGACCTTGTGCCACATCCTTTTTCTCCTGAGCAAAGAGGCATGGTTATCAATACCCATATAATTTCTATCGGCCAACTTAGTACATTTGAATTTAAAAGAAGAAAAAAACAAAACAGTCTAATTCAAATGCAAAAAAAAAAAAGCTCTAGGTAATTCACTTGTAGATTTTCTTTGCAGACAAAAGCAGAAATGAATGTTTATTTTACTTGTAATATTCTTAAACAGTGAACTGTTGATTGGCTTTCATTGTCCAACAGTGTGGGAATCTTGTTTTTTATTTTCATGCAGTTCACATGGAAATCTTTTATAGAAATATAATCAGAAGACACTTGACAATAACCATTTTGTTCTTTTGTTATTGATTGATAAACTACCACAGTGTAAATATCATTAAAACTCACCAGTAGTTGACATTAACTTAAATAGTTTATATTAATTTTTGGATTGATTATATAAGAACTGAGTAAAAAGAGCAACATGGCTAAAGCAGTAAGATAGAAGCATTTCAGTCTTCATTCATTGTTTATTGTTATATTTGCATAATACCCATAAAAATGATGAGATTATTTACATATGGATGTTCACTTTTGCCTAAGATGAAACTAACTGTACACATTGCCTTTAGGAAGATAAGAAGACCACATAATAAAACTAAAAATATTTTTTTAATTCTAAAAATTTCAACACCCCCCAAAACTTATTTGAAATTTAAGTTATTTTTTAAGACTCAAAAAATAATTTTAGTTGTGAGTTTTCTCTTTTCATAGTTTTAAAAGCAATTTTTTTTTAATTGATGCAAAAAAAAAAATGTCTTTTTATTCACTTAAAAATTTAATAGTAAATTTAGCTATGTTATGTAACTTTGCTGTATGAAATTGACATCTATAGGCTCCCATAATTTTTTCCCCAGTTTTCACTGACAAAGTTGAAGTGTGTAACATCACATCTCCTTTTAACTTTGCATTTTGAACATGCCTAATGATTCGATATTTAGGGGGAACAATTTTCTGGATTCACACAATAGTTAATCTTAAATGGAATATGGATTTTTAATATAATCTTCAATAATAAATAACAAAATTAATAAATGTTTTTAAATTTTTTATTTAAAAAAAGAATTATTTCAAAACTTATTTAGAAAATTTGGGTTATTCAACATTTAGTTGAATTATGCCATTATTTCCATAATGATGGGTCAACTTTGTGACTCCATCATATAATGGAGATTCGCTTTCATTGCTTATGTCACATGATCCAAAATCGTCATAACATAGAATAAAATCATAAAGATGATCCTCATTGTTTTTTTAAAACAAGTTTTAATAAATACATGTCTGGTATTATATATCTATATATAGTTTGTTTTATTTTAATACATATTTAAAGTTTACATTTCAAATTGTTTTATTTTTTGACTCCTTTAATAAATTTGATTTTACTTACTTAGGGTACAAACTCTCTGACATTGAATTTTTAACTCCCACCCCCTCAGGCAATATCTTTAAAAATGTATTTTTACATTGCCTGGAGGGTGTTTTTTTAATTTGCTAGTAAGTTTTATGGAGTTGTTTATTGAAATCAAAATTCTATTATTCGTTTTCAGCTGTTAACTCCTTAAAACCATAACCATAGATTCATGAAAGATTTTTGAAGAATAAAAATTTGAATCTCCATTTCATCTAATTCTTTAACCTCTCAGAAGTTGCAGATTATTTGTGTTTCCAAATTGATGACATTTGCAACATGTTCTCTCCTGTCATGAAAAATAAATGCTTCATAAATGCTATCATTTTGGATGCTTCAAGTTCTCTCAGCTGGTGTGTATATTTGGTTTTAATTAACGGTAATAAAAATTTATAGTCATATGTAAAGTCCTGTGCACCTGAAAAATGAAGAGTGGGTAAAAAAGTAGGGATTATTCACCTAAAGTCAGTTTTTAGTCTTTAAAGTTAATTCAGTCATAGAATCCATGACTTAGATTTAAGTTTGATTATTAAACTTTCAAATAAATTGTCAACTATGAATAAATACCATATTTATGAAAAATTTGAAATATGAAAGAAATCATTGTATAAACTATCCATATTTGTGTCTTATCACATTTCAAAGAGAAAACGTCATAGCTTATATATTTGGAAATATACATATTTTAAAACTGAAATTAAGAACTATTTTAATTGTTCTTACTATTTAATTTTAGATACATTTGTTAGATAAAACAAATCTGTTTGTAAAAGAATGTTTATTGATTTTTCTTGTTTACATCAATCTTATTTCGGGATTGGTGTAAACATTTAACTTTGATAATTGAAAAAAATAATTTTCAGACATCATGTCATATCCCTCCCCCTTTTTTTTATTTGAAAACATTGTATGCTAAAATACAAAATAGATTTCACTTTTTTTTTCTTAAAAAATAGTCATTTAAATGTTTTTATATTTTTATTCAATCTTTTCCTCTTACAACAGTATAAATGTTGATAAAATTTAATTTTATTAAAATCTGAAAGTTTTCTGGTGTGCAGATGAAACCAAAAAAAAAAAAAAGAAAATTGATTTTTGGTTCAACCACCAATTTCTAAAGTGTGTGTGTGTGTGTGGTGTGCATGGAAGTTATATCTGCAAACCTGTTTATTCATTCTTATTTTAGCTTTTTTTTTTCATCCTCTTTATCTCAAAAGAAATATTTTTATACAGTCTGTCACAGATTTTTTTTCACCACTTCTTTCTATATGTCACTGTTACATACATGAATATCCCCCACCTACCCAATACTGTGATAAAAATCATATACATACTTGCTTGACAAGAGAAGTTTCTATTATTCTACTTATTTAACTTTTTTTTTTCCCCTCAGGATCAAATGTACCTATTTTTCTAGTGACCCAGAGACTTTTACACTTATGATACTTAATTGTATTAAATGCATATAAACAAGTTTTTTTCTTGTATTTCAATAGAAAAATTATGTTTCTTTTCACTTAGACATGAAGAAATCAAAATGGCCTTCATTCTGCTCTTATAATACATGAGAAACATTTCTGGCCAAATGAGTAGAGAAAATGTTGTTGACTTTAAATTGACCAAACTGTAATTATTCCTTATTTTTACTCTTTTCAAAATTGTCACATAATGAATGTCTTAAAATGTCAAATGTCACACCTGTTTCACTTGTCAGTGGAGAGTAAGGATTTGGGAGGATCTCAAGTGTTGCCATAACCTTATTTATTCACCCTCACTGATCTGCTGATATAGGGTTGAAGGGAAGAAGAAGAAAAAACAAACAACAAATTGGGTTTATTCTTCCCTTAATATTTTGCTTTTGAATTCTATTGCATTTTCTCATTAAAATTCTCTCAAAACTATCATATTCAATGGCATATAATAAGTCTCTCCAAAATATCTCCCAGAACTTATTTGTGAAATTGTTGGTTTGGTTTGTTTTATTTTACGGCATATCAACCTCAGTGGGTCATTTAATGCCAATAAAGTTTTGAAATTAAATTCTTAATGGATAATACAATTTTTTTATAAATTCATTTTTCTATTTAACCCATAGATGGGACCCTAACAGGTACTACCACTCCGGGTCAGAGTGGACCAGGGAGCAATGGTGATGAAGGGGTGCTCCACATTCCCCAAACCTTCAAAACTAGAACCTCACCATCAGATAGAGTTTAATGTCATTCCCAGGACATGTAGAGCCGCAGCCACCGCCTTCTAGCACCCATATGATAAAAAGGGGTCGGGGCTTGCCATAAGGGCAATAGGGTTGGGAAAATCATATAGCTGCTAGGGCTTGACGTGACCAGCCGATTGATCGGAGGGGGCCTCTCCGACCGCCCGTCTAGCCCAAGATAGGGCCATAGTGGAGTATTGCATGTCATGAACTGCTCATCCACCTTGGCTCTATCCTTAAGCATCATGGGTCGCCACCCACGGCCAACAGGTGGCCCCATTGGGGGAGTCTTACCCCTCTGCAGAGGTGCAGTCGGTGCATTCTAACGCCCCAGCCGACAGGGCGGTTGTGAAGTTGAGAGTTTAGCTAAATCAGTAGAGCATTTGCCTAGGAACCACAAGGTTCTAGGTTTGGCACTGGCCCTCACCAACTCAATGCATAAGTAGCACAGCTTGTATCTGTGCCATAATGTGGGGAGCTGATGGTAGGTGTGGAGATTCACCTCAGATGTAAAAAAAATCTCCCTAGTCTAGCACTAGCAAAAAAGGGATAGATTCCCTCACTGTCTGGCCAATACCAACAATAGGCCACCCTACTAACTTTACTATTTACTTATAGATAACCAATACTTGTATGAAGACCATGTAAGTAATTCTCATTATAGAACAATTTGACAAAATCTTTATTAGAGCAATACATTTAAAATACCCAAACTTAGAGAATAGAATAATTTCCCCTCCAATTTGCACTTAAATGATAATTTTGTTGGTGGTCAGTTTTTGTGTTGAATTGTGTTGAATATTTCTTAATATAAGGAAAATATAAACTATGAGATGCTAATTAGAATCCTTCACTCTTTCCTAAATAGAAGCATCAATATCATCATGGACTATTATTCTAATGGTAGCCCATTGGGTTCACAGTCTGACTAGTGTGTTTTTGAAAAAGATTTTATATGTGTTTGTGTGTGTATAATATATATGTGTATGGTTGAATGTTGTATTTAATGGTAGAGAAATTCATCTAAGAAAAATAATATTGCATGTTGAATTCCAGTACCTGTATACAGTACTACTAGTAGTATCTAGTCTAATACAGTAACATTTAATGTAACTTGGTGTATGTGTGTGTGGGAATTAACTTATTTAACTTATAAAAAATTATTATCAACTGGAAAAACTGCTTCAATTGGATGTTTAAGATTTAATTTTTTCAATTATCTAATTTTTATTCAGAGCAAATTCAAGATCAGTGGCAATGAAGAATTGATGACAAAAGAAAAATAAATGGAAGAAACAAATGTGACAATTTAAAAATTAAGTTTTATTTAATTTTTTAAATGCTTCATTTAAAAAATTGAATAAAACTTAATTTTTAAATAAAAAAAATTTTAATTTAAAAAAAGAAAAAACTTTACACATTTCACTGTTTAAATTCTTTATTCATTTTACTATTTGAATTTTTATTGTTAACTACTTAAATTGATCTATATTATGTACTGAAATAAAAATTTGAAAGTTTTAAAAACTTAAAAATCTTACAAAAATAGTATAACTTAAAAATCATAATTTAGGATTGCTTAACTAAACTGATAGTGTGTATGTATGTATATGTGTATATATATATATATATATATATATATATATGCACACACACATACACACACCAACCATATTTTTTCTTATTAACCAAAATGTTAAGAGTCTCTAGGGGCTAACATACTGGACATTATATTGTGAGTTTGACTTCGATTTGCACTATTATGTTCACTTTTGGACATCTCTTCAAGAGGGGTATGAATCCCCTTACAGTTATGGGTTAAGTAGGACACTGTTCTTCTACAATGATGGCTTTGGCATTAAATTACCCACAAAAGTTGATATGCCATTACACAAAGAAACCAAACCAAATCTACCAAAATGTATTTTTCCCCCGCAATACTTTAACCATTATCAATTTTTTTAATTTGTATTTTTTATTTTAATTTTAATTGCTTTTTTTTTATTATTGTAACTATTTAGAAGCCAATAGCTGGCAATTGGATTCTAAATCAAATCCAACCTTTTAAACTTAATCATCATTTTCCAATTATAGTTATTGATTAATAGTATTATAATACTATTAGCTGTGAACTTGGGTCAAAGTTGAGAGGATGTCATTATCTCAAAATGAGAATATCAGTGATAGAAAAGACAACACTGATGGCTGATAACGACTAATGTTTCTCCACTTAATTATATATGGATGTAATTACTTTTTTGCGTGTGTAATTTTTGTTGATGTATACGATCAAACTTTTAGAAAAATAAAATACAATTTCACAATTACTCTAGGGAAACAGCAGCAGTCTTAAATTGAAGATAGAGCTCATAAAAAATATTCTCTTCATAGAATGGAGAATATGAATTTTCATAAAGAAACATCCATTTTATATGCAATGTGCTTTACAAGTTAGGATCAACTACAAGAGATATTTTATTTATTTTCAGTTGAAATATTGTCAGCCATTTTTGTTGCTGCTGCTATTATTATTATTATTATTATTATTATTATTATTATTGCTGATGATTTTGACTAATATTTTCTTTCATTTATTTTTATTTTCAATTTTTTTTTTTATTGAAAGTATTTATTTTACATCAACAAGGAACAGAAAATACTAGTAAAAAATTAATAGTAATTATGATTTGACAAAGCTTCATCTAAAAATAAAAGATGCTGAGTAGATCATAGACTGAAAATAATAAAGGATAAAGGATATATTTTATCACTAATGTAAAAAAAAAGCCAGAATAAGGAATTAGTTTAAAGGTTTAATTTGTTCTTTAATTTAACAATGGGTCTTTGTAGTTCAGTTTGTCTGAGGCAATAGGTGAGCCAAGTTTGAGTTTTTTTGAGAGCTTATCATCCTTTGTTATTTCTAATTTATACTGTCTCTTGTTATCATAGATTGGTGATCTGAGAGAGTTGCAATAAAAGAACCACTAAAAATTAAGATGAAAGAAAATTCTTATCAAAATAAATAATAATGAATTATAACAAATAGCAAAGTTAAACTGGAAGTATTTATTGGTCTCCATACATGATAAATTAAAACTCTAATCTATTACACACCCTGTCAGTGAAGCTTACAATTTGCTGATTGTATCCCTGCATAGGGGTGAGACCCACTCACCAAAAGGGGTATTGTAGGTATGACCCTAAACTGTATTTGATAGTGAGGCTCCTGTTCTGGAGCTCTTGTGATTTTTGAGTACTCCTTCATTGCCATCACTCCCAGATCCACTCACTTGGAATGTTAGGTAGGCATTTGTGGCATAATGGTTATTGTCATAGGAAATGGCAAAGTTCAAAATCTGTTCAAGACTGTTTCTAATTCACTTAGTGCTAATACCTTTGGGAAAAGTATGAATTCAACTATTCTCCCCCAGCTATGGGTAAATAAGACAGACTGGGGTCTTTAACCATGGTAAGGAAAATTCTGAATTTAAAACTGTTGTACTCTGCTTTAAAAATGTTCTTGTGTTTCATCCAACTTGTGGTAGAGGGGTTGGGTAAATACATACCTGTTAGGATCCCATCTATGGGTCAAATAGATTTGTTTGAAAATTATTTGATAGGATACTTGGTACCATATAAATGTAAATCATTTGTATTAAGAAGCTATAATTGTTTAAACCTTACAACCGAATGCAAATTATTTATATTTTAACCATAGACACCCCTTTTTTTTGTAGGGTCTTACCCCCTCTGCAGGGCATATCGTCAGCATATTCTAAGCCCCTTCAATAGAGTGTTGTTTAAGGCTGAGGCTATTAAGTATACTCTTGTCTGTGGTAATGAATATATCTTTGAGAAAGTGGATGATTTTCTTCCTTGGGTGGTATTTGCTGGATTTTATGTCTGTAGCAATAACTCACCCACAACCATTCTGAGCACTTGATCATTTCACCAACAATAGTATACATTGTGGTAGTTGCTGAGTAGATGCTCTCTCTCTCTTCTCTCTCTCTCTCTTTCTCTCTCTCTCTCTCTCTCTCTCTCTCTTCTCTCTCTCTCTTTCTCTCTCTCTCTCTTTTCTCTCTCTCTCTCTCTCTCTTCTCTTTTTCTCTTCTCTCTCTCTCTCTCTCTCTCTCTCTCTGGAAGATGTTTCACTCCTGCTTATATATGAAAGTTTGTTAGATGTGGTGAGGTGTTATAAACAGCTTGGATCATGAGAAATCCTTCTACCAAAAATCTAAATGATATTTAATTGCATTGATTTCTCCCACTTTATGCAAATTTCTTGTTGACTGCTGACCCATACATCCTCGATGTTGTTCCTCCTCCCTTCCTTTAGCTTTGTCGATCTGGCAGCTTGAAAACTAACCCAGGCCTGATCACCCTACTTTCTAACAATGGAGAACAACATAGACTGGAAATAATAAAGGATAAAAAAAAGCAACTAAGAATTAAAAGATGAATTTAAAAAAATTTTTTTTAGATGATCCTCTGTCAATCCTTATTGATAATTTTGACTCATACGATCATTCATCTTTCTAATTCTTGTTGCTTTTTAAATTTTTTAAAAGATTGCAATTCACTATGGCAGTGAGTAATAGGAAAAAAGAAAAGAACTCTCAGTGACCGCCCTGTTGGCTGGGGTGTTAGAATGCACTGATTGCACCTCTGCAGAAGGGTAAGATTCCCCTAAATGGGGCCACCTGTTGGCTGTAGGTGGCGACCCATGATACTTAAGGACAGAGTCTTGGTGGATGAGCAGTCCATGACCTGCAACACTCCACTTAGAACCTTACTTAGGCTAGATGGGCGGTCTGAGAGGCCCCCTCCAATCAATAGGCTGGTCATGTCAAGCCCTAGCACCTATATGATTGCCCCAACCCTATTGCTCTTATAGCAAGCTCCAACACTTTTTATCATATGGGTGCTAGAAGGCAGTGGCTGAGGGTCTGCATATCCTGGGGATGACGTTAAACTCTATCTGGTGAGGTTCCAGTTTTGAAGGTTTAGGGAATGTGGAGCACCCCTTCATCATCATTGCTCCCTGGTCCCGGAGTGGCAGTACCTGTTAGGGTTCCATCTATGGGTTAAATAGAAAAATGTATTTATGAAAAAATTGTATTATCCATTAAGAATTGATTTATTTCAAAACTTTATCGACATTAAATGACCCACTGAGGTTGATATGCCGTAAACCAAACCAAACTCTCAGTTAGACTCAAACACGTGTCCCGTTCTGCCTCAGGGAAGTTTGATTCTATGTCCCATCTGATTTAACAGCTACAAGAGCATGGGTCGTACCACAAAAGTCCAAAAATCACTTTGATTGACACCATATTATTTTTGTTATTATGACTAATATCATGAACCCCAAAGTCACTTTGCCAAATATCTAAGTGATATACGTATTGATTTATCTCACTTTAAAAAGTAGGAGAAATAGTTCAGAGTATATTTGAATTTTAAAAACATATATACTCTTAATATTACTAGTGTGTAAAATAATACTAAATATTGTGACAAACTTCTTCTTTATTCTTCTTGTTTCCAATGTACTGTCCCAACATTATAGAATTAATGAGTTTGGATAAATCATTTAGAATTAAGAAGATGAAGGATAATATTAGTCAAAAAGACCACTTTTAAACTTCTCTATCCATTCATACACACTTCTATGCACTAGTGCACTGCCCCTAATGAATATCTGCCCCTGATACTCCTTCCAAACTGAGAAATCCAGTGATTTCCTTGGTACATATATTCACTTATCACAAATTAGGATATTGAATTAAAGAAAAAAATTCCTATATTTTGGTATTTCTGAGAATTTTAATTTTTTTAGAAAATTATGATTTTTGCTACAATTAAGGGAAATTTGACAACAATAATCAAGGAAAATAATCACTTCCTATGTGTGTCTAAGCCATTGAAATTTAATTCAAATTATTCAAGAATAAAAAAAACTATTCAGTTTTTTCACTATTTTTTTTGTATCTCATTGCAGTAGAATTTGACACAGTCAGTTTAATATAGAAGCAAAGTATAAAAAAATTACACTTGAATCCCGAGAAGATGGCATGCCTATTTAAAAAAAAATCTTATTTAAAGAATCCCACTCAAAGAGGAGAATACAACTGAGGAAGAGGAATGGATACTACAATCTGAAAGTCTTGGGAGTAGAGACTAGTGTTGAGGATAGACAATTAGATTTTTTGCTGAGACAAAAAAGAAAAAAGAAAAACAAAGTATTATTTATATATAGATATATAAATAATCCTGTTACTTCCCAAGAAAATTGCAAATTATATGATAAAAATCTCTTCCTCTTTTACTGTTCTAAGAATAATGAAAGAAAAACCTACTGAATTTAACTTAGTAACATTTTCCTGTACACTTACAATTTTAAAGTTACTTTAAACCTTTAAAATTATTTTGTTTGTGTGGAGAAATATCTTATGTGAGTGTGTGTGCATTGTTTATGTGAAAAACTCTTCATTTAAAAAATTTTAACATGTACTTTCTTCTCCATGTTTTTGTTTATATCCTAAATCTGGTTTGGAATATTCAGCTACTGCTGTCTGTATCATTTGTACAATTTTTCTTCAACTACTTTCTCACAAGAGTCAAATTACCATTTCTCAAACCTTTTAGAGGACCCAAAAGTAATTAAGAAAGCAAAGTTATTCATCTTAATTGAAATAAAATCAAAATTAGCAGCAGCAGCTGAACTAAGGGAAGATAATCATTTTTATTTTATTTCTAAGATAAAAAGACAAAATCAATTTCATATTTTTTACAAACATACACTCAAAAGCAATACATGCACACATCACATACACCACCCCAGGCAAAAATTACAGAATTAGCATATATAGAGGATGTTCACCATGGCTTTAAAGCTGTAAATAAACTAATCACAGATAAGATGCCAAACATTCTTTATTTGATACCTGAACATTTTAACTTCATGAAATATACCTTAAACAAACTATATTAAATTATTCAAATAAATGGTATAATTTTTTCCAAGCCATGCAGAGGAAAATATTATCGAATAATCCAATATTGAGGAAAAAAATATTAAGGAATAATCCAATATTGAAGAAAATAATTATAGAACGATTTTGTCATTTGCATTTCTAAAACAAATGCCAGTAGGAGCCTACATATGCAAATCGGTTTACAGTTAAAACGATGTTCTTGTAAACCTCAACAAGTGGTTAGACATCTAATTCAAAGGAGACATGACTTAAAAAAAATCAAAACAAAAAGAAAAAAAAAACCCCAAAAACCAACTGTCAATTAAAACAATGGAAAAACTCATAAAACTTATCCAAGAAAACAATCCACAATGGAGTGTGGCAAAAAATGTTGGATGTTTCCATTCAACTGAATTTAAAATTTGATGCAAATATAAAAGGAAATCTATTTAGTCCATAAAAGACATCAAAGTGTCAGGATATAAAACTCAAAGCAATTTGCTCTAAAAATAGAAAATGGACAACAAATCAAATGAAAAAGAAATGGGTTGAAAGAAGAGTCAATATTTGTGAGAGGACTGTAAAAAGATTGGTTGAATGAAATGGGATTTATATTGAGAAAGGTCAAATGTGATAACAGAAGAACATGAGGTTAAAGTGAGCTAAAGATAAACAATCATGGCATGTGAACAATTGGATGAAAGTGATATTCAGTGATGAATCCAGAATTTGCATTGGCAAAGTGATGATGCTGGATAATTTTTCTAGTTCTATTCAAATGAAATATATAAAGATAACTGCCTAAAGAAAAGAAGAATTTGAATATATTGTGCATTCATCTGTGCAGCTTTTAAATTACACATGAATTGAAGCAATACAATATGTGTCAGTACACCAACTATTACCACAACACTACCAATTGCAGTTGAGTACCTTCCTCAGCTTGGACTGCTTTGGTCATGTGATATACATGCTGCAAACTAGCATGTACCAAAATATTATAAAACTTTTGACTCACCCTAGAACTGTGTGACAATTTGCTGAAGTCATAATAACATATAAACAGAAACAAATACACTTCCTCTCTCTCTCTCCCTCTCCCTCTCTCTCTCTCTCTCTCCCTCTCTCTCTTCTCCCCCCCCCTCTCTCTCTCTTCGCACACACACAAACATATCTTGCATATTTGTTTTATTTATTTCTCTGAATTTTTGAGATGAGGCTTGATAATTTATATTATTTGGATGATTGTCCTCATCTTAATTTTTATCTGCACAATGTTTCAGCTGATGTGCCTTCTGGCTTTCTTCAGGTGTTTTTTGTCGGACTTGGGAGCCTTCTCTTTGAACTAGGAACCTTCTTGTTGTAATTAGGAGCCTTCATGTTGTAATTGGGAGCCTTCATGGAACTTGAAACCTAACCCTTTATTTAATCCATGGGGGATAGACTGTTCTCATTCTATTAACCATGACTGTGTTAAGCGGTGTTAATTACTCTGTTACTGTCGCCCTTGACCAGGATTGAACCTGCAGCCTACAGATAACTGTCACTTAAAACTGTATAAACTCAACACCTATATCCACTACGCCATGTGTTCTATTGTTTTATTTACTTTATTTCCCCTTTCTTTTCTTTTCTTTTTTTTTTTTTTTTAAAAGTCTTGTTCAAATTTTATATCTCATAAGTATTGCCATATATTTCCTTGAAAAAAGAATTTTTCAATCTTTAGGTGCAAATATGTAACCTTACAATATGAAAAGCATTTATTTTTACAACTTTTAATACTTATTTTTCCACTTAATCACCTTGTTAATACAGTTAACCTCTTGGCCCTCTTATACCCTGTAACTGAGCTATAACCCCCCCCCCCAAAAAAAAAAAAAAAAAAACTAGGAGAAAACCCATTCAAACTTCATTCATACATCTTTGTTTCTCATCATCCCATTAAAATAAAAGTAGTGAATAGTTGCTACATTAAACCTTTTATTTATATTGAAATATCAGGTTTATGGATTCCATGTTTAATATGAAAGTTTTATTTCTTTGTAATATTTATTGATTAATTTTATGTGTTTTAATTTTTGTAGGTGATGCTCATTGGATTCAGTGTCATTATTTTATTCTGGAAGAGATCTCGTGTATTGGTAAGTTGATCATTTCCTTCTTTTTATTATTTTCAATTAAAATTTTCTTTTGCTGGTTCTTCTTGTCTCCATTCCTTTTATAAAAGTAATTTGCTGATGAATAAATGCACGCATGCATTATAGCTGTATCTATGGAAATCCAATGGAATATATACATATTAATTGTAAGAATTTTGACTGTAAATAACATTCTGAAATAAATTGTTGCTGATTTCTATTTTAAAATTTACTGAATTAAAAATAATACATAACAAAAATAATGAAATATGACAAAAAAAAAATTCGAATGGAAAAATTGAAATAACTGACCCTTCTAAGTAATAATATTTATCTTAATTTTGAGAACATACTGAGTTAATTTTTTCAGGTAATTTGATTTGCAATAAGGTTAACATTACCTGTTTTTATTTTCAAGATTGTTAACACTGTCACAAGCCAAGAATGATTATAAAAGATATCAACAAATCACTTATTTAAAAATTAAAAAAATTGCTTATCAAAATTTTATTTTTTCTAACACAAAAGTTCTAAATTAAGTTTTAGTTTTGACTAAATTTTGCATTTAGAGAAAGACATTTTAATGTATTGAATGTTGGTGCTGACATAAAAGCTTTTTATAGTTTGAATTGTTGAAAGCATCAAATAAAAAAGAAAGTTTTATACTGATAATCTAAAAATGTTTGTTCATCTGGTACTTCAGGCTGGAGACAAAAGATTTAAAATAAAACTGTCACAATTTGTACAAGAAACACTTTCATTTTATGTCTATTTTTACTTGAACAATGAAACTCAGTCAAGCAAATAATTTTTCACTTGTCTTATATTTTTATACTGTTTTTTTAATGGCCAAAATAATAAAAACTAACTAACAGTCTCCATTATGAGAGGAACATTTTGCAACTATTTTTGAAGCGATTATATATGAAGACTGGTTTAGCTCAGTCGGTAGAGCATCCATCAAGCAAGTAATTTTAAAAAAATAACTTGTATTTTGTTATTTTTAATTTTTAATAATCAAGATTCAAAGTAAAATATGTAAATTACCTAGCCACACGAGAGAAAAAAGATTTTCCTTTGTCAATCTATATAGCAAGCTATTCTTATACTTGTTTGAGACAGGAAGAAACAGTTGTTTTGGCAAATCAATATGTAGAACTCAAACAAATATAGCAGGATATTTTTCTCAAACATTTTTATAGTTCCAACTTGGTTTTTAATCCCTGGTACATGAAACATTCTTTTTGATTCTTTACACATCAACTCTGATCCATAGGAACATCCATGTTTCTTCTTTTTGAACCTCCTCCTCCAATTTTAGAACCAAAACTGCTAAAATACTTGATTCTCAGTAAATTTATTGCTGGTAATTACATTGTGATAAATACATCACCAATAATTTAATTACCTGGTAAATTTAATACCAGTTAATTCCATTGTGAGACAATAGATTATTGGTGAATTATTGATATTCTTTTATTGCAATTCCTATTTTCTTTGCTGAAATTGATGGAGGGGGGATACATAGATATTAAAAAGAAATTCTTTTGGGGGGAATTGAAGGATTTTAATTTATTTTAAATGTTGAACCAAAGTCCTAGGTTAAATTGCACCATATCATGTAGAGCAGCTTTGATCAAAAGATGATATTGCGATTTAATATTGATATTTTTATTCTTCAATTTATATGGGATTCTATTCCAGAAAAGCACTACTTCTCCACCAGCTTCAAGAATAATAAATATAATTTATTTCATTAGCGGAAACTGTTTTAAATTCGAGGTAGAAACATTCTAAAAAGATGTTATGATAAGCAATGTCTCTTAAAAGTCATGGATTTCTTCTTGATTCATTTATTCATTAAATAACATTGTCATCATCAATGAATTTTTTTCTTATTTTGTTCACTTATGATATTTTAGTTCCTTGATTGCTAAATTGTTATTAATTGAACAAAAACTGACAGACAAAATATTTATATTCTAACAATCAAAATTGCTACTAGTAATTGATTTAAATGAATAAATTGAATCTCAGCAGCAAGAATTAAATGATCTCTGTTATTAATACAATAATCAACAGATCACTAAAAGCACATTTGAATTACCCCCAACAAAAAACAAAAACAAAACAAAACAAAACAAAAAAAAAAAAAAACCAAACAAAAAAACAAAAAAAAACAAAAACAAGATATAGTTGGTGAAAGACATAATGAAAATAACTAATAAATTTACTGGGTACAGACAGTATATTTTGCAAATGGTTTGCTGAAGTTTAGTTGAAATGATCTTTAACTTTTTACTGAAATTTTCAAACAGTTTAAAATAAACAGCTGACCTAGAAGTTAACATTTTGAAATATCAACTTGTTTTATGCTAATCTAAACTTCAAAATTTGATATATTACGATTTTTTATGCAATCTACTTTTTTTCCCAAATGCACATGGCTGATAAAATTCATTTCAAATTCTTTGATTCTATTTTTTCTTTACTTTTTTTATTTTTATATATACTTTCCTTCCTTCTTATCAATTTTTTGGCTCATTTCTCCATTTTTTTATTTATTTATTCTCCCCCTCCTTTAGTTTTATAAAAATATTTTTCTTTTTTATTAGCACTTTACATAAATTTCCATCTTTTGAGCATTTTCTTTTTACTCTTGTCATTTTATTGGTCTGTTAAAAAAAATTCTCAAACAACACCTTTTGGCTATCACTGTTAAATTTACTTTGTGGCAACAAATTCCCACCCCCATGCAAACAATTAATCCTGTTCATGTTTTAGGAAAATTAAGCAACCCTATCTCCCTGTCTTGTAATCCTGTATCCACACAAGTGCATTTTTATACTCCATTAGGAGTCATATAGATTTTTACAATCAGATAGCTGGCTCATAATGGTCATATTGTGGGTACACAATCATATTCTCTCTCTCACCACAGAGTTTTTCAGTATGTTCCTTGTTTGTGAATAAATTTTCAGATTTATTATTGAATACATTATGACTTTCTTTGATTTTTAATGTCAAATAGTCATGTCCCCAATGAATCCATTCCTCAGCTCTGGGTAAAATTGTAGGTCAGTTTTCATCTTGGGTGTTCAATAATAAGTCAATTATGTAATTCAGTACAATCTGTCATATATTACTTGGAGAGAAGATGGTTATTGATAAGTAGAATCCTTGCTGAGAGATGCCATGAATGGTAATTACTCAGCATGACACTACCATTAACTGAATAGGTTATGGGCCATGTCTATTCATCTCTAATCTTATTACTTTAACCATTGAGGAGGACACCATGATGTTTGATCTTCACAATTGTTAATGCTTTTCTCCCTTAGAATAATTTTTCTTTCTCTTTACTAAATTGGCTCTAACAAGAACAAATTTTAAATACACAATTCTCTGTATGTGTCCTATATACAAGGAGGAAAAAACAAAGACTATTCACTATTTTATGCTACAGAATTTGGTGTATTATTAAATTATCCACCGTATGGGCAGTATTTTACTCCAAACTATAATATCCTGTTGGATGGTGCTTGTAGAATATGCAAACTGCACCTCCACAGAGAGATAAGACCCTCCCCAATGAGGCCCACCTGTTGGCTGTGAGTGGCAACCTGTGATGCTTAAGTATGGAATCCCGGTGGCTGAGCTGTCCATGACATGCAACACGCCACTTTGGCTAGATGCTTGGTTGGATCACTTTGATCACTCAGTTGGTTAAGTCAAGCCGTAGCACCTATATGATTGTCCTGGCCATATTGCTCTTATGGCAAACCCCAACCCATTTTATCATATGTGCTAGAAGGTGGCTGAGGGTCTTAATGTCCTGGGTATAATGTTAAACTGCATTTATGGGTTAGATAGATAAAAAAAAATGAGTTTAAAAAAAAATTGAATACCTGACAAGAATGAATAAAACAAATGTCTTTGGCATAAAATAATCCAACAAGGGTTGACCTGCTGTAAAATCCAACCAACCAACCAAGCTGTGTTTTTGTGAGGACTTACAAGTTAATAAACATTATTAAGAAGTTAACATTTATAGGCTCTGGTTAGGGCTGGTGAGAAGGTGAAATAAGCTGGCTTAAGGCCCCTGGAAGAGTGGGTTTCATATATTTTATATGAATACTACTTATGAAAATTGATATGTAGTAGAGTGGGTAATCTGTATTGTAGATTGGATGGGGAGACATGAAATCCTAGTACCAAGCCTGCCTTGGTGGCCAAATGTAAGCAACACTAGTTTTGATTTTCTGGTGACTATAAAAAAAAGAAGTAATAACTTTGTTTACTAGATGTCTATTTCACACAATTAAAAGAGAAAAAGATTTTCTTTTTGCTAACCATATGTCACCTTACATACCATCTTTCCAGCACTAGTGCCATAAAACATCTTATTACAAAACCTACCAATAACACACATCCTCCAGAATACAAAAGATTCTCACTGACACTAAAATCCTCTATAAAAGTACCAATAAAAATGCCTACAAATCCTTGAGGCTATTTGCATAAAAAATAAAAGACCTAACATAAATAAAATAGTATTTAACACCAGCAACAATATACAAAATATCTTTTAAAACTAACGTACTAACTTTAGCAACCCTCCTACAATTGACTTTCCTACCCCCCCCCCCAAGAAAAAAACGTCTATTATTAGGCCTCTCCTCACTCAATGAGATCCCTTATTCCTCATGAAGAACAACATTTTTTACATTAAAATGTTTTTCTCCTGAGTGGAATATACATACCAAATTTGGTAAGTCTACATCAAAACAAGTGCTTGTTTAGCTCAGTTGGTAGAGCATCTGTCTAGGAATCGCAAGGTTCCAGATTTGATACTGGTCCTTCCCATGTTTAGCACAGCTTTGGTAATTTAGATCTGTGCAGTAAAGCATATGGGAGCTGACGGTAGGGGAAGCGCTCCACCTTACCAACAACAATCTTCCTGGTCTTGCGCTAGGAAAAAGGGGAATAGACTCCCTTACTGTCTGACTGATACTGACAATACTCTGACAACTTTTTTTTACAAGTCTATAAAGGACAGACAAATTAACGTTCCTCAATTATTGATATAGATGCAGACTAATGGCATGTTTTCATCATTTCTGGCAAACAGTTTTACTGAGGGACCCTTTTTTTCAAAATCCTTTTGGGATTAAAACAACAGTATTAAGAATTCCCTATACAGAGTTGCTAACAAATAGGCATTCACAGATTCTTGTTTTGATGGTCTATTTTGAAAATCAACCATCTGGCCATAGAAAGACACAAAAGTTCCAAATTAAGAACTGAACAAGTTTTAGTTTTGACTAAATTTTGCATTTAGAGAAAGACATTTTAATGTATTGAATGTTGGTGCTGACATAAAAGCTTTTTATAGTTTGAATTGTTGAAAGCATCAAATAAAAAAAAATGTTTTATACTGATAATCTAAAAATGTTTGTTCATCTGGTACTTCAGGCTGGAGACAAAAGATTTAAAATAAAACTGTCACAATTTGTACAAGAAACACTTTCATTTTATGTCTATTTTTACTTGAACAATGAAACTCAGTCAAGCAAATAATTTTTCATTTGTTTTATATTTTTATACTGTTTTTTTTTAATGGCCAAAATAATAAAAACTAACTAACAGTCTCCATTATGAGAGGAACATTTTGCAACTATTTTTGAAGTGATTATATATGAAGGCTGGTTTAGCTCAGTCGGTAGAGCATCCGCCTAGGTTACAGGTTTGATACTGACACTCGCCAACTCAGTGCATGAGTAACACAACTTGGATCTTTCCAATCATTTTCTCTTCATTTCTTTATCCTTTATTTCATAATGAACCAGACATGCAGGTGACATTGATTAAAATCTTAGAAAATGAAACCAGTGAACCAAGTTCAAATTCACCTTGAACTTGTATTCCTTTAGACATTAATCATGTATTTTCCAGTACTATTAATTACAGCAGCCTATTTACAAATATTTCAAGAAATCTAAAAGGATAATCTTGTTCATTGTGAAAAATATGTTCAGAAAGTATCCATTTTAAATGTAACTACTCATTCTGTGTCCTTTATGAAAAAAAATTAAGAATTAGTGAAATAGATCACTAATTAGGACTGAGCCTATTTTAGTAGTGACCACCCCAAGCAGAGTTTAAAAGGTTTCAATTCAGAGTTTTCCTTCTCTGAGATTGGTTGTCTAACCAAAGTTAAAGAACCCATATTTACCCATAGCTGTAGGGAGAGTAGTTGGATTCATACCTTTCCCAAGGGCATTAGCACTATGTGAACTGTAAGAGAACATTTGTAATGCACATGTGTGTGGGAATATTCCTGTCATTTTCCTATGAAAGTTCAGATGTGAAATGATATTGAAGGAATTTGTTCATTATATATCACATTCACAATATATAAACATCAAGTTTTATTTTTGAATGATTAAGCTTTTCAGGGTTGAAACTGAGATAAAATTTTGGTACTGATTCTTCAAACTGGAATCCATTGAAAGTGATTCATATTTTGGAAGATTTCCAACCAGCAAAACACCCAAAAATGTTGAATACTTATGGGTTGCATTCAAAAGAAATTGGGGATCAACTGATAAGATGATCTGGGGAATATACAAGTTATCTGGAAATAATCCAACCTCTCTCCCCCCTCTCTCCCTCTCCTTGTATCTTCTTCCCTTTCCTCTATTCTTTCTCTATACTCCTCCTACTCTGTGTCTCTTACTCCTTCTTCCCCCTTTAATTTCTCTTTCCACCTTGTCTCTTCATTTTCTTTATTCCCCCATCACCTTTTATGTATTTAGCAACAGAAAATCCACTTGTTTTCTATTTAAAGTAAAAACTGTGAACTTATAAACTATTTTCACTTGTCAGTTGTATATTTTGTTTCTTTTTCAACTTTGTTCAAAATTATCTTTTTGTCTATAAAAAGATAAACCAGTGTTCCTAATTTGTTAAATTTGTTTATCATTTGTATTATTTAAAGTTTAACTTTGGAATTTTATTGTTCCTATATATATATATACACACAGACATGATAGAGAATTAAAATAGGTTACTTATTCTTTTTATATAAATATACAAGAAATGAATTTTACTTATAGATTCTGCTTGAATCTAGTTTAATCAGAAAAGTTTCATATTTTAAAATGAATAATGTGTTTACTTATGTTTCTCAATTAGAACAGTTGTAGTTGTCAGTTTCAGAGGTTAATATTTAAAAAAACAATCTGAATTTGATGAGCACCATGTTAGATTAATCTCTTTTTGTTCTATCATTTCATTATAGACTTATTTGTCTACAGTGAACAATAAACCTTTATGTCGGATTCTTTTATAAAACTTATAATTGCAAATTGCAACTAAAAAGTAAAAACTGATTTTATCATTTGTAAATCATTTATTCATGGAATTTAGATGTTTATTCTCACTCGGCTGGATGTGCTCTTTATGTTACTGTTATTGTTATAGTAAATGGGCATAGCAATTGGAGTTCAAATCCTGGATGAAGCTGTTTGTATTTCACATAGCCTTAATACTATGGATCCTACTATTTTCCCTCCAACTCTGGGTAAATAGTAGGGCAGACTGGGCTCTTTCAATTGGTCTATGTGAAAACTCTGAATTCAAACCTGTTAAACTTTGCTTAAAAATTGACCTTGTTTCACATCCTTCTTTTGTCAGAGGTGTTAGATAAGTGCATATGTACCAGGCTAATTACTTTGCTTGGGGGGAGGGGAAAGACTATTGATAGTCTTCTCCTTAGTAATGATTATGAAGATTATTTCTTTTCTCTTTATATTATCCGGTGTATATAAGTAAGAAGTATCTATAACAATGACTCTAAAATTCTTTTTGGATACATAGAAATTACAACTTCAAAAAAAACAAAAACAAAATAAGATTTTTAAATGATTCTAAAATAAGATTTTTAAATGATTTTATAAGATTATCATATATCTAAAAGTATACGATAAGAATATAATCAAATTTTATGCTAAAATTAAAAAAAAAAACAAAAAAAAACAAAACAAACAAACAAAAAAACATAATTTTTCCAATATTTGGTTGAAAAAGTGTGTGAAAAGGACAATTAAATAAAAAATCTTCTAATATTGCATTTTCTTGTAAAATCCCTAAAATGCCATCAAATAGAATCTTTCTTTTTAAAAGGCTCTTCACACTGAACATTTTCATAATGCAATATCTTAGTTTGAATCTATCTTTTATCTAGAGTTTCTTAAAAGAAAATATCAACCTTTTCTGGATTTATTGTTGAAATAACACAATTTTTAAACCAAGTTTTGCAAAAATGAAAGTTTACTTCAATCATTTTAGCAGATGATTTTTGATTGTGTTCCTCAAATGATGAAGCTATGAATCTTAAGTTTTGGTTTCAGTCCATTACTACTGAATAACGAGTTCAATCCTCACTAGATGCCCTATACTTGTGACCTTAACTGTTAACATCTTAACTGTTCAGTAAACACCTACATTTTGGTATCAGTTTTTATTATATTTAGACTTGTCTAGAGATTATTATTTTTTTAAGTGAAAAATCAACCTATTCTACTGTGTAACAAATATACTAGCTCTCATGAATGCCTTGATCCAACCTTGTTAATAAAACTGGTATGATTCTATTGTTGTTGGTTAATTAGAAAGTTGTCATGATTCCTATTATATGCTATACATATAATTGTCACAATGTGACTGTGAACTCACTCTTGTCTATTCATTACAAGAACAAATAATTGTATTTTGAAATATAACTTCCTTTATTGAATATATGACAATGGATTAATTAATCTGTAGCCTGACATAGTTATTAGCTGATTTTTTATCTGAAATTTTCACTCATTATTGAAGTGTTCATAAAAACTGGAATGTCTATTCATTGGACTATGGTGGATACTCATATAGCTTAACATGTATTATATTTTTAGGCCTATGTATATACAGATTTATATATGTATTATATAGTCCACAAAAGGGTCAGTTTAGCTCAGTTGGTAGAGCACCCACCTCAGAATCACAAGGTTCCTGGTTCAATACTGATCCCTGTTAACAGCACATGAATAGCACAGATTGGGTAATCTGATCTGTGCATTAAAGTGGGGAGCTGACGGTAGGTGTGGCGCTCCACCTCAGCAAAAATAATCTCCCTGGTCTAGCACTAGCGAAATGGGGATAGATACCCTCACTGTCCAGCTGATACCGACAATAGCCCACTCACCCAACTTTACTTTTACTTACTTTATATATTTCACTCTGTAATGTGTGTGTGTGTGTGTGCTCTCGTGCATAAACCAATTTTATTGAATGTAATGGATGAAGAAACATTTGTTTAATCTTTTTTTGTTTGCTTATAAATATTAAGGAAGTATAAGAACTCTTCATAGTCTTTTCTTTTGTAATTTCTTTTGATCATTCTCTAGCCATTGCCAAGAACAAGAATAAGTGTTGTCTTTTTGTGATGTTCAATTGTTTTCTGTTCATCTTTTCTAAGACAATAAGATTTGATTTACATCATTAAATCAAGGAAATCTATTGGTTCAATTGTTTACATGCTAATGTGTGTGTGTATATATGTATGTATGTATATATATTTGTATATTATTTAAAAACATGAAATTTTGAAAAATTATATATATATATATATATATATATATATATATAATTTAAAAAAAATTATTTTTGAAAAATTATTTAAAAAAAAAAATTTCAAATACTAATTATGACATGTTTTTAAACATGTTGAGAATAATTTTCTGATAAAGCATTCCAACTGAAGTTGTTTTAGCAAAAAACTGAAACATTAAATGTTGGCATATTATCAATTATAAATACAGCCTTTGGATATTCATTTACACACACACACACACACACACACACACACACACACACACACACACACAGATATATGTATGTATAGTTTTTAAATATACATATATATATGTTGGTCTATTTATACTTGGGTGATTTTATCATTGTAAATGTTTGTATGCACAAGTCTAAACTTAAATGAATTTAAATTCTTTTTTAAGACTCCATACATTCACTTTTTACTTATAAAATAGATATTGCTAAAATTGTCTTGCCTAAAGAGCAGTTAATATTTCTCTTATCGCAAATGAACATTGGCAAATGCACACATCATGGGAACATGAATGAACTTTTGTCAACAACTATGAGAATAGTCATACCTTTTTCAAACAATTAAATCTCTTGGTATTTTTGGTGACATGCCTTTACAGTTTTAGGAATTGGTATTAACCAGGAGTTTAATTTACCTGCAATCTCCATAATAGATTTGTCTGTTCAGTACATTTTTGACCAAATTTTTTGTATGTTATTGTGTTTTATTGTAGAAGAAGATAAGAGTTGGAGAATGGACCAGCTGAAACATTGTGTTAGCAACACCAAAAATACATAAAAGAGGTTCAGCTGCCCAAAGAAATTTTTAGAATGAACAAACTTGTGCTGGGACTTGGAAGTTATTTATATTCATTTGTTAAACAAAATGTGTCCCAGTTTCTTGGGGGTAGTGTCAGAGTTGGTCTAAATAAACCTTTAGATATTATCAACTATTCACCTTTCCTTCCTTCTTAAAATATTGGGGCATATCCTTACCATCTGTGGAATTACCAAGTATTACTTGGAGTTGGACTAAACAGCAAAACTTTTGTATTCCAAACTTTTATTAAATTATTTTGCAAAATATATTTTTGATTAAAATATTTTGAAAATTTAAAAGAATTCAAATAAATTTAAATATTCTCAAAGCCATCAAAGTTACTGTGGAAAAGCTCAAATTAAAAAAAAAAGTAGAAGAAAATTTTTTTCTTACTGTGTTTTCATTTTTTTAAACCAACTGAGTTAATAGAGGACCTTTTGAGAGCTTCTGGTTTAGGAAAATTATTAATTGCCCCACATATTTTTTCAATGACTGTAACTCTTCTAAATTCTCTGCATCATAACAACTGTTGGTTGTCTACTTCTGCTTAAATCACTTATTTCATTTCCTTATAACCCTGATTTCTTTGAGAAGCTTCAATGGCCCTAAGGCCCAGTTTACAATAATGCCTAAAAATTGTTGGAATCTCAATAATTATTGTAATTATCAATATTTATTATTCAGATGAATAATATCAATAATAGTGATAAACTAGCCATAGCACCTAGCATTGCCCAGATGCTAAATTTGTTGAAACAGATTTTATATGTAATTACATAAAAAATTTACATTCTTAAGATAATTATATACATTTTTCTAAAATGCGGATACATCTCTGAAATTGATTTTTTTATGTTGCTATGATGTATACAATTTTTGAGACTGTCTTTATTGTCTCCTCCTTGTGGCAAAAATTTGTATCTGGATTAAAAACTTAAGACTCTCTCTCTCTCTCTCTATCTATCTATCTATCTATCTATCTATATATATATATATATATATATATATATATATATATATATATATTGCCCTAGAGTGACTTAAAGCAAGCCAAGACCTAAGTTTTATTTATTCATAAATTATTCTGGAATGCATTTGGGCCAATGTGAAAACTTTTTCTAAAGATCTGTTAAAAGAAATGGTGATATTGTTTCATGACAACAAAATTTGATAATAATATAGTGGAATCATAGTAAGTAGATGTGTACATGAAATAAACTTTGGAGTTAACTTTTGTTAAAAATTAAATTACTTTTAATGTATTCTAATAATTGTCTTTTTAATTATATACTACACTTAATGTAAATGATTTTTTCTTTTCTCTTTTTTTTCTTTCACAAAAAAAAAAGGATCTTAATCCCTTTTACCAATGATGATAGAAAACTTGGCTAGGGAAGTAACCTAAATTAAGCTTTTGTGGGAAAACATTTTTAGGATATGTCTATATTTGTAGTCTACAGGTGTATAGGGGTCATTAGGAGAAGGATATTAGGTAGGCAAGGTAGGTTGCTTTTGTCAGGTAAGAAAGGAGAAAGAAATAGTAAGACTGTTTTTGAATATAAGTCAGTTGAAGCTTTGAAGTGAAAGAACATGTGGATTACTGTGTATGTTTATTGGGTGGGTCCATGAGGATTATTCAAATTTGTGAATAATGAGTTAAAAAGGTGTATGGGGTGGTGGTGGTGAGTAGATATAATCTCTTTCTCCCTTTTGTGAGAAAAAAAAAAAGAAAGGTGAGTAGTTGGCAATCTTGCTTTGCTCTTTAAGAAATCAGGCCTAAACTGTCATTTAATACATCTCCTTAGATTAAAAAAAAACAGACACCATGAGATGACACTTTTAGATGCACAAAATGCAATGTTTAGACTTATCTTGCAAGCCATTGACATTGTTTTTAATTCTTAATTTTTTTTTGAATTGATCTAACTTTAATACTTAGATCAATCCATAAAATTTGTTTTCAGTTTTTCTTTTTCTCATTTTATTTATATTGGGATCCTCCTCCTATGTGATTAAATTTCATTTTCTGGCTGTTAAGGGTTTGGATGTGTACCAACAAGATTACATTTATTCATGGAAATGATTATTTACTTAAATATAAAAATAGTTTTGAGAGAAAAGCATGAAAATGTACAAATTGAAGATAACTTATGCTGAAAAAAAGAATATGCAAATATCAAATATTATTCAAGACAGTAAATAATTTAGCTGAAAGTTGTGCAGCTTTGGTATCGTTTAAAAATAAAACAAAAACAGAAACTGATACAAATTTACTTTTTGATTTATCTATGAAATGCTGGATTTTGCAATTAATTTCAATTATTCCTAAATTTATTTACAAGTTATAAAAACTGATATTGTACACAAAAAAAAAAAAATGTCACAAAAAACACATCGAAAACAATTGCAGTAATTAAAATTTGGGAATCCAAAATTACAAGATTGCGGGTCCAGTTTCAGCCTGGAATATTTTAATTTGCTTGCGGATTTGGCCTGATTCCAAAATGGTATTATATATTGGGCTATGGCGTCTAGGAGTAAACTTGAAAAAATGTGATACACTGACATATTTATTAGAGAATTTTGTAAAGCTTTGTACAAGGATCTTGTTTTAAAAATATTACTTATGTTTGTAGAAGTGAAACTGTTGATTTTTTACCTGATATTCAGTTACAGTAGTCATTTTCTAAGCTTAGTTTTGTTTGGCACAATGCCAGGGAAAATTTAACTCACACTCTTAACTTGTTCAGTAGAAAAGAAAAAAAAAAGAAGATAAATTTGAAAGAGTTTTATGAAGAGGCCGTTTTTTAAACGTTTTAAAATTGGTCATAAATGGGTGGTGCCATTGTCTGTGTCTCCCATATTGTTTCTCATATCCGACTGACATGGTCTGCTTGACATTTAGAGTGGATTAAGGTCAAGGCCAAATGTTGATTATTGTGTCCTTTTGTTAAAAGGCAACAATAGTTTTCTCCTCTTGCAAATGATTTTATATATAATGATGGCTGATTTTAAAAAAAAAAAAAAAAAAAAAAAAAAAATGTCTGTTAGTCTTTTTCTGCTTTCTCTCTCACGCATACATAAATATCAGGATAGGTTGACTTTTTTTTTTTTATTTACTTAAAAAGAAAAGATAGGAAAAAAAAAAACCCAACGAAAATACATTTGGAAAAGTCTAGGTAGTTGGGGTTTAATATAATAAGAATTGAGAGCAAAACTTAGATTCTTAGTTTTTCCCATCATTTGAGGAAACTAAAGGGAGTCCACATACCATAGTGGCTAATGTGCTGGACTAAGACATTGTAGTAAGCGAGTTTGAACTCCAGTCATGCAATTACATTCACTTCCAGACTAATACCATTGGGATTATCTCCGCAACAATGGGTTAAATAGTAACATTACTGTTCTTCTATAAAGATGGCTTTAGCATTAAATAATCCATGAAAGTTGATATGCATTAATCAAAAAACCCTAAACCCTAAAACTTGACTGATAAAATGCATGAAAATGACTTTATTTTTTGATAAGATTTGATAAAAACATCCTGTGCTATTTCAACAATAAATCCAGAAAAAGTTGCTATTTTTTAAAAAGTGCAATAAAGATATATATATTCAAATATTTAATATCATCAAAATGTTCACTGAGAAGCAACGGTATGAAACTCTTTGGAACTTTTTTGTGAGAATGTGTTTGTTCTTTACTTCAAGTCCATAAATAAAAAGATAATCTTTACAAGTTAATTGCTTTTTTGACACTTTTTTTTTGCAAGCAAATTTTGTGAAAATGAAGTTTTTATCTCTGTGCCTATTTTAACAGATGATTTTTGATTATTTTACACAAATATCAAATTTCTTGTGCCAATTTTGATAAATTGTTTAGTCTGTAGTGATTTCCTGAAATATGTTCTAAAATTCTGTTGCAAAACAGTAACAGAATTTGTTTTGATTAATTCAAATTTACAAAATGCCTTCTCAGCCAGTATAAATTTTGTTACTCTTGTATAATGTCTTTCTTACTTTATATGGAGCTGCAGGGTGGTTTTTGATTTTGAACTTCAAAAATCGATAAAAACAACTAAGCATATACTCGCTGACAATATGGACAACTGTGGTCACCTATGCCATGATCGTATTGCTCGGGCATTGCTGACCCATCGCAACAACTCCACTCAGGACCTCGGCATGTCCCCAGCTATAATGATTATTAAGGATCACCTTCTGGTCCTATAGGATAAGTACCAAACATGGAAGCAGTGGAAGAAAATAGGTGAACTAAGGGGAGTTTGCAATGGCTAAGAGGCACATGTGGAACAAACAGTTCTATAATAGGCACTGCCTTCCACTTTGGAAATTATGAATCGCCGACTTTGTCAAGATCCAAAACCAGGATGGACAAAAATGGGGTGGATTATGGAGATGTGTGGTAACCGACAGTACCAGGTGCAGGTGGATGAGAGCAATCGGATAACGCTATGCCACTGTTGCTTCCTCCGTAAAATATACCCTGTGGTTGATGGCCCACATTGTTCCACATAGGAAACTTTACACCTTCCCATGGATTCTGAGCCTCCACAGCAACGACACCCAGATGATGCCATGGACACCGATGAGAATGTTTTCTTTCCTGGTGTGCAGCACAATCTAGGGGAGGAAAAGGAAGTTGACAATGTCACAGGTGTGGCAGAAGGCGATATAAGAGAGTGGCTAGACTCAGTCAAGCCCCTGCCATTGAGACAATACTTGTGTCACAGGGTGCGTGCGCCAAGAACCTTATCCCCCATAAATGCACAGACAATTACGTGAATACTCGGGCACATACAAACCAAGATGACCACGTCGGTTCATCCTGTGGTCACAGGGAGGAGAGGCATGTATATATAGAATAGAGTGATCTGTGTCTAGGCTGAACAGAGTGATCTGCCCTTAATCAGATAGTCAGTATAAATAGAACAATAGAAGTGGCCATTTGCAATTTTACTCTTGACGTCTGAACACCACAGACCACATCTTTCGTACTTTATAACAGTAATACCTATAAGTAAATACAGGGAAGGTATAAGTAGAATAAAATGATCTGCCCCAGTGTCTAGGCTGAACAGAGTGACCTGCTCTTGATCAAATTGTATATATATAAATTGACATCTGAATACCACAGACCACGTCTTTCATACTTTATAACTCTGAAAATAGAAAACCTGGTGCTACAAAAAGCCCTAATAATAAATTTTAAATTTTTCTCTACAAAATGAATGGCAATATCTTAAATAAAATCATGAAATAATTCACACACACACACACACACACACACACACACACACACACTGAAATATCACATAATTTATCATGAAATAATTTATTTAAAAAAAATATCAAAAGAAGAATTCTAAGATCACAGAAGCACAGATAACAAATGTGATGAAAGGGAAGTGAATGCCCCCCCCCCTTCAGAGCAATGGGCAACATTTCAAAATAGAACTGACCTGTGAGAAAGGATGAAAAATACTTTGGTTGAAATGAAATTAAATAAACAAAAATGAGGTAATTGGTTTAAACTGATCAAAATAGAATGATTAAAGCATCTTAAAAAAGAAGAATTGGACAAAATTCTAGAGATTTTATTGGTTGAATGAAAACATTAACAATGTCAGAAAGATTAAAAATCTTTTTTTCCTTCCTTTTAAATTTCAAATAAACAAAAAAGCTGCATCTTTCCACATTCAAGTGGCTCACCTATCAAGCAGTCTTATATATCCCCCCCTTTTTTTTTTTTACAATTCCATGTTTGTATTATTTATCCAAAATCAATTATGTAGCAAATTATCAACAAAGTTATTCCACCTGTTTATTGTCTGTGTATTTTCTCTTTCCTGTCTGCATTGCATCATGTAATGATTATTAGTTAAGTTTGCAGACCTTTTTTAGTTAGATTTTCACTGTGTGTGTGGGATACTTCTTGGCCTTGTGCCAACCTAAGATTAGTAAATGACTACTAATTTCTCTCTCTCTCTCTCTCTCTCTCTCTCTCTCTCTCTCTCTCTCTCTCTCTCTGGTGTAACTGTCAGCAGTTTTGATGGCCAAAATACAAGTTTTCTTACATATTATATGAAGGTTCCATTGTAGAGAATAAGGGGTCACATGCCTACAACGACTTAGATACAATATAAATTCTTATAGTTTTATATAGATAAAATGCATTCTAAGTTAAAGTGTGCGTGCGTGTGTTTATTACACATATAAGCCCAATCCCAAACTTACATTTTGTGTATGTTTTATGTACTGAAATATTTACATACACAGTATACATAAAATATACAGACATGTATACACACACACACACATATATATTGAGAGAGAGAAAGAGAGAGAATTGTTGGAGGTGCATGGTGTAATAGTTATCATTGTAGGAAATGCGACAAGTTCAAATCCTGGACATGGTTGTTTGCATTTCACATAGCCCTAATACTCTTGGGAAAGGTAGGATTCCAACTATTCTCAAATAGTAGGGTTGATTGGGTTCTTTGACCTTGGTATGGTAACTGGTCTAGAAGAAAAACTGATACAAAATTTTCTATAACATGACCTTATAAAACTGCTATCAAGCAATTAGAAAAAATAAGGATTATATATACTTGTATAATTCCCATCATAAATGATGGGATTATTCATGTTTTTCTGTTATTGTTGGTTTGAGATGGTTAATATATATATATATATATATAAACCTTGTTTACAACTTATCATATCGTCGTGTAATAAAAGTCACTAGAAGAGGAATGTTAACCTACTCTAAACAAATCATAAAATCTAAGAAGTTCGTTTGGTGTTGGGGTTATGGGATCGGCCTGTCAGCTTGGCAGTCCGGTTTCAAATCACGCACAGGGCGGTCTTCCGATCTATAGCTCTGCTGATGAGGCCTAATAGGCCGAAATGTACATACAGAGATTGATTTTTCTCGATTTGTTTAGCCATACATTTAATAGGTATTCCGCCTAATTCATTATTAATTAATTAATTTTCAAAATTAGGTACGACTCCAATTAAGCACTTATTCTCCAAAAAATTATCGGCAAAAAGCCATTCTAAACAAACCTTGTTTATATATATATATATATATATAATATATATATATTATATATATATACATGTAGAATATATTATGAATGAAAATTTTGAGTACTTGAAACTTTTCTTATTAATTAAATGTTCTGTGTATGAAAATAGTTTTGTATATAGAATGACTGACTTAAGCACTTATTTTATTTCATTTATTTTTATTTTTTTCAAGGAACAAGCAACATTTGAGTTGTATTTTATTAATGAGACCTTTTTAAAATGCTTCTTGAAGAAAGATTTGGTCAAAGATTGTTATCTTTAAGGAAGTACTGAACAATAATAGATATACAATTTGCTTGGTCATCTATTTTTATACCCAGGCTTTGTATTTCTTTTCCGCATTGTAATGCCCCCTACCTGACCCCCGGGGAATCTTTAAATCAGTTATTCAATAAAAAAAAAGAACTAGGAAAGTTATTTTTAGTTGATGAGTTTCTTCTTTTGACTTAGGTTTTCAATTTATTGAGTCATTCTCTTTACATTAATCTTTGCATTTCTTGATATTAAATTTCTTAAAGAATCAAAATTTGAGCTTCAAGTTCTTTTTAAGATTTTTATAAAATGTTTTTCAATGTTGTGCTAAGAAAGAGCAAGAAGTTATTTCTATTCCCAATTTGATATCTTCTTTACATTAGGAAATTAATGACTATAAATAATTTCCATCTTTTATAAAGTAAGTAGTATAATTACTATTATACATGATGGAATTATTTGTATATGGATTGGAATTTGTCTGTAGGTTTGAAATGTTGACATCAGTGAATTGGGAATGCAGGAGCATTGGTTTACTGAAATCCTTTTTATATAAAAAGAAACAGATAATCAGGGAAAGAAGGAAATAGAATAAATTGGAAAGAAAGTGAAATTGAAAAAGAGGAATACAAAGTAGTCCAGAAAAGTGTTGGAAAAGTGTGGTCTAATGGTTAGAGTCATAGAAAATGGACTCATCAAGCCAAGTTCAAATCCTGGACATTAGTGCTACAGTTCACATAGCACTAATACCCTTGGGCAAGGTATGAATCCAACTACTCTCCTCCAGCTATGAGTAAATAGTAGGGCAGACTGGGCTCTTTAACCTTGGTTAGACAACCAGTCTAGGAGAAGGAAAACTTTTAATTCAAACCTATTAAACTCCGCTTGGGGTGGTCTCTACTAGAAATAGGCTCAGTCCTAATTAGTGATCTATTTCACTACTAATTTAAGAAGTCATAAATTATGGTGAAAAAAGAAATGAAAGAAAGAGAGAGACATATAGACAGATTAAGTTGTCTAATTAATTACTCTCTAACTCTGTAATGTTATTTTGAGTGATGACATAATATTAACATCTCATTTTATTATATCAATGGAATTTTTTCATTATTCCATAGCCAGAACAGATTGTGTGATCAAATAGTCACATTGTTTTTCTAATATGATCCAATTTCTCTATTTGTTACTGTAAGGTAGAAAATCACAGCATTTTTTTGTTTTTGTTTATCAGTAATTTTTAAGTATTAAAAAGAAAAAAAAGTCCGTCCAAAGAAAATAACTTCAGATCTATTAACTAAGATGTTGTATTAAATTTCTTATCCAAATTAGGATGGATTGACTATTTCCCAGTGGATTTCCCCCCAAAGTGTTCTAAATACCGAATCAGTTTTTTGTTTAATTCACACACAAAAATACCTTCTCAGCAGTTTTTGACATTCTGACAATGGAAGTGCTTGATGCTGTTCAAAATCTTTCATAAAAAGTATTTTTCTACAAAAATCTATCATGAGAGTTAGTACCTTTTAAATAGTTTTGTAAATCAATTAAAAAAAAATGTCTATTAAAAAAAACAAAAGCAAACAGTAGTTTTTATCTTATGATTTTTTTAGGAATGAAATAAATTTAATTCTGAAGTAACATAAGTAAATAAAATTTCATAATTCTGAAAATTTCTTCCATTAACTCAATGATAGAAAGGGAAAAAGAAGAATTGAGAGACAGACAGACAGACAAAGTAAGACTGGAGAGAGATTTTGTTGAGATAATCAAAGTAGAAGAGAGAGAATGACTTTGTAGAGAAAGGATCAAAGTGAAAAGGAGAGAGACTGAATGAGAAACACAAAATAGAGAAAAAAGAAAGATTTTTGTGGAGAAAGAAGAGAATTATTAATAAAGCAACTATAAAAAGGAAAAGAAAAGTTTAATGAAAAGAAATTGTTTTTCATCAAGAACAAGGTGAAGCATTCCTTTGTGAAGTATAAAACATCAGATATAATCTTTGGTTCTCCCTTTTCTCAGGAAGAACCACCACTCTCCTCTTCTCTCTCTCTTCCCACAGTTTCCCCTCCCCATGTCTTTGGGAAAAGAGAGGGTAATTTTTGCAAGCTCTCTTCTCTTCCACCCTTGCCCCCTCCCCTCATGCAGATATTGACCTAGTTTAAGGTTTAGCAAGTCCTGGGAATTGGTTTGTTTTGAATTGACAGACTTTTTAAAAAGAGGTGCTCTTAGCCCATTACCCACCTCTGCTGCCTTCTACCCCATGTGCATAGGAGGCATACAGTAAAATAGGTGTGAGATATATTTGTGTGGGAGGCATTTTAGCTGTATCATCTCTGGCTTTCTACAAGTGTTTTGCAGATTAAATAACATTGTTTTATGTCTGTGAAGTAGAATGTCTCATAAGAATGCATTTTATTATGTTGGTTTAATAAGGATAATATTTTATGTGTTCCTCTGTGAGAAACAAAAGTAAGAAGCTTAAATTTAAAATATATATAATATATATTATATATATAAAATTTAAATGAAAACATGGTACAACTGAGCAACTTATATGATAAGTGATGATGTCTAGAATTCACATACATGAAAAAAAATTATGAAGTCAGTCTCAATAGTTTTTGAAAAGCAGATTTTTAGCAAACACAGGATTATGCATGCTCTGTACTCTATACAGTAGGTATGTACAAAAACATGCACCTGCTAAAACACCATTTTCACCCACCATCCCCAAATTGGCTAATTATCAGATTTTAATAAAATCCTGGGTATTTAAAGCAATAAATAAATATTTTAAAAATTCTGTAGTCATGTTTTTTTTAAATTATTTTTTTTGTTGTTTATGCCAATGTTCCATCATTTTTTTTTTATTTTAACTCCCTTAGTGAAATGTAAGTGGAATGATTTTTATATATTTTAAGATTTCCATGGAGAATTAGAATTTTTTACATTCTTTAATAATAGGAGTTTGTCTATTTTTTTGTACTGGTACCGCTTATTTTTGAAGTTATATTAAAAACCCCAGTTAAAATAAGTAAATATGGGCTTTTTTTTTATTTGCTTTATTTCAATTTCATAGTTTTATTAGTATACATATATACCTGCAGACTATGAAATTCCAGACAGTTTTAAATAAAGGCAAAGGAATATAATTATGAACTAATGTTTCATTTAAAAGGAACCTGTATAATGGGCATACATACCTACTTTAAAAACTGTCATAGCAGCATCAAGCAGGTCAGTTTTTCTGAGTGGACACCTTAGCTACCATTTTATTTTTGATGTTTGAGAGGAACCTGTGTATAGGATGCAACCAACTGCTTCATACCAGTCATCAACAGGTAGTTGTATATTAAATTAAATAAGTATAAATTAATTCACTTTTAGATTCAAAGTTTTAATATTCTAGTTAGCATAAATTGTTTACTTAAATATATACAGAAATAGTCAAGAATAAAAAACATTATTATTACTACATTTACTCCTTTAAATTATTTGCATTTTATTTATCAGTGGAATTTAGTTAAAATAATATAGACGCATTCTGGGTTATATAAATACAAAATAAAATAAAAAGTTTTGTGATTTGGTGTTAGAGGATTTTTACTTTTGTAGACGGAGAAAAGGAAAAGTAAAAAATCCTCTTAACACCAAATACAAAACTTATTTATTTTTATTTTTGTATTTATACCATAAAAAAGAATGGTCTATATTTATTTTAACTAAATTCACTGATAATAAACTGCAAATATATTTAAGGATAAAGTAAGGGTAATATAATGTTTTTATTCTTGACTATTCTGTATATATTTAAGTAAAGCAATTATGCTAACAGAAATATTGAAAACTTGAATTTAAAAGTGAATTAATTTATACTTATTTAATTTAATATCAACTACCTGTTGAATGATGGTATTGGAGCAGTTGGGTTTGGCATCCTATTACAGGTTTCCTCTCAAACATAAAAGTAAATAGTACAGGTTGCCACTCAGAAAACTGCCTGTTGATGGCTGCTATGACAGTTTTTAAAGTAGGTATGATAATGCATTTATACAGTTTCCTTTTAATTGAACATTAGTTATAAATTATATTCCTTTTGCCTTTATTTACTGTGGACATTTTCATGAGTCTGCGTATATATTTATACTAATAAAACTATGAAATTGGAATAAGCAAATAACAAAAATAAAATGCCCATATTGTAACCTTTATTTTACTGGTTTTTTTAGCTTCAAAATAAGGTACCAGTAAAACGAGTAAATAGATCAAACTATTTATAAAGAATGTAACAAATCCTTAACTTCTCATGGAAATCTTTAAACATATATAAAATCATTCACTTAGCATCTTCAGCAAGGGGTTAAATAAAAAAAATGATTTGGAAACAATGATAAACAACAAAAAGAAATATTTAAAAAAAAACAATGACTTAGAATTTTTAACAATATGTAATCTTTTATTGCTTTTAAATACCGAGGATTTTATTAAATCTGATAATTAGCCAATTTGGGGATGGGTGGGTGAAAATGGTGTTTTTAAGCATTG
>CM042182.1:20979003-21064003 GCA_023376005.1 Doryteuthis pealeii
GGATTCAGTAAACCAATGCTTCCTGCATTCCCAATTCACTGATGTCAACATTCAAACCTACAGACAAATTCCAATCCATATACCAAAATAACTTCCATCATGTATAATTAGTAATTATACTTACCTTACTTTTATAAAAGATGGAAATTAATTATATGTCATTAATTTTCCTTAATGTAAAGAAGATATTTCCAAATTGTTGAATAGAAATTAACTTCTTGCTCTTTCTTAGCACAACATTGAAAAACATTTAGAAAAAATCTTAAAAAGAAACTGAATCTCAAATTTGATTCTTTAAGGAAAATTAATATTCAAGAATTTGCAAAATTAATGTTAAAGAGAATGACTCAATAAATTGAAAAAACTAAAGTCAAAAGAAGAACTCATCAACAAAAATAACTTTCCTAGTTCTTTTTTTTTTATGAATAACTTGATTTAAAGATTCCCCGGGGGTCAGGTAGGGGGCATTTACAAATGCGGAAAAGAAATACAAAGCCTGGGTATAAAATAGATGACCAAGCAAATTGTGATATCTATTATTGTTCATACTTCCTTAAAGATAACAATCTTTGACCAAATCTTTCTGTCAAGAAGCATTTTAAAAAGGTCTCATTAATAAAATACAACTCAAAATGTTGCTTGTTCCTTGAAAAAAAATAAAAATAATGAAATAAAATAAGTGCTTAAGTCAGGTCATCTATATACAAAACTATTTTCATGACACCAGACATTTAATTAATAAAGAAAGTTTTCAAGTTACTCAAAATTTTCATTCATAATATATTCTACATGTTATATATATATATATATATATATATATATAATAATATATATATATTAAACAAGGTTTGTTTAGAATGGCTTTTTGCCGATAATTTTTTGGAGAATAAGTGCTTAATTGGAGTCGTACCTAATTTTTGAAAATTAATTAATTAATTAATGAATTAGGCGGGAATACCTATTAAATGTATGGCTAAACAAATCGAGAAAAACAATCTCTGTATGTACATTTCGGCCTATTAGGCCTCATCAGCAGAGCTATAGATCGGAAGACCGCCCTGGTGCGTGATTTGAAAACCGGACTGCCAAGCTGACCAGGCCGATCCCATAACCCCAAACACCACCTAAACGAAACTCTTAGATTTTTATGATTTGTTTAGAGTAGGTTAACATTCCTCTTCTAGTGACTTTTAACACGACGATATGATAAGTTGTTAACAAGGTTATTATATATTATATATATATATTAACCATCTCAAACCAACAATAACAGAAAAACATGAATAATCCCATCATTTTATGATGGAATTATACAAGTATATATAATCCTTATTTTTTCTAATTGCTTGATAAGCAGTTTTATAAGGTCATGTTATAGAAAATTTGTATCAGTTTTCTTCTAGACCAGTTACCATACCAAGGTCAAAGAACCAATCAACCTACTATTTGAGAATAGTTGGAATCCTACCTTTTCCCAAGAGTATTTAGGGCTATGTGAAATGCAAACAACAATGTCCAGGATTTGAACTTGTCGCATTTCCTACATGATAACTATTACACCATGCACCTCCAACAATTCTCTCTCTTTTCTCTCTCTCATATATAATGTGTGTGTGTGTGTATACATGTCTGTATATTTATGTACTGTGTATGTAAATATTTCAGTACATAAAACATACACAAAATGTAAGTTTGGGATTGGGCTTATATGTGTTAATAAAACACACGCCGCCACACTTTAACTTAGAATTGCATTTATCTATATAAAACTATAAGAATTTATATTGTATCTAAGTCGTTGTAGGCATGTGACCCCTTATTCTCCTACAATGGAACCTTCATATAATATGTAAGAAAACTGTGTATTTGGCCATCAAAACTGCTGACAGTTACACCAGAGAGAGAGAGAGAGAGAGAGACGAGAGAGGAGAGAGAGGAGAGAGAAGAAATTAGTAGTCATTTACTAATCTTTAGGTTGGCACAAGGCCAAGAAGTATCCCACACACACAGTGAAAATCTAACTAAAAAAGGTCTGCAAACTTAACTAATAATCATTACATGATGCAATGCAGACAGGAAAGAGAAAATACACAAGACAATAAACAGGTGGAATAACTTGTTGATAAATTTGCTACATAATTGATTTTGGATAAATAATACAAAACATGGAATTGTAAAAAAAAAAAAAGGGGGGGATATATAAGACTGCTTAATAGGTGAGCCACTTGAATGTGGAAAGATGCAGCTTTTTTGTTTATTTGAAATTTAAAAGGAAGGAAAAAAGATTTTTAATCTTTCTGACATTGTTAATTTTTCATTCAACAATAAAATCTCTGAATTTTGTCCTTTTTTTAAGATGCTTTAATCATTCTATTGATCAGTTTAAACCAATTACCTCATTTTGTTTATTTAATTTCATTTCAACCAAAGTATTTTTTCATCCTTCTCACAGGTCAGTTTCTATTTTGAAATGTTGCCCATTGCTCTGAAGGGGGGGGGCATTCACTTCCCTTCTCATCACATTTGTTATCTGCTGCTTCTGTGATCTTAGAATTCTTCTTTTGATATTTTTAAATAAATTATTTCATGATAAATTATGTGATTAATATTTCAGTGTGTGTGTGTGTGTGTGTGTGTGTGTGGTGTTGTAATTATTTCATGATTTTATTTAAGATATTGCCATTCATTTTGTAGAAGAAAAATTTAAATTTATTATTAGGGCTTTTTGTAGCACCAGGTTTTCTATTTTCAGAGTTTATAAAATTTATGAAACGTGGTCTGTGGTATTCAGATGTCAATTATATATATACAATTTGATCAAGAGCAGGTCACTCTGTTCAGCCTAGACACTGGGGCAGATCATTTTATTCTACTATACCTTCCCTGTATTTACTTATAGGTATTACTGTTATAAAGTACGAAAGATGTGTCTGTGGTGTTTCAGACGGTCAAGAGTCAAATTGTAAATGGCCACTTCTATTGTTCTATTTATACAGACTATCTGATCAAGGGCAGATCACTCTTGTTCAGCCTAGACACAGATCACTCTATTCTATTATATACATGCCTCTCCTCCCTGTGACCACAGGATGAACCGACGTGCGTCATCTTGGTTTGTATGTGCCCGAGTATTCACGTAATTGTCTGTGCATTTTATGGGGGATAAGGTTTCTTGGCGCACGCACCCTGTGACACAAGTATTGTCTCAATGGCAGGGGCTTGACTGAGTCTAGCCACTCTCTTATATCGCCTTCTGCCACACCTGTGACATTGTCAACTTCCTTTTCCTCCCCTAGATTGTGCTGCACACCAGGAAAGAAAACATTCTCATCGGTGTCCATGGCATCATCTGGGTGTCGTTGCTGTGGAGGCTCAGAATCCATGGGAAGGTTGTAAAGTTTCCTATGTGGAACAATTGTGGCCATCAACCAAGGGTATATTTTACGAGGAAAAGCAACAGTGGCATAGCGTTATCCGATTGCTCTCATCCACCTGCACCTGGTACTGTCGGTACCACACATCTCCATAATCCACCCCATTTTGTCCATTTCCTGTTTTGGATCTTGACAAAGTCGGCGATTCATAATTTCCAAAGTGGAAGGCAGTGCCTATTATAGAACTGTTTGTTCCACATGTGCCTCTTAGCCATTACAAACTCCCCTTAGTTCACCTATTTCTTCCACTGCTTCCATGTTTGGTACTTATCCTATAGGACCAGAAGGTGATCCTTAATAATCATTTTATAGCTGGGGACATGCCGAGGTCCTGAGTGGAGTTGTTGCGATGGGTCAGCAATGCCCGAGCAATACGATCATGGCATAGGTGACCACAGTTGTCCATATTGTCAGCGAGTATATGCTTAGTTGTTTTTTATCGATTTTTGAAGTTCAAATCAAAAACCACCCTGCAGCTCCATATAAAGTAAGAAAGACATTATACAAGAGTAACAAAATTTATACTGCTGAGAAGGCATTTTGTAAATTTGAATTAATCAAAACAAATTCTGTTACTGTTTTGCAACAGAATTTTAGAACATATTTCAGGAAATCACTACAGACTAAACAATTTATCAAAATTGGCACAAGAAATTTGATATTTTGTGTAAAATAATCAAAAATCATCTGTTAAAATAGGCACAGAGAATAAAAACTTCATTTTCACAAAATTTGCTTGCAAAAAAAAAGTGTCAAAAAAGCAATTAACTTGTAAAGATTATCTTTTTATTTATGGACTTGAAGTAAAGAACAAACACATTCTCACAAAAAAGTTCCAAAGAGTTTCATACCGTTGCTTCTCAGTGAACATTTTGATGATATTAAATATTTTGAATATATATATCTTTATTTGCACTTTTTAAAAAATAGCAACTTTTTCTGGATTTATTGTTGAAATAGCACAGGATGTTTTTATCAAATCTTATCAAAAAATAAAGTCATTTTCATGCATTTTATCAGTCAAGTTTTAGGTTTAGGGTTTTTTGATTAATGCATATCAACTTTCATGGATTATTTAATGCTAAAGCCATCTTTATAGAAGAACAGTAATGTTACTATTTAACCCATTGTTGCGGAGATAATCCCAATGGTATTAGTCTGGAAGTGAATGTAATTGCATGACTGGAGTTCAAACTCGCTTACTACAATGTCTTAGTCCAGCACATTAGCCACTATGGTATGTGGACTCCCTTTAGTTTCCTCAAATGATGGGAAAAACTAAGAATCTAAGTTTTGCTCTCAATTCTTATTATATTAAACCCCAACTACCTAGACTTTCCAAATGTATTTTCGTTGGGTTTTTTTTTTTCCTATCTTTTCTTTTTAAGTAAATAAAAAAAAAAAAGTCAACCTATCCTGATATTTATGTATGCGTGAGAGAGAAAGCAGAAAAAGACTAACAGACATTTTTTTTTTTTTTTTTTTTTTTTTTTTTAAATCAGCCATCATTATATATAAAATCATTTGCAAGAGGAGAAAACTATTGTTGCCTTTTAACAAAAGGACACAATAATCAACATTTGGCCTTGACCTTAATCCACTCTAAATGTCAAGCAGACCATGTCAGTCGGATATGAGAAACAATATGGGAGACACAGACAATGGCACCCACCCATTTATGAACAATTTTAAAACGTTTTAAAAAACGGCCTCTTCATAAAACTCTTTCAAATTTATCTTCTTTTTTTTTTCTTTTTCTACTGAACAAGTTAAGAGTGTGAGTTAAATTTTCCCTGGCATTGTGCCAAACAAAACTAAGCTTAGAAAATGACTACTGTAACTGAATATCAGGTAAAAAATCAACAGTTTCACTTCTACAAACATAAGTAATATTTTTAAACAAGATCCTTGTACAAAGCTTTACAAAATTCTCTTAATAAATATGTCAGTGTATCACATTTTTTCAAGTTTACTCCTAGACGCCATAGCCCAATATATAATACCATTTTGGAATCAGGCCAAATCCGCAAGCAAATTAAAATATTCCAGGCTGAAACTGGACCCGCAATCTTGTAATTTTGGATTCCCAAATTTTAATTACTGCAATTGTTTTCGATGTGTTTTTTGATTTTTTTTTTTTTTGTGTACAATATCAGTTTTTATAACTTGTAAATAAATTTAGAATAATTGAAATTAATTGCAAAATCCAGCATTTCATAGATAAATCAAAAAGTAAATTTGTATCAGTTTCTGTTTTTGTTTATTTTTAAACGATACCAAAGCTGCACAACTTTCAGCTAAATTATTTACTGTCTTGAATAATATTTGATATTTGCATATTCTTTTTTTCAGCATAAGTTATCTTCAATTTGTACATTTTCATGCTTTTCTCTCAAAAACTATTTTTATATTTAAGTAAATAATCATTTCCATGAATAAATGTAATCTTGTTGGTACACATCCAAACCCTTAACAGCCAGAAAATGAAATTTAATTCACATAGAGGGAGGATCCCAATATAAATAAAATGAGAAAAAGAAAAACTGAAAACAAATTTTATGGATTGATCTAAGTATTAAAGTTAGATCAATTCAAAAAAAAAATTAAGAATTAAAAACAATGTCAATGGCTTGCAAGATAAGTCTAAACATTGCATTTTTTGTACATCTAAAAGTGTCATCTCATGGTGTCTGTTTTTTTTTTAATCTAAGGAGATGTATTAAATGACAGTTTAGGCCTGATTTCTTAAAGAGCAAAGCAAGATTGCCAAACTACTCACCTTTCTTTTTTTTTTCTCACAAAAGGGGAGAAAGAGATTATATCTACTCACCACCACCACCCCATACACCTTTTTAACTCATTATTCACAAATTTGAATAATCCTCATGGACCCACCCAATAAACATACACAGTAATCCACATGTTCTTTCACTTCAAAGCTTCAACTGACTTATATTCAAAAAACAGTCTTACTATTTCTTTCTCCTTTCTTACCTGACAAAAGCAACCTACCTTGCCTACCTAATATCCTTCTCCTAATGACCCCTATACACCTGTAGACTACAAATATAGACATATCCCAAAAATGTTTTCCCACAAAAGCTTAATTTAGGTTACTTCCCTAGCCAAGTTTTCTATCATCATTGGTAAAAGGGATTAAGATCCTTTTTTTTTTTTTTGTGAAAGAAAAAAAAGAGAAAAGAAAAAATCATTTACATTAAGTGTAGTATATAATTAAAAAGACAATTATTAGAATACATTAAAAGTAATTTAATTTTTAACAAAAGTTAACTCCAAAGTTTATTTCATGTACACATCTACTTACTATGATTCCACTATATTATTATCAAATTTTGTTGTCATGAAACAATATCACCATTTCTTTTAACAGATCTTTAGAAAAAGTTTTCACATTGGCCCAAATGCATTCCAGAATAATTTATGAATAAAATAAAAACTTAGGTCTTGGCTTGCTTTAAGTCACTCTAGGGCAAATTATATATATATATATATATATATATATATTATATATATATAATAGAGAGAGATAGAGAGATAGAGAGAGAGAGAGAGAGAGTCTTAAGTTTTTTAATCCAGATACAAATTTTTGCCACAAGGAGGAGACAATAAAAGACAGTCTCAAAAATTGTATACATACATAAAAAAAATCAATTTCAGAGATGTATCCGCATTTTAGAAAAAATGTATATAATTATCTTAAGAATGTAAATTTTTTATGTAATTACATATAAAATCTGTTTTCAACAAATAGCATCTGGGCAATGCTAGGTGCTATGGCTAGTTTATCACTATTATTGATATTATTCATCTGAATAATAATATTGATAATTACAATAATTATTGAGATTCCAACAATTTTTAGGCATTATTGTAAACTGGGCCTTAGGGCCATTGAAGCTTCTCAAAGAAATCAGGGTTATAAGGAAATGAAATAAGTGATTTAAGCAGAAGTAGACAACCAACAGTTGTTATGATGCAGAGAATTAGAAGAGTTACAGTCATTGAAAAAATATGTGGGGCAATTAATAATTTTCCTAAACCAGAAGCTCTCAAAAGGTCCTCTATTAACTCAGTTGGTTTAAAAAAATGAAAACACAGTAAGAAAAAAAATTTTCTTCTACTTTTTTTTTTAATTTGAGCTTTTCCACAGTAACTTTGATGGCTTTGAGAATATTTAAATTTATTTGAATTCTTTTAAATTTTCAAAATATTTTAATCAAAAATATATTTTGCAAAATAATTTAATAAAAGTTTGGAATACAAAAGTTTTGCTGTTTAGTCCAACTCCAAGTAATACTTTGGTAATTCCACAGATGGTAAGGATATGCCCCAATATTTTAAGAAGGAAGGAAAGGTGAATAGTTGATAATATCTAAAGGTTTATTTAGACCAACTCTGACACTACCCCAAGAAACTGGGGACACATTTTTGTTTAACAAATGAATATAAATAACTTCCAAGTCCCAGCACAAGTTTGTTCATTCTAAAAATTCTTTGGGCAGCTGAACCTCTTTATGTATTTTTGGTGTTGCTAACACAATGTTTCAGCTGGTCCATTCTCCAACTCTTATCTTCTTCTACAATAAAACACAATAACATACAAAAAAATTTGGTCCAAAATGTACTGAACAGACAAATCTATTATGGAGATTGCAGGTAAATTAAACTCCTGGTTAATACCAATTCCTAAAACTGTAAAGGCATGTCACCAAAAATACCAGAGATTTAATTGTTTGAAAAAGGTATGACTATTCTCATAGTTGTTGACAAGTTCATTCATGTTCCCATGATGTGTGCATTTTGCCAATGTTCATTTGCGATAAGAGAAAATTAACTGCTCTTTAGGCAAGACAATTTAGCAATATCTATTTTATAAGTAAAAAGTGAATGTATGGAGTCTTAAAAAAGAATTTAAATTCATTTAAGTTTAGACTTGTGCATACAAACATTTACAATGATAAAATCACCCAAGTATAAATAGACCAACATAATATATATGTATATTTAAAAACTATACATACATATATCTGTGTGTGTTGTGTGTGTGTGTGTGTTTGTGTGTGTGTGTGTGTGTGTGTGTAAATGAATATCCAAAGGCTGTATTTATTAATTGATAATATGCCAACATTTTAATGTTTCAGTTTTTTGCTAAAAAACACTTCAGTTGGAATGCTTTATCAGAAAATTATTCTCAACATGTTTAAAAACATGTCATAATTTAGTATTTTGAAATTTTTTTTTAAATAATTTTCAAAAATAATTTTTTTTTTATAATATATATATATATATATATATATATATATATATATATATAATTTTTCAAAATTTCATGTTTTTAAATAATATACAAATATATATACATACATACATATATACACACACACATTAGCATGTAAAACAATTGAACCAATAGATTTCCTTGATTTAATGATGTAAATCAAATCTTATTGTCTTAGAAAAGATGAACAGAAAACAATTGAACATCACAAAAAGACAACACTTATTCTTGTTCTTGGCAATGGCTAGAGAATGATCAAAAGAAATTACAAAAAGAAAAGACTATGAAGAGTTCTTATACTTCCTTAATATTTATAAGCAAACAAAAAAGATTAAACAAATGTTTCTTCATCCATTACATTCAAAAAATTGGTTTATGCACGAGAGCACACACACACACACACACATTACAGAGTGAAATATATAAAGTAAGTAAAAAGTAAAGTTGGGTGATGGGCTATTGTCGGTATCAGCTGGACAGTGAGGGTATCTATCCCATTTCGCTAGTGCTAGACCAGGGAGATTATTTTTGCTGAGGTGGAGCGCCACACCTACCGTCAGCTCCCCACTTTAATGCACAGATCAGATTACCCAATCTGTGCTATTTCATGTGCTGTTAACAGGGATCAGTATTGAACCAGGAACCTTGTGATTCTGAGGTGGGTGCTCTACCAACTGAGCTAAACTGACCCTTTTGTGGACTATATAATACATATATAAATCTGTATATACATAGGCCTAAAAATATAATACATGTTAAGCTATATGAGTATCCACCATAGTCCAATGAATAGACATTCCAGTTTTATGAACACTTCAATAATGAGTGAAAATTTCAGATAAAAAATCAGCTAATAACTATGTCAGGCTACAGATTAATTTAATCCATTGTCATATATTCAATAAAGGAAGTTATATTTCAAAATACAATTATTTGTTCTTGTAATGAATAGACAAGAGTGAGTTCACAGTCACATTGTGACAATTATATGTATAGCATATAATAGGAATCATGACAACTTTCTAATTAACCAACAACAATAGAATCATACCAGTTTTATTAACAAGGTTGGATCAAGGCATTCATGAGAGCTAGTATATTTGTTACACAGTAGAATAGGTTGGTTTTTCAATTAAAAAAATAATCATCTCTAGACAAGTCTAAATATAATAAAAATTGATACCAAAATTTAGGTGTTTACTGAACAGTTAAGATGTTAACAGTTAAGGTCACAAGTATAGGACATCTAGTGAGGATTGAACTCGTTATTCAGTAGTAATGGACTGAAACCAAAACTTAAGATTCATAGCTTCATCATTTGAGGAACACAATCAAAAATCATCTGCTAAAATGATTGAAGTAAACTTTCATTTTTGCTAAACTTGGTTTAAAAATTGTGTTATTTCAACAATAAATCCAGAAAAGTTTGATATTTTCTTTTAAGAAACTCTAGATAAAAGATAGATTCAAATTAAGATATTGCATTATCAAAATGTTCAGTGTGAAGAGGCTTTTAAAAAGAAAGATTCTATTTGATGGCATTTTAGGGATTTTACAAGAAAATGCAATATTAGAAGATTTTTTACTTAATTGTCCTTTTCACACACTTTTTCAACCAAATATTGGAAAAATTGTTTTTTTTGTTTGTTTTTTGTTTTGTTTTTTGTTTGTTTTTTTTAATAATTTTAGCATAAAATTTGATTATATTCTTATATACTTTTAGATATATGATAATCTTATAAAATCATTTAAAAATCTTATTTTGTTTTTTTATAATCAACACCCATTGAAGTTGTAATTTCTATGTATCCAAAAAGAATTTTAGAGTCATTGTTATAGATACTTCTTACTTATATACACCGGATAATATAAAGAGAAAAGAAATAATCTTCATAATCATACTAGGAGAAGACTATCAATAGAGTCTTCCCTCTCCCCCCAAGCAAAGTAATTAGTCTGGTACATATGCACTTATCTAACACCTATGACAAAAGAAGGATGTGAAACAAGGTCAATTTTTAAGCAAAGTTTAACAGGTTTGAATTCAGAGTTTTCACATAGACCAATTGAAAGAGTCCAGTCTGCCCTACTATTTACCCAGAGTTGGAGGGAAAAATAGTAGGATCCATAGCTTTCCCAATAGTATTAAGGCTATGTGAAATACAAACAGCTTCATCCAGGATTTGAACTCCAATTGCTATGCCCATTTCCTATAACAATAACTGTAACATCCAGCCGAGTGAGAATAAACATCTAAATTCCATGAATGTGATTTACAAATGATAAAATCAGTTTTTACTTTTTAGTTGCAAATTGCAATTATAAGTTTTATAAAAGAATCCGACATAAAGGTTTATTGTTCACTGTAGACAAATAAGTCTATAATGAAATAATAGAACAAAAAGAGATTAATCTAACATGGTGGTCATCAAATTCAGATTGTTTTTCAAAATATTAACCTCTGAAACTGACAACTACAACTGTTCTAATTGAGAAACATAAGTAAACACATTATTTATTTTAAAATATGAAACTTTTCTGATTAAACTAGATTCAAGCAGAATCTATAAGTAAAATTAATTGCTTGATAATATATACATTTCTTTGTATATTTATATAAAAAGAATAAGTAACCTATTTTAATTCTCTATCATGTCTGTGTATATATATATATATATATATATATATATATATATATATATATAGGAACAATAAAATTCCAAAGTTAAACTTTAAATAATACAAATGATAAACAAATTTAACAAATTAGGAACATTGGTTTATCTTTTTATAGACAAAAAGAAATTTTGAACAAAGTTGATAAAGAAACAAAATATACAACTGACAAGTGAAAATAATTTATAAGTTCACAGTTTTTACTTTAAACAGAAAACAAGTGGATTTTCTGTTGCTAAATACATAAAAGGTGATGGGGGAATAAAGAAAATGAAGAGACAAGGTGGAAAGAGAAATGAAAGGGGGAAGAAGGAGTAAGAGACACAGAGTAGGAGGAGTATAGAGAAAGAATAGAGGAAAGGGAAGGAGATACAAGGAGAGGGAGAGAGGGGGAGAGAGGTTGGATTATTTCCAGATAACTTGTATATTCCCCAGATCATCTTATCAGTGATCCCAATTTCTTTTTGAATGCAACCCATAAGTATCAACATTTTTGGGTGTTTTTTGCTGGTTGGAAATCTTCCAAATTATGAATCACTTTCAATTGGATTCCAGTTTGAAGAAATCAGTACCAAAATTTTATATCTCAGTTTCAACCCTGAAAAGCTTAATCATTCAAAATAAAACTTGATGTTTATGTATTGTTTAATGTGATATATAATGAACAAATTCATTCAATATCATTTCACATCTGAACTTTCATAGGAAAATGACAGGAAAATTCCTACACACATGTGCATTACAAGTGTTCTCTTACAGTTCACATAGTGCTAATGCCCTTGAGAAAGGTATGAATCCAACTACTCTCCCTCCAGCTATGGGTAAATTAGGTAGGGCAGAATTCTTTAACTTTGGTTAGGCAACCAATCTCAGAGAAGGAAACTCTGAATTGAAACCTTTAAACTCTGCTTTGGGGTGGTCACTACTAAAATAGGCTCAGTCCTAATTAGGTGATCTATTTCACTAATTCTTAATTTTTTTCACAAAGGACACAGAATGAGTAGTTACATTTAAAATGGATACTTTCTGAACATATTTTTCACAATGAACAGATTATCCTTTTAGATTTCTTGAAAATATTTGTAAACAGGCTGCTTAATTAATAGTACTGGAAAATACATGATTAATGTCTAAAAGAAATACAAGTTTCAAGGTGAATTTTTGAACTTGGTTCACTTGGTTTCATTTTCTAAGATTTTAATCAATGTTACCTGCATAAGAGAAAATGATTGGAAAGGTCCAAGTTGTGTTACTCATGCACTGAGTTGGCAAGTGTCAGTATCAAACCTGTAACCTAGGCGATGCTCTACCGACTGAGCTAAACCTGCCTTCAAATATATAGTCACTTCAAAAAAATAGTTGCAAAATGTTCCTCTCATAATGGAGACTGTTATTAGTTTTTATTATTTTGGCCATTAAAAAAACAGTTATAAAAATATAAAACAAATAAAAATTATTTGCTTGACTGAGTTTCATTGTTCAAGTAAAAATAGACATAAAATGAAACTGTTCTTGTACAAATTGTGACAGTTTATTTTAAATCTTTTTGTCTCCAGCCTGAAGTACCAGATGAACAAACATTTTTAGATAAAACTTTTTTTATTTTGATGCTTTCAAACAATTCAAACTATAAAAAAGCTTTATGTCAGCACCAACATTCAATACATTAAAATGTCTTTCTCTAAAATGTCAAATTTAGTCAAAACTAAAAACTTGTTCAGTTTCTTAATTTTGGAACTTTTGTGTCTTTCTATGGCCAGATGCGTTGATTTTCAAAATAGAACCATCAAAACCAAGAATCTGTGAAATGCCTATTTGTTTAGCAACTCTGTATACGAATTCTTAATACTTCTGTTTTAATCCCAAAAGGATTTTGAAAAAAAAGCTCCCTCAGTAAAACTGGGTTTGCCAGAAATGATGAAAACATGCCATTAGTCTGCATCTATATCAATAATTTGAGGAAGGTTATTGTCTGTCCTCTATTAGACTGATACTGACAATACTCTGACAACTTTTTTTACAAGTCTATAGAGGACAGACAAATTAACCTTCCCTCAATTATTGATTATAGATGCATACTAATGGCATGTTTTCATCATTTCTAGGCAAACAGTTTTTTACTGAGGGACCCTTTTTTCAAAAATCCTTTTGGGAATTTTTAAAACAGCAGTATTTAAGAATTCTGTATACAGAGTTGCAACAAATAGGCCATTCACAGATTCTGTTTGATTTGGCTCTATTTAAAATCAACCATCTGGCCATTTAGAAAAGACACAAAAGTTCCAAAATTAAAGAACGAACAAGTCTTTAGTTTGACTAAATTTGACATTTAGGAGAAAGACATTTTTAATGTATTGGGAATGTTGGTGCTGACATAAAAAGCTTTTTTTAAGTTTGAATTGTTGAAAAGCACAAATAAAAAAAAATTTTATCTAAAAAATGTTTGTTCATCTGGTTACTTCAGGCTGGAAGGAACAAAAGATTTTAAAATAAAACTGTTTCACAATTTGTACAAGAAACAGTTTCATTTTATGTCTATTTTTACGTTGAACCAATGAAACTCAGTCAAGCAAATAATTTTTCATTGTTATAATTTTTATTACATGTTTTTTTATATGGCCCAAAATAATAAAAACTAATAACAGTCTCCATTCATGAGAGAACATTTTTGCAACTATTTTTGAAGTGACTATATTATGAAGGCAGGTTTAGCTCATCGGTTTAGAAGCATACCGCCTAGCGTTACAGTTGCAATACTGACACTGCCAACTCAGTGCATGGAGTAACACAACCTTGACCTTTCCAATCATTTTTTCTCTTTAATGCAGGTAACATTGATTAAAAATCTTTAGAAAATGAAACAACAGTTTGAACCAAGTTCAAATCACCGTTGAACTTGTATCTTTTAGACATTAATCATTGTATTTTCCAGTACTATTAATTAAAGCAGCCTTGTTTACAAATATTTCAAGAAATCTAAAGGATAATCTTGTTCATTTGTTAAAAAATATGTTCAGAAAGTATCCATTTTAAATGTAACTTACTCATTCTGTGTCCTTTGTGAAAAAAAAAATTAAGAATTAGTGAAATAGATCACTAATTAGGACTGAGCCTATTTTAGTAAGTGACCACCCCCAAGCAGAAGTTTTAAAGGTTTCAATTCAGAGTTTCCTTCTCTGGAGATTGGTTGCCCTAACCCAAAGGTTAAAGAACCCATTCTGCCTACTATTTACCATTAGCTGGAGGGAGGAGTTTAGTGGGATTCATACCTTTCTCAAGGGCATAGCACTATGTGAAACTGTTAAGAGAACACTTGTAATGCACATGCTGTGTAGGAATTTTCCTGTCATTTTCCTATGAAAGTTCAGGATGGAAATGATAATTGAATGAATTTTGTTCATTATATATCACATTAAACAATACATTAAAATCAAGTTTTTTTTTGAATGATATTAAGCTTTTCAGGGTTGAAACTGAGATAAAATTTGGTACCTGATTCTTCAAACTGGAATCATTTTGAAAGTGATTCATAATTTTGGAAGATTTCAACCAGCAAAACACCCAAAAAATGTTGAATACTTATGGGTTCATTTTTCAAAAGAAATTGGGATCAACTGATAAGATGATCATGGGGAATATACAAGTTATCTGCGAAATAATTCCAACCTCTCTCCCCCTCTACCTCCCTCTCCTTGTATCTCCTTCCCTTTTCCTCTATTCTTTCTCTATACTCCTCCTACTCTGTGCTCTTACTCCTTCTTCCCCCTTACATTTCTCTTTCCACCTTGTCTCTTCATTTTCTTATTCCCCCATCACCTTTTAATGCTATTTAGAACAGAAAATCCACTTGTTTTCTGTTTTAAAGTAAAAAACTCGCTGAACTTATATAAATTATTTTCACTTGTCAGTTGTATATTTTTGTTTTCTTTATCAACTGTTTCAAAATTTCTTTTTGTCTATAAAAGATAAACCAAATGTTCCTATTAGTTTAAATTTGTTTATCATTTGTATTATTAAAGTTTAACTTTGGAATTTTATTGTTCCTATATAATATATATATATACTATATATATAATATATATAGTATATACACAGACATGACTAGAGAATTTAAAATAGGTTACTTATTCTTTTATATAAATATTACAAAGAAATGTATATATTATCAAGCAATTAATTTTACTTATAGATTTCTGCTTGAATCTAGTTTAAATCAGAAAAGTTTTCATAAATTTTAAAATAAATAATTGTGCTTTACTTATGTTTTCTCCAATTAGAACAGTTGTAGTTGTCAGTTTCAGAAGGTTAATATTTTTTTGAAAACAATCTGAATTTGATGACCACCAGTTAGATTAATCTCTTTTTGTTCTATTATTTCTTATAGACTTAATTTGCTACAGTGAAACCAATAAACCTTTATGTCGGATTCTTTTATAAAAAACTATATAATTTGCAATTTGGCAACTAAAAAGTAAAACTGATTATCATTTGTAAATCACATTCATGGAATTTAGATGTTTTTCTCACTCGGCGCTTGGCGGGGGAGTTACAGTATTGTTATAGGAAATGGGCATAGCAATTTGGAGTTCAATCCTGGATGAAGCTGTTGTATTTTCACATAGCCTCTAATACTATTGGGAAAGCTTTATGGATCCTACTATTTTCCCATCCAACTCTGGGTAAAAATAGTAGGGGGCCAGACTGGACTCTTTCAATTGGTCTATGTGAAAACCTGAAATTTCAAACCTGTCTTAAACTTGCTTAAAATTTACCCTGTTCACATCCTTCTTTTGTCATAGGTGGTTAGATAGTGCAATGTACCAGACTAATTACTTTTGCTTGGGGGGGAGAGGGAAGACTCTATTGGATAGTCTTCTCCTAGTATTTATTTATGAAGATTATTTCTTTTCTCTTTAATTATCCGGTTTGGTATATAAGTAAGAAGTATCTAAACAATGACTCTAAAATTCTTTTTGGATACATAGAAATTACAACTTCAATGGGTGTTGATTTAAAAAAACAAAATTAAGATTTTTAAATGATTTATAAGATTATATATATCTAAAAGTATATAAGAATTATAATCAAATTTTATGCTAAAATTATTAAAAAAAAAAACAAAAACAAAAAACAAAACAAAAAACAAACAAAAAAAACATTTTTTCCAATATTTGGTTGAAAAAGTGTGTTGAAAAAGGGGACAATTAAGCTAAAAAAAATCTTCTAATATTGCCATTTTCTTGGTAAAATTCCCTAAAATGCCATCAAATAGAATTCTTTCTTTTTAAAAGCTCTTCACACTAACATTTTGATAATGCAATATCTAATAATCTATCTTTTATCTAGAGTTCTTTAAAAGAAAATATCAAACTTTTCTGATTTATGTTGACAATAACACAATTTTAAACCAAGTTTAGACAAAAATGAAAGTACTTCAATTCAATTTTAGCAGATTGATTTTTGATTGTGTTCCTAAATGATGAAGCTATGAATCTTAAGTTTTGGTTTCAGTCCATTACTACTGAATAAACGATGTTCAATCCTCACTAGATGTCCTATACTTTGTGGACCTTAACGTTAACATCTTAACTGTTTCAGTAAACACCTAAATTTTGGTTTATCAATTTTTATTATATTTTTAGACTTGTCTAGAGATTGATTATTTTTAATTGAAAAAACCCAACCTATTCTACTGTGTAACAAATATACTAAGCTCTCATGAATGCTTGATCCAACCTGTAATTAAAACTGGTATGATTGCTATTGTTGTTGGTTAGATTAGAAAGTTGTCATGATTCCTTATTATATGCCTATACATATATTGTCACAATGTGACTGTGAACTCACACTCTTGTCTATTCATTACAGAACAAATAATTGTATTTTTGAAAAATATAACTTCCTTTTATTGAATTATGACAAAGGATTAATTAATTCTGTTAGCCTGAATAGCTTATTAGCTGATTTTTTATCTGAAATTTTCACTCATTATTGAAGTGTTTCATTAAAAACTGGAATGTCTATTCATCTGACTATGGTGGCATATCATATAGCTTAACATGTATTATATTTTAGCCTATGATTATAACAGATTATATATGTATTATATTAGTCCACAAAAGGGTCAGTTTAGCTCAGTTGGGTAGAGCACCCACCTCAGAATCCACAGGTGCCTTGGCTTTCAATACTGCATCCCTGTTAACAGCACATGTTAAATAGCCACAGATTGCGGTAATCTGATCTGCATTAAAGTGCGGGGCTGACGGTAGGTGTTGGCGCTCCACCTCAGCACAAAAAATATCCCCTGGTCTAGCACTAGCGAAAGGGAATAGATACCCTACTGTCCAGCTGATACCGACAATAGCCCACTCCCCAACCTTTACTTTTACTTACTTTATATATTTTCACTCTGTAATGTGTGTGTGTTGTGGCTTCTCGTGCAATAAAACAATTTTATTTGAAGTAATGGATGAAGAAAACATTTGTTTAATCTTTTGTTTGCTTATTAAATATTAAGGGAAGTTATAAGAACTCTTCATAGTCTTTTCTTTTGTAATTCTTTTGATCAATTCTCTAGCCATTGCCAAGAACAAGAATAAGTGTGTTCCTTTTTGTGATGTTCAATGTTTTCTTTCATCTTTCTAAGACAATAAGATTTGATTTACATCATTAAATCAAGGAAATCTATTGGTTCAATTGTTTACATGCTAATGTGTGTGTGTATATTATGTATGTATGTATATATATTTGTATATTATTTTAAAACATAAATTTTTTGAAAAATTTATGATATATATTATATTATATATATATATATATATATATATATATATATATAATTTAAAAAAAAAATTATTTTGAAAAATTATTTAAAAAAAAAAAATTTCAAATACTAATTATGACATGTTTTAAACATGTTGAGAATATTTTTCTGATAAAGCATTCCAACTGAAGTTGTTTTAGCAAAAAAACTGAAACATTAAATGTTGGCATATTATTCAATTATAAATACAGCCTTTGGATATTCATTTACACACACCACACACACACACACACACACACACACACACACACACACACCACAGATATATGTATGTATAGTTTTTTAAATTATACAATATATATATGTTGGTCTATTTATACTTGGGTGATTTTTCATTGTAAATGTTTGTAATGCACAAGTCTAAACTTAAATGGAATTTAAATTCTTTTTTAAGACTCCATACATTCACTTTTTTACTTATAAAATAGATATTGCTAAAATTGTCTTGCCTAAAAGAGCAGTAATATTTCTCTTATCGCAAATGACATTTGGCAAATGCACACATCATGGGAACATGAATGAACTTTGTCAACAACTATGAGAATAGTCATTACTTTTTTTCAAAACAATTAAATCTCTGGTATTTTTGGTGACATGCCTTTACAGTTTTAGGATTGGTATTAACCCAGGAGTTTTTTAATTTAACCTGCAATCTCCATAATAGATTGTCTGTTCAGTACATTTTGGACCAAATTTTTGTATGTTATTGTGTTTTATTGTAGAAGAAGATAAGAGTTGGAGAATGGACCAGCTGAAACATTGTGTTAGCAACACCAAAAATACATAAAAAGAGGTTCAGCTGCCCAAAGAAAAATTTTAGAATGAACAAACTTTTGTGCTGGGGACTTGGAAGTTATTATATTCATTTGTTAAACAAAATGTGTCCCAGTTTCTTGGCGGGTAGTGTCAGAGTTGGTCTAAATAAACCTTTAGATATTATCAACTATTCACCTTTCCTTCCTTCTTAAAAAAATATTGGGGCATATCCTTACCATCTGTGGAATTACCAAGTATTACTTGGAGTTGGACTAAACAGCAAAACTTTGTATTCCAAACTTTTATTAAATTATTTGCAAAATATATTTTTGATTTAAAATATTTTGAAAAATTTAAAAGAATTCAAATAAATTTAAATATTCTCAAAGCCATCAAAGTTACTGTGGGAAAAAGCTCAAATTAAAAAAAAAAGTAGAAGAAAATTTTTTTCTTACTGTGTTTTTATTTTTTTTTTAAACCAACTGAGTTAATAGAGGACCTTTTGAGAGCTTCTGGTTTAGGAAAATTATTAATTGCCCCACATATTTTTTCAATGACTGTAACTCTTCTAAATTCTCTGCATCATACAAAACTGTTGGTTGTCTACTTCTGCTTAAATCACTTATTTTCATTTCCTTATAACCCTGATTTCTTTTGAGAAGCTTCAATGGCCCTAAGGGCCCAGTTTTACAATAATGCCTAAAAAAATTGTTGGAATCTCAATAATTATTGTAATTATCAATATTTATTTATTCAGATGAATAATATCAATAATAGTGATAAACTAGCCATAGCACCTAGCATTGCCCAGATGCTTAAATTTGTTGAAACAGATTTTATAATGTAATTACATAAAAAATTTACATTCTTAAGATAATTATATACATTTTTCTAAAATGCGGATACATCTCTGAAAATTGATTTTTTATGTATACAATTTTTGAGACTGTCTTTATTGTCTCCTCCTTGTGGCAAAAATTTGTATCTGGATTAAAAACTTAAGACTCTCTCTCTCTCTCTCTCTCTCTCTTCTCTCTCTCTCTATCTATCTATATATATATATATATATATATATATTATATAATATATTGCCCTAGAGTGACTTAAAGCAAGCCAAGACCTAAGTTTTATTTATTCATTAAATTATTCTGGAATGCATTTGGGCCAATGTGAAAACTTTTTCTAAAGATCTGTTAAAAGAAATGGTGATATTGTTTCATGACAACAAAATTTGATAATAATATAGTGGAATCATAGTAAGTAGATGTGTACATGAAATAAACTTTGGAGTTAACTTTTGTTTAAAAATTAAATTACTTTTTAATGTATTCTAATAATTGTCTTTTTAATTATATACTACACTTAATGTTAAATGATTTTTCTTTTCTCTTTTTTTTTTCTTTCACAAAAAAAAAAAAAAAGGATCTTAATCCTTTTACCAATGATGATAGAAAACTTGGCTAGGGAAGTAACCTAAATTAAGCTTTTTGTGGGAAAACATTTTTGGATATGTCTATATTTGTAGTCTACAGGTGTATAGGGGTCATTAGGAGAAGGATATTAGGTAGGCAAGGTAGGTTGCTTTTTGTCAGGTAAGAAGGAGAAAGAAATAGTAAGACTGTTTTTGAATATAAGTCAGTTGAAGCTTTGAAGTGAAAGAACATGTGGATTACTGTGTATGTTTATTGGGTGGGTCCATGAGGGATTATTCAAATTTTGTGAATAATGAGTTTAAAAAGGTGTATGGGGTGGTGGTGGTGAGAGTAGATATAAATCTCTTTCTCCCTTTTTTGTGAGAAAAAAAAAGAAAGGTGAGTAGTTGGCAATCTTGCTTTGCTCTTTAAGAAATCAGGCCTAAACTGTCATTTAATACATCTCCTTAGATTAAAAAAAAAACAGACACCATGAGATGACACTTTTAGATGTACAAAATGCAATGTTTAGACTTATCTTGCAAGCCATTGACATTGTTTTTAATTCTTAATTTTTTTTGAATTGATCTAACTTTTTAATACTTAGATCAATCCATAAAATTTGTTTTCAGTTTTTCTTTTTCTCATTTTATTTATATTGGGATCCTCCTCCTATGTGATTAAATTTCATTTTCTGGCTGTTAAGGTTTGGATGTGTACCAACAAGATTACATTTATTCATGGAAATGATTATTTACTTAAATATAAAAATAGTTTTGAGAGAAAAAGCATGAAAATGTACAAATTGAAGATAACTTATGCTTGAAAAAAAGAATATGCAAATATCAAATATTATTCAAGACAGTAAATAATTTAGCTGAAAGTTGTGCAGCTTTGGTATCGTTTAAAAATAAAACAAAAACAGAAACTGATACAAATTTTACTTTTTGATTTATCTATGAAATGCTGGATTTTGCAAATTAATTTCAATTATTCCTAAATTTATTTACAAGTTATAAAAACTGATATTGTACACAAAAAAAAAAAAAAAATGTCACAAAAAACACATCGAAAACAATTGCAGTAATTAAAATTTGGGAATCCAAAATTACAAGATTGCGGGTCCAGTTTCAGCCTGGAATATTTTAATTTGCTTGCGGATTTGGCCTGATTCCAAAATGGTATTATATAATTGGGCTATGGCGTCTAGGAGTAAACTTGAAAAAATGTGATACACTGACATATTTATTAGAGAATTTTGTAAAGCTTTGTACAAGGATCTGTTTTAAAATATTACTTATGTTTGTAGAAGTGAAACTGTTGATTTTTTACCTGATATTCAGTTACAGTAGTCATTTTCTAAGCTTAGTTTTGTTTGGCACAATGCCAGGGAAAATTTTAACTCACACTCTTAACTTGTTCAGTAGAAAAGAAAAAAAAAAGAAGATAAATTTGAAAGAGTTTTATGAAGAGGCCGTTTTTAAACGTTTTAAAATTGTCATAAATGGGTGGTGCCATTGTCTGTGTCTCCCATATTGTTTCTCATATCCGACTGACATGGTCTGCTTGACATTTAGAGTGGATTAAGGTCAAGGCCAAATGTTGATTATTGTGTCCTTTTGTTAAAAGGCAACAATAGTTTTTCCTCTTGCAAATGATTTTATATATAATGATGGCTGATTAAAAAAAAAAAAAAAAAAAAAAAAAAAAAATGTCTGTTAGTCTTTTTCTGCTTTCTCTCTCACGCATACATTAAATATCAGGATAGGTTGACTTTTTTTTTTTTATTTACTTAAAAAGAAAAGATAGGAAAAAAAAACCCCAACGAAAATACATTTGGAAAAAGTCTAGGTAGTTGGGGTTTAATATAATAAGAATTGAGAGCAAAACTTAGATTCTTAGTTTTTCCCATCATTTGAGGAAACTAAAGGGAGTCCACATACCATAGTGGCTAATGTGCTGGACTAAGACATTGTAGTAAGCGAGTTTGAACTCCAGTCATGCAATTACATTCACTTCCAGATACAATACCATTGGGATTATCTCGCAACAATGGGTTAAATAGTAACATTACTGTTCTTTCTATAAAGATGGCTTTAGCATTAAATAATCCATGAAAGTTGATATGCATTAATCAAAAAACCCTAAACCCTAAAACTTGACTGATAAAATGCATGAAAATGACTTTATTTTTTGATAAGATTTGATATAAAAACATCCTGTGCTATTTCAACAATAAATCCAGAAAAAGTTGCTATTTTTTAAAAAGTGCAATAAAGATATATATATTCAAATATTTAATATCATCAAAATGTTCACTGAGAAGCAACGGTATGAAACTCTTTGGAACTTTTTTGTGAGAATGTGTTTTTCTTTACTTCAAGTCCATAAATAAAAAGATAATCTTTACAAGTTAATTGCTTTTTTGACACTTTTTTTTGCAAGCAAATTTTGTGAAAATGAAGTTTTTATCTCTGTGCCTATTTTAACAGATGATTTTTGATTATTTTACACAAATTCAAATTTTGATAAATTGTTTAGTCTGTAGTGATTTCCTGAAATATGTTCTAAAATTCTGTTGCAAAACAGTAACAGAATTTGTTTTGATTAATTCAAATTTACAAAATGCCTTCTCAGCAGTATAAATTTTGTTACTCTTGTATAATGTCTTTCTTACTTTATATGGAGCTGCAGGGTGGTTTTTGATTTTGAACTTCAAAAATCGATAAAAACAACTAAGCATATACTCGCTGACAATATGGACAACTGTGGTCACCTATGCCATGATCGTATTGCTCGGGCATTGCTGACCCATCGCAACAACTCCACTCAGGACCTCGGCATGTCCCCAGCTATAATGATTATTAAGGATCACCTTCTGGTCCTATAGGATAAGTACCAAACATGGAAGCAGTGGAAGAAAATAGGTGAACTAAGGGGAGTTTGCAATGGCTAAGAGGCACATGTGGAACAAACAGTTCTATAATAGGCACTGCCTTCCACTTTGGAAATTATGAATCGCCGACTTTGTCAAGATCCAAAACCAGGATGGACAAAAATGGGGTGGATTATGGAGATGTGTGGTAACCGACAGTACCAGGTGCAGGTGGATGAGAGCAATCGGATAACGCTATGCCACTGTTGCTTCCTCCGTAAAATATACCCTGTGGTTGATGGCCCACATTGTTCCACATAGGAAACTTTACACCTTCCCATGGATTCTGAGCCTCCACAGCAACGACACCCAGATGATGCCATGGACACCGATGAGAATGTTTTCTTTCCTGGTGTGCAGCACAATCTAGGGGAGGAAAAGGAAGTTGACAATGTCACAGGTGTGGCAGAAGGCGATATAAGAGAGTGGCTAGACTCAGTCAAGCCCCTGCCATTGAGACAATACTTGTGTCACAGGGTGCGTGCGCCAAGAACCTTATCCCCCATAAATGCACAGACAATTACGTGAATACTCGGGCACATACAAACCAAGATGACCACGTCGGTTCATCCTGTGGTCACAGGGAGGAGAGGCATGTATATATAGAATAGAGTGATCTGTGTCTAGGCTGAACAGAGTGATCTGCCCTTAATCAGATAGTCAGTATAAATAGAACAATAGAAGTGGCCATTTACAATTTGACTCTTGACGTCTGAACACCACAGACCATGTCTTTCGTACTTTATAACAGTAACACCCATAAGTAAATACAGGGAAGGTATAAGTAGAATAAAATGATCTGCCCCAGTGTCTAGGCTGAACAGAGTGACCTGCTCTTGATCAAATTGTATATATATAAATTGACGTCTGAATACCACAGACCACGTTGTTCATACTTTATAACTCTGAAAATAGAAAACCTGGTGCTACAAAAAGCCCTAATAATAAACTTTAAATTTTTCTCTACAAAATGAATGGCAATATCTTAAATAGAATCATCAAATAATTCACACACACACACACACACACACACACACACTGAAATGTTAAGTATCACATAATTTATTAAAAAAAAATATCAAAAGAAGAATTCTAAGATCACAGAAGCACAGATAACAAATGTGATGAGAAGGGAAGTGAATGCCCCCCCCCCCTTCAGAGCAATGGGCAACATTTCAAAATAGAACTGACCTGTGAGAAAGGATGAAAAATACTTTGGTTGAAATGAAATTAAATAAACAAAAATGAGGTAATTGGTTTAAACTGATCAAAATAGAATGATTAAAGCATCTTAAAAAAAGAAGAATTGGACAAAATTAACAATGTCAGAAAGATTAAAAATCTTTTTTTCCCCTTCCTCTTAAATTTCAAATAAACAAAAAAGCTGCATCTTTCCACAATTAAGTGGCTCACCTATATATACCCCCCCCTTTTTTTTTACAATTCCATGTTTGTATTATTTATCCAAAATCAATTATGTAGCAAATTAAACTAATTATCAACAAAGTTATTCCACCTGTTTATTGTCTGTGTATTTTCTCTTTCCTGTCTGCATTGCATCATGTAATGATTATTAGTTAAGTTTGCAGACCTTTTTTAGTTAGATTTTCATTGTGTGTGGGATACTTCTTGGCCTTGTGCCAACCTAAGATTAGTAAATGACTACTAATTTCTCTCTCTCTCTCTCTCTCTCTCTCTCTCTCTCTCTCTCTCTCTCTCTCTGGTGTAACTGTCAGCAGTTTTGATGGCCAAAAATACAAGTTTTCTTACATATATATGAAGCTTCTATTGTAGAGAATAAGGGGTCACATGCCTACAACGACTTAGATACAATATAAATTCTTATAGTTTTATATAGGAGTCAATACTGATAAAATACATTCTAAGTTAAAGTGTGCGCATGCGCATTACACATATATAAGCCCAATCCCAAACTTACATTTTGTGTATGTTTTATGTACTGAAATATTTACATACACAGTATACATAAAATATACAGACATGTATACACACACACACACACACACACATACACATATATATATATATATTGAGAGAGAGAAAGAGAGAATTGTTGGAGGTGCATGGTGTAATAGTTATCATTGTAGGAAATGCGACAAGTTCAAATCCTGGACATGGTTGTTTGCATTTCACATAGCCCTAATACTCTTGGGAACGGTATGATTCCAACTATTCTCTCTCCAGCTATTGGTAAATAGTAGGGTTGATTGGGTTCTTTGACCTTGGTATGGTAACTGGTCTAGAAGAAAAACTGATGCAAAATTTTCTATAATATGACCTTATAAAACTGCTATCAAGCAATTAGAAAAAATAAGGATTATATATACTTGTATAATTCCCATCATAAATGATGGGATTATTCATGTTTTTCTGTTATTGTTGGTTTGAGATGGTTAATATATATATATATATATATATATATAAAACATGTAGAATATATTATGAATGAAAATTTTGAGTACTTTAAACTTTTCTTATTAATGAAATGTTCTGTGTATGAAAATAGTTTTGTATAGAGAATGACTGACTTAAGCACTTATTTTATTTCATTTATTTTTATTTTTTTCAAGGAACAAGCAACATTTGAGTTGTATTTTATTAATGAGACCTTTTTAAAATGCTTCTTGAAGAAAGATTTGGTCAAAGATTGTTATCTTTAAGGAAGTACTGAATAATAATAGATATACAATTTGCTTGGTCATCTATTTTTATACCCAGGCTTTGTATTTCTTTTCCGCATTGTAATGCCCCCTACCTGACCCCCGGGGAATCTTTAAATCAGTTATTCAATAAAAAAAAAGAACTAGGAAAGTTATTTTTAGTTGATGAGTTTCTTCTTTTGACTTAGGTTTTCAATTTATTGAGTCATTCTTTTTACATTAATCTTTGCATTTCTTGATATTAAATTTCTTAAAGAATCAAAATTTGAGCTTCAAGTTCTTTTTAAGATTTTTATAAAATGTTTTTCAATGTTGTGCTAAGAAAGAGCAAGAAGTTATTTCTATTCCCAATTTGATATCTTCTTTACATTAGGAAATTAATGACTATAAATAATTTCCATCTTTTATAAAGTAAGTAGTATAATTACTATTATACATGATGGAATTATTTGTATATGGATTGGAATTTGTCTGTAGGTTTGAAATGTTGACATCAGTGAATTGGGAATGCAGGAGCATTGGTTTACTGAAATCCTTTTATATCAAACAAAAGAAACAGATAATCAGGGAAAGAAGGAAATAGAATAAATTGGAAAGAAAGTGAAATTGAAAAAGAGAGAATACAAAGTAGTCCAGAAAAAGTGTTGGAAAAGTGTGGTGTAATGGTTAGAGTCATAGAAAATGGACTCATCAAGCCAAGTTCAAATCCTGGACATTAGTGCTACAGTTCACATAGCACTAATACCCTTGGGCAAGGTATGAATCCAACTACTCTCCCTCCAGCTATGAGTAAATAGTAGGGCAGACTGGGCTCTTTAACCTTGGTTAGACAACCAGTCTAGGAGAAGGAAAACTTTTAATTCAAACCTATTAAACTCCGCTTGGGGTGGTCTCTACTAGAATAGGCTCAGTCCTAATTAGTGATCTATTTCACTACTAATTTAAGAAGTCATAAATTTATGGTGAAAAAAAGAAATGAAAGAAAGAGAGAGACATATAGACAGATTAAGTTGTCTAATTAATTACTCTCTAACTCTGTAATGTTATTTTGAGTGATGACATAATATTAACATCTCATTTTATTATATCAATGGAATTTTTCATTATTCCATAGCCAGAACAGATTGTGTGATCAATAGTCACATTGTATTTTCTAATATGATCCAATTTCTCTATTTGTTACTGTAAGGTAGCAAAAATACCACAGCATTTTTTTTGTTTTTGTTTATCAGTAATTTTTAAGTATTAAAAAGAAAAAAAAGTCCGTCCAAAGAAAATAACTTCAGATCTATTAACTAAGATGTTGTATTAAATTTCTTATCCAAATCTAGGATGGATTGACTATTTCCCAGTGGATTTCCCCCCAAAGTGTTCTAAATACCGAATCAGTTTTGTTTAATTCACACACAAAAAATACCTTCTCAGCAGTTTTTGACATTCTGACAATGGAAGTGCTTGATGCTGTCAAAATCTTTCATAAAAAGTATTTTTCTACAAAACCATCTATCATGAGAGTTAGTACCTTTTAAATAGTTTTGTAAATCAATTAAAAAAAAATGTCTATTAAAAAAAACAAAAGCAAACAGTAGTTTTTATCTTATGATTTTTTAGGAATGAAATAAATTTAATTCTGAAGTAACATAAGTAAATAAAATTTCATAATTCTGAAAATTTCTTCCATTAACTCAATGATAGAAAGGGAAAAAGAAGAATTGAGAGACAGACAGACAGACAAAGTAAGACTGGAGAGAGATTTTGTTGAGATAATCAAAGTAGAAGAGAGAGAATGACTTTGTAGAGAAAGGATCAAAGTGAAAAGGAGAGAGACTGAATGAGAAACCACAAAATAGAGAAAAAAAAGAAAGATTTTGTGGAGAAAGAAAGAGAATTATTAATAAAGCAACTATAAAAAAGGAAAAGAAAAGTTTAATGAAAAAGAAATTGTTTTTCATCAAAGAAACAAGGTGAAGCAATTCCTTTGTGGAAGTATAAAACATCAGATATATCTTTGGTTCTCCCTTTTCTCAGGAAGAACCACCCCACTCTCTCTCTCTCTCTCTCTTCCCACAGTTTCCCCTCCCCCATGTCTTTGGGAAAGAGAGGGTAATTTTTGCAGCTCTCTTCTCTTCCACCCCTTGCCCCCTCCCCCTCATGCAGATATTGACCTAGTTTAGGTTTAGCAAGTCCTGGGAATTGGTTTGTTTTGAAATTGACAGACTTTTTAAAAAGAGGTGCTCTTAGCCCCATTCACCCACCTCTGCTGCCTTCTACCCCATGTGCATAGGAGGCATACAGTAAAATAGGTGTGAGATATATTGTGTGGGGAGGCATTTAGCTGTATCATCTCTGGCTTTCTACCAAGTGTTTTGCAGATTAAATAACATTGTTTTATGTCTGTGAATTAGAATGTCTCATAAGAATGCATTTATTATGTTGGTTTAATAAGGATAATATTTTCTGTGTTCCTCTGTGAGATCAAAAAGTAAGAAGCTTTAAATTTAAATATATATATATATATAAAATTTAAATGAAAACATGTGTACAACTGAGCAACTTATATGATAAAGTGATGATGTCTAGAATTCACATACATGAAAAAAATTATGAAGTCAGTCTCAATAGTTTTTGAAAAGCAGTTTTTAGCAAAACACAGGATTATGCCATGCTCTGTACTCTATACAGTAGGTATGTACAAAAACATGCACCTGCTAAAACACCATTTTCACCCACCCATCCCCAAATTGGCTAATTATCAGATTTTAATAAAATCCTCGGTATTTAAAGCAATAAAATACATATTTTAAAAATTCTGAAGTCATGTTTTTTTTAAATATTTTTTTTGTTGTTTATCATGTTTCCAAATCATTTTTTTTTATTTAACTCCCTTAGTGAAGATGTAAGTGAATGATTTTTATATATTTTAAAGATAATTCCATGGAGAATTAAGATTTTGTTTACATTCTTTATAATAGTTTGTCTATTTTGTTTGTACTGGTACCTTATTTTTGAAGTTAAAAAAACCCCAGTAAAATAAAGTACAATATGGGCATTTTTTTTTATTTGCTTTATTCAATTTCATAGTTTTATTAGTATAAATATATACCTGCAGGACTCATGAAAATTCCACAGTTAAATAAAGGCAAAGGAATATAATTATGAACTAATGTTCAATTTAAAAGGAAACCTGTATAATGGCACACATACCTACTTTAAAAACTGTCATAGCAGCCATCAACAGGCAGTTTTCTGAGTGGCACCTGTACTTTTACTTTTTGATGTTTGAGAGGAAACCTGTGTAATAGGATGCAAACCCAACTGCTTCCATACCAGTCATCAACAGGTAGTTGTATATTAAATTAAATAAGTATAAATTAATTCACTTTTAAGATTCAAAGTTTTCAATATTCTGTTAGCATAATTGTTTACTTAAAATATATACAGAAATAGTCAAGAATAAAAACATTATATTACCTACTTTATCCTTAAATTATTTGCATTTTATTTAACTGTGGAATTTAGTTAAAATAAATATAGACCATTCTGGGTTATAAATACAAAAATAAAATAAAAAGTTTTGTGATTTGGTATTAGAGGATTTTTACTTTTCTCTCATCTACAAAAGTAAAATTCTTTCAGTTATTTTCATTTGTCTATCTTTTTGAGTTACTTTCTTTGAAATTATCTAATCTCATTATTGACATGGCTGTCCCTGTAGTGTGCCTCTTACTCCTACTTGGCATACTAATTCCAGTCTCTAAGTGAAAAGGTTGTATATTTTAACCTTCCTTTTTGTTCTTTCTTTTGCCTTTTTCTCACAGCCCCCCCTCTCTCTTCTATGAGGAATTTCTCTCTCCTTTCCTTTTCTCCTTCCTCATTCTCACTTCCCCTTTCTCATCTTTAAGTCATTCACTCCCTCAACGTTCCATGGATAATTCCTACTGTGTGTAATTTCTTTTGATATAGAGTGCCTGTCTGAAAGACCAACACTAAAACTTTCTTGCTTCTTGGGGGAATTTCTCAAATCCATCATTACCTCTTATTGTAGCTTTTCTAACTTTCAATGCCTTCAAATCGGATGCCTTCCTTGTTACTTTCTTGGGTTTTTTTTGTCATCTCTTTCTTCATTGTTATTGAGGATCTTCCCTCTTTTTTATATTTCTACTAGTATACAAGTGTTACTTTCTTTTATATTCTACCTTATTACATTCCTGCATCTCTGTCAACCCAATGCATGCCATTTAGTGGAGAGATCTTCATAAACTGTACCATCTCTCTCTCTCTCTTTCTCTCTCTCTTTCTCTCTCTCTTTTTCCTTCCTTGTGTCATTTACATCCTCTACATAGTAATCTATAATTTATAATTCCAAGAGATTAGGTAATTTCTATTCTCATCTGCTTTTTTTTCTTAATCTTTCTTCTGAATTGGAAAAGTTCTTCTTAATGGGGTCCTTCTTCTAGCCACACTCAAAATTGGGCTTTTAAACAATCTGTATTTCTTTCACCCTGACATCTAGCTAGGTGCCATATCATCTTGCATAAACCTGTTTCTCAATATATCTCAGCCATATCTTCTCTTTGCTTGGCATTAGTCTTAATATTTAAACTGATTCTGCCAAGTTCTCATTAAGAACCTGTTTAATCCCCATCAAATATTCTGGTTGATTTAAAATCATTGGTTATACTTGGCATTTAAATTGAATATTTTTCTTTGATATCAACTCTCAGTCAATGTCTTTGGAAAATTAAATGCTAAACTTATCAGTTCCTCTCTGATCTTCTTCAGGTATGTCTTGTTGAACTTGGGAACTTTCTTTTCGTTGTACAGATAACAATGAAGATGAGGACAATAGTCCGAATAACACAGATAATACTAATCATCAAACCTCATCTCAAACATTCAAAGAAACCTTTTTCTAAAATAAAATTATTGCTTTATCTACAAAAGTCCCTTTCAAAATAGTCCTTCCATTGCTGTTAGTTTTGTAATTTTGGAACGTTATTTGGAGGGATAGTGTGCAAATATTGTAGTGCATTTTCTTCTATTTCTTCCCTTGTTTGAAAATAACAATAATTCATAACAGATTTTAACTTTGGGAACAAAAATGGCTGCCTGCAGAAGCCAATTCACAGAGAGTAGAGTGGTTTGCACATATTTTGGTTTTGAATTTTAGAAATATTTTTTTTCTGTATATTTTTCTTTTAAAAACTTAAATTTATGATTTAACCCCCCCCCCCCATTCTTTAAAAAAAATCTTGTCTTTGCTTGATTGGTAGAAGCAACATTATTAGTTATAAGTTTTATGATTTTGTTGTGTTTATTTCAATTGAGTGAAAAGAACTGAGTATTCTCCTTTTTGTAGTTTTGTATATTTGTCTCTCATGATCCATCAGTTGGCCTTATAACAGCATGACATTTCAAGCCAAGACATTTCAAACTCTTGTGTACCAAAGTTAAGCACCCACAAAATGTAAATCCTGGGCCGATCTTGTGTAATTGTTTTTTCCCACGATGACAACAAGTCTCATCTTTCTTTCTTTTTTCACCCCTCCCCCAACTTTGTTCTTTTTGTCTTCCTTTCTCTTTTCATTTTAAATTATTTGGTTCATCTTATTCTTTCTTCTTTCCTCATTTGTCTCCTTTTTCTTTCATTTTGTCTTTCTACTCTTCTTTCTTCATTTTAATTGCATCTCCTTAGGCTCTCCTCTTTTTCTACTCCCTATATATTCTCTATTCTCTCTCTCTCTCTCTATTCTTTCTCTTATTCTTCCCCTCTTTCTCTCACCTACCCTTTTTATGCACCAATTAAAATACTCTGAAAACCCAATTTAGACTCAGAATAAATTCTCCCTATTTATAAAAACAAAATTATTTCTTTGAAAGGTGAATATCAAACAAAAGTACTTTCTGTTTTATCGATCAAGTTAAAAAAAAAAAGTGTTTATATTAATCATTAACTATTTCTTTATTATCTAAGATAAGTCAACAACTAGTGTATTTGATGGTATATAATGGTTGCAATGCTATTGTTTTTCATGATGTAATATGTATATAATACAAAATATGATACAAAATAGATTCAAAGAAATGACAGAAGTGTGTCTTTGAAGTTTAAAAGTGTATTTACAAAAGATAAAATGTATTATTGTTTATATTGCTCTTTATGAATAAGAAATTTAAAAAAATTAAACCAAAATTTGGTCTATTTCTTTTCTCATAAAACAACCTTCTCTCTCCAAAAAAAAAAACCAAACCAACTTCTGAACTACATTTTAAAATTTGTATTTTTTGAATTTTTCAGACTGTTGTCCTCATCTTTATTGTTATATACACAATGTTTCAGGCAATGTGCCCTCCAGACTTTCACAGAGTTTTCTTGTTGAACTTAGGAACCTTCTTGTCAAGCTCAGGAACCTTCCTGTCCAAAAAATACAAATAGTATAAAATTATCAAGCCTCATCTCAAAGAATTCAGACAAATAGTACATTTTAAATTCTTTTAATAAGCTAAAAGTTCTTAGTATCCTTAAAGATATATTATTTATTGTATTGCTGATGAATCAATGCACTCTATTTTTTCTCTCAAAATAAGGGAAAAAGATTCTCTGTTTTATATGCAAAATTAAAGTACTTAATAAGAAGACACAATAGACTATCACTACTTGTACTTGTGCAATTCTATAATACTGTAATATAAAATTGTAAAGGGGAGCATCAACTTGTAAAGGGGAGCATCAAATAAGGTACAATGAATTCAATTTACATACTTAATTCCAAATAATCTCAGATATGGATAAATATTGCCAACCAAAAAATATTCCCACACAACAATTTTGTAAAATGACAACCAAATATTTAGTCTGATATTATCTAATATTTTTATGATATTTTTTCTCCATTTTCTGTTAAATGTTTGTTTCGTTATCTTATTCAACTATTTTTTATTCCTAATTATTTATTTATTTATTTATTTTTCAGTTATTTATTGCGATGGTCCTTAATGTCTGTGGTTTCATCTTGTGCATCCTCACAACAATTTTGACTGGGACTCACATCCTAAAACCTATTATAAGCATATCTTACTGTGAATATCGTGCTTCATTAAAAATATGTCTCTGTCATTCGCCTTATAAGAGAGATCATTTAACTATGAAATATTCAGAAGATAGTAAGTATTTCTTTTCTTTTTTTACAACCTGTTTAACTTAAATTATTTTAATTATTAATTAACAAAATGTTCCATTATTGCAATCTTATATTTCAGTGTGAATTTCAGAGATGATTTATGTATGGATTGATATTTCTGCCTAAGATCAGAGTGTAGTATCTGTGCTCATGAAAAGCTCATGGTTATTTTATAAACTAAAGATATAAGATATACAAATGAAAGTTATTTTGAAGAATATAACATTTAATGCTTCCTCAAAAATAAATACAAAATAAGAAAAACAGATGTAAAAATATACAGATTATTTTAAAAAGATTTTTTAATTATAAATGTAATTAGATTTTCATAGATACAAATACTACACTCTTATCCTATGCATGGTGTCTTGCTAGGGAGTAACAATTTCATCCTGGACAGAGTATACTTAATACACCAAATGAAAATAGATGAACAAAGAAAGAAATAGAAAAAATGTACAGCATACATTATATATATATTTTCTCCCCAATATTTCACCATTTATTTGTATTCATATGAGTTGTAAAACCCGAAAATAATAAAAACATTAATCATTCTTATCTTATGACCATTTAAAATTTTAGGGAATTTTTGAAAATTTCTGCATTTTGATTTTTTCCAAATACTGGAGGCTTCCATTTTAAAATTGGGTTTGCTACAAGCCCTGGTAAAATTCTTTTTATCTCGATCCTAAAGTGTTTTTTAAAAAAATCAGTTAAAACCAATTGTTTTAACTTAGATATTTTTGAAAAATCAATAATAACCTTTAAAAGAAATGCTCTGAGGGACAATTTTCAAAAGATTCAAAGTTTAAGTAAGTCTTACTCCATCTACTTCATTCTAATAATAGGCTTGATGTAGTCAACCAAACACTAAAAACCCATTTGATTAGAAGTTTTTTTTATTTTCAATGGGGTGTTGAAAATGCAAGAAAATATATCTGGAAAATATTGAATATTTTTCAATTTTTGGATTTCAATAACTCATTACAGGAATATCAAAACCATAAAAATCTATATATATTCTTAAAGTAAATATGAGTCTAGATATTTAAAAATAAAATATTTATATTTATCCTAATCTTTGATTTAAACTCCCTGAAAATGGACCAATTCAGAAATTGCAAAAATCACTAAACTGCAAGGGTCTGAATTTCCATGTGTGACAATTTCAAAGATTTTGAAATTTATTTGCCTTAAAATGTTGATGTGTCAACTCTACAATGATAATTATATCATTAGCAAGTAGACCCTTGTATTTCCACAGAAGTTTTCTTAATTCAGGGGGTTATCGTACAGGATGAGTGCACATGTGTCACTTGTATAGGTAAGATGTAAAGTTTATATTTTACCTATCAAGGGACTATGTAAGATTCTCCAAAGTCTCAAAAATTTGTTTACCAAATCAAAATAATTTTGGTTTAATAGAAGAACTGATACCTGAACAATTCTTTATCATTTGAGAAAAAAAAATGCTAAAATAAACACATTTTCACAAGATTGGATTAAAAAATTGCACTATTTCATCAATAAATCGAGAAAATATTGCCATTTTATTTTAAGTTAAAGTATAATAGATAATAAAGGTGATTAAATGAATTTCTGAAGTAATTTTTATTACAACCTCTGTTTTATAGCATCACATCATGGTGCAATGGTTAGCAAGCTAGTCTTGCAGATCCATTACTACTGTATAGTGAGTTCTCTCCCATACTTGTAACCTTGTGTTACCACCTACACATGATTTGTAAATACCTGCTACTTCTTTCTTCTAGCACTTGTTACATTTGCATATAAAATTCATACACTAATTGTAATAATTATTATCAGAGGTAGATTTTTACAACATACCAATATTACCAATTTCCTACCAAGAATGTGTCTGGCTTCAAGTCTGTTTTGTAGCCAGACACATTGTTGCAAAAACATTATGCCATAAGATAAGACTTTTCCTAAATTCTAAAGGCTCTTATTACATTGAACAGCTTGATGATGATGATGATGGTTTAGATATCTTAATTTGAATCTACCTTGTATGTAATTGGTGTCCATTTCATGCCAAGAATGCATTATTACAAACTTCTTCACATTTATAGTAAAAAAAGAAAAGAAAGTTGGAGTTACCTACTGTGGTACAGCAAGAGAGTCTATCCTCCTTTTGCTAGTGTTAGACCAGGGAGATTGTTTTCTGCCCCCCCCCCTCACTTTACCACAGAAATCAGATTACCCAAGCCTTGCTACTCAGGCACTGAGTTGGCAAGAACCAATATCAAACCTGGAAAAAAAAAAAAAAAAAAAAAAATAGATGGAAAATTACCTTATATCATGTGATATAAAAGTTTTTTGTTTTCCAAAAATGACTAAAATGTATCTCATAAGTCTTAAAGTTAAGGTATTTAATATAAGTGAACCAATGTTTGTATCAGTGGTTTTCAGAGTAGACCATCAGTATTTCTACCTATCCTAACTATAATAATGTAATATTAAATGTAAATAGAAGGGGGAGAGGTCTTATATGCCATCAAATATTGTACTTTTTAGTTGACACTCTTGCAAATAATATTTTTGGGGGGAATGGTGTGAGTGAGTGCAGCTGTTGTTGTAAATTACTCCCCATGAGAATGTTCATCTGGATTTGCCCAGTGATTTTTACATCTTGATATCTTTCTACCAGTTTCATGAAAGTTCTTCACTTTGGGGGGGGGGGGGTGGAATGAAAACAGGATGGCATGTCTGAATGTATTTTTGGTTCCCAGACATCTCTTCTTTGCTTGTTTGTTGTAGGGTTGGGCAGGGTGTGGTTCCTGTGAACGCTACACAAATTGTAGATACATTATAGAAAAGCTAAAAAAGACAAAGGGAAATTAAAAGAAACTGTAAATTCTATAAAATGGCCAAAAGCTGAACATTTATATATCTATATATACATTATATAATCCAGGTTAAAAGGATGGTAAGGGTAACCCAAAGCCTGGCCCATTTACTAAAACTTTTCTTATTCCCCAATGATACCTGCATCAAAAAAATATGGTTTAAAAAAGTTTGGCTTCGGGTTATCCTTGCTGTTGGTATGATTTCTTTGTTTAATGGCATATCAACCTTTGTGGGTTATTTGATACCAAAGCCATCCTTGTAGAAGAACAGTAGTGACACTATTTAACCCATAGCTGGGAGGTGGGGTGAGGTTCATACCTTTCCAATGGGTATTAGTCCAAAAGTGAACATAATAGTGTGACTGGAGTTCGAATTCGCTTACTACAGTCCAGCATGTTATCCCACATAGACCCAACCCCCATATAAATATATATATATATATATATATATATAAAAGGGTATGAAAACACAATATTGTTAAAAGGAATATATTTTATATAATTTTCATAGCTAATATTGAACAATATTTTGATTTATAAAAAATCATCATCAGAGCATGTTTTTAATCCGGACTCATCGAATCGAGAGAGAATCAGAAAATAATTTAAATTCAAACCTGAAGGATTGTTGTTCCAAAAAGCGTGTAAGCTATGCGATTGCTTCATCATTTCTACATCCGCTGCGTGTTTTCGCTAACGCCATGAATATGTGTGTATGTATATATATATATATATATATGAATGTTATATTTGATTTATTAAAAAAATGATAAAAGCAATTAAATAATGGTTTGTTTGTAATTTTTAACAAGCTGTTAAATACTTTTTTTTTTCGTAATCCATTTCTTATTGCCTAACTGCAAAGTGTGGTATCTCTTTTTATTTTGATAATTGTAAAAAAAAAGACTTGTAGAAATGACTTATGCAGAGTGCATATATAATATTTGTTTAAAAAAAATGTGACTGTAAATGTAACCTGTAATCTTATTTAAGTCTTTATGTTATATGTAAAAAAAAAAAAAAATGAATAAATTTGTATAATATAAAAAAACTGAATCTTATTTTCTCTTCTTTTTCCCTTTTTAGAACTATTTCCATTACCATTCTCTGGAAGCAGCAACTGTGACATTAAAACTTTACTTCCCAAAATGTTGTATGTATTGTGTGCCATTGATCTTATATCGGCCCTTGTCTGTGCCATTTCGTATATCATTACGCTCAGGGTATATCGGATGAAAAAGAACAAGGAAGATGAACTTGATGTAAGTTTTATTTTATTTTTATTATTTTTATTTCTTTTTTTACTAATGATTATTCTTAAAGTCTACCGTCAAGGTTGAATATGGAGTTAGCAGCTTTTTGCTATTACTTCTAGTGTTACATAATGGATAGTCATAGCTTATCATTTTTAGCAAGAAGTGTAGTTTAAAATAAGAGTAAACAGTGGAAAATCATTGTCATATATTTTGAATGACAACTGTGTTATCTGGAACGGGACTTCTTATTGGGTTCAATGATCATGTAATGAGGCAATGCTAGAAAAGTAAAGTGGAGTCTGGTGGTTTGTTTTGGTAAGAAACGATTTTCTATCTCTGCCCCTCCCCGTTGCACGTGTGGGTTAAGAACGTATCGGGGAATAAAGTTGAGCCTACCCAAGAAAATGTCTCCGTGTGGTTTCCTGATAAAAGGACACAAGATGAAACTCAAAAGACATCCAACCTGATACGAAGAAGAAATCCCCAGCCAGAAAGAGAAACTCTAATCCTGATACGAAGAAGAGAGAACCTCCATGAAAGAATAGAATTCCAAAGAAGATATCAAAAAGATATATTAGATTAGGACAGGTAATAATATGGGAAAATGGTTTGTTTAAATGGTCACACACCTATTGTCATCTTCTCTGCCAACCATCATAGCATATCTATAAAGGGAGAAGTGGATTCATGCCTTTCCTAAGCTGAAATATATATTATAAATGTGTAGAAATAGATTTGTGATAATTGCTCATTTTAATCACATTGTACTAACATAAATTGTGCTAATCTGTGTTTTTTTGTTTGTTTGTTTTGTAACAGTAATAAACATCTTATTATAATGGAGATTGTGTGTTTTTCAGTCTGTAACCGAAACTATATTACTACTCAAGTCACAATTCCCTTAGTTATTTATGCTACATTCTTCATGATTTTATTTTTATTTAAACCTCAATTATTAATAAAATTGTTTAACATTATTAATACTGTTGACCATATGTACATACTAATAATATGCAACTGTATTTATATATACAATAAAATAGCAGTTTACAGTGTGAACAGGAAGGCTAATTTGCATATTGATTTAAAAAATTTGATTTTAATAAATATGTGCTTTGTATTATTGATTTCTAATTGTTTGGCTTTATCTTATTGAATATGAGCAAAAATCTTGTGAATAAATCTTTAAAAAATCCATTAACAAGAAGAAATAACTGTAATTTTATTCTTTACTTCCTATTTTAACTAAATAGTTAAATTAGGAAAATTTACCAATGAAAGACGGGAATGATGGAAGAGTATGTTTCAGTTATTTTATCTTTCGATTATACCCCCCTCTGTTTCAAATCTTTTTATCTGCATTCTTATTTAGTTTCGTTGGCTTTTCTAATTTAATATAATATTTCATTAAATTAAATACTTGCACCCGGAGGGTGCATATATTTGCTCGTAGAGTATAATCATCATATAGATTTTATATGAAATTACACACACACTCACATTATATGTGTGTGTGTGTGTGTGTGTGTGTGTGTATGAGTAATATATAACTGTATCTTTTGTTTTTTATTCAGGATGAAATATACCAAGAAGATATACATCGTATCAACAGAGATGATTCTTATTTGTCTGGTCGATGTCATGATAGTCACTATTCTGGTATCCCCCCAAGCCCTGAGAGTCCAGTACCCCTCCTGGAAGCTGTGTCTGCAAGAGGAATCAATGTTATGGACAAAACATCTATCTTGAGGGATCTCTTACCTGACATTGGAAAGAAACGTCTTGTCAAGCGGAGCCAAAGTTTTAGTTATCATGGCCGAAGTGTGGAAGGGACCTGTGACTCCTTAGATGATAGTGATGGCAAAATCTTGGACAGGACCCACCCTAGACATTTTAAGGGTCGTAATGTACCTTGTCGAACTCTGAGTGAGACTGTTCGTCCATCCAGTGCTGGTACCCCTGATAATTCCAGGAGGAAATTGAGTAAACAGGAAGGACAACAGCGAGTTGTTAATGAAGACAATTTAGATAACAGGTAAACATTTTGAAAATATTCAACATTTATGAAATGTCTTATTTATAATCGATACTTTTTATTTAGGAAGGAATGAAGGATTTATGATGATCATTTCTTAAGAATTTGGATGATTAAAATGAAAATTTGGACTCCATAAAATTCTTATTTAGTTCCAAATTGGTTTTGAAATGACTTTATTTTCTAAGTTACATCATTTTAATATTATTAGCATTATTCGGACTATTGTCCCCATCTTCATTGTTATTTGTACAACGTTTCGGCCAATATACCCTCCGGCTTTCTTCAGGTATTTCTTGTTGGACTCTGGAACCTTCTCGGACTCGGGAACCTTCTTTTCGTGTTCGGGAGCCATCACGGAACTTTGAACCTAACCCTTTATTTATTCCACGGGGGTATCCTGTTCTCATTCCACTAACCATAGCTGGGGTAGGAGTTGTGTTAATTAATTATTTTTCTAACTGCTTTCACTCAGGATTGAACTCGGGAACCAGAGATAACTGTCACTTAGAACTGTCTTTTAATCTAACTGCCTAATCCACTCGGCCATGTGTCCAATTGGTTCCCGAGTCTGACAAGAAATACCTGAAGAAGGTAGGAGGGTATATCGGCCGAAACGTTGTACAAATAACAATGAAGATGGGGACAATAGTCTGAATAACGCTAATAATACTAATCTTCAAGCCTCATCTCAAACATTCAGAGAAATAACATCATTTTAAGTTTATTCCACTAATAAAAATCTTGCTATGATGTGATATTTTTGCTGGGATACAGTTACATATAAACACACACACACACACACACACATTTGTGTTGAGATAGTGGAAATGGAGTCAACACCTGGTTACTGACAGTTTCTTGCCTATGTGATCATCAGACCAAAAGATCTCATAGGCCAGAAACTGTCAGTAACCAAGCATTGACTCCATGTCCACACTACCTTAACTCAAATATAAATGCTCAATCAATGATATCGAGCACTATCTACTTGGCACCCATATTATCCACAAAATATGTATATAAAATTTGAAAAACAAGGTATTTTGTTATAGTTAGAAATCATCCTCTGATTTTTATATATTTCCATTTTCCCTGATAATAATAAAAATAATGATAATTTTAGTAATATATATCTTTTTAAATTTAAGTGACACTTAAGAGATTTTTCAAACAATTCTTTTTACTGGATTGTTAGTAAAAATGTTATGTAATTATTTTACATTTTCAACTAAACTATTTGTAAACGAAATTAGGAATATTTAATGGGAATGATAATTTTTGTAAGACAAATAATTTATTATTTTTTTCCCTTTTTGAAGTTTAAAAATTTAAATTCTGTAAAATTAGCAACATGACTTTCCCATTAATTATTGTTTATTGTTAGAAACATTCACTCACTTCATGAGAGCACCTGCCTTCTTCATGAAAAACACAGAGGAGGGAATTTCTCAGGCATTTTAAGGGTCTTCATTCATAGTTTTGAATTCTCCTTCTTCTAGCTTAGCTGCCAACTAAGGCTCAGTTTGTTTTACTATATTACCCATAACTAGAGGGAGAAGAGATTGATTCATGCATTTCTCAAGTGAAGTGAACACAAATTGTCTCAGCTGGAATTTGAACTCAGGTATTCCCATAGCGTAGTGGTTAATGTGACATTTTAGTAAGTGTTTTCAAACTTCAGTTATGCTATTACATTCACTTTTAGACTAATACCCTTGGGAAAGGTATGAACTCCTTCATCCTCCAGCTATAGGTTAAATAGTACCACTACTATTCTTCTACAAGGATGGTTTTGGCATGAAATAATATACAATGATTGATATGCCATTAAACATAGAAATTGAAACTGATCTGCTGATTGTTTCCATATTCTGTGTTCTTATCCTGAATTACAATATTTTAATTCATAAATATAAATAGAGATTAAGTCATATAAAACAAATGGTACATTCAACTTTTGGGAAAACCTTAAATAAAATAATTAAAAAATATATTTCCATGTCATTTTTTTTTTGTCTTTTAAAAGACAGTCAGTCAGAAATAAAATAAATTTTGAATATGTTAATAAATTATTTTTAATATTATCATTAATAAATTATTTTTAATATTATCATTAATATTTACTGATGAATATTTCTTGTTTTTCAGGCAATTACTTTTGATTCTGGGTCTCCATATGCGTAATCTACAGGAACAACATGAAGCAGAAATAAAAAGTATTCAACAAGAACATTTACGCAGAGCTAAGACTCCCCAGCCTTATTATCCTGTTGGTAAAGAGGGTTACATGGTTGGTAGAAGAGCATACACACCTCAACCAGCTAAATCACAGTTTCCCAACTCAAAACCAAATGATGGTCATATTCAGGTGCAACCCCCAAGAAGGCGACAACTTTTTGCTGATAATGACGAAGTCCAAAAACCAGCTAGAATAGCAAAGGTCTTTGCTGAAGCTATGATGAATGATATGGTTTGCCAGGGAAGAGAGAAACTTGACCCACAAGAACAGATTGAGATGGAGCCATTACCATTCTGTACTCTTGATGGAATTCCTGATTCTGAAATGAATCCAAAAATGAGCAAGCTAAAACAAAATGGTACTTTTTATATTCCCAAACCATCAACCCCTCAGTCAAACATCATGAATCCAAGTATGGTGGATCCTAAAAAGATGTATACAATCAGTAGAACCCTGTCTACGTCTGTACCTTCTAAAAACGATTCTATGTTTGTGGTTCCATTATATGAAAAAATTGATACACCTGAACATGATATTCTTCACTCTTCTATGCATGAGAGAATAATCCCAGTTAGTGACGGACAACAGGTTCTTGCTCATAATGTTCCTGAAAGAATTTATCGTAGAACACCTTCACCATTTGGTGTGAAACCATCATCTTGTGAAAATCTCTATTCAAAAGCAACAAAACCAGGTGATCCATTATATGGAAAGATTACCAAAAAGTCCAATCAGAATTCACCAGTTAGATTAGAACAAATGCACAACTACAAATATATCTGCCAGACTCCAAAAACAGACCAGTGTCATTCAACAAACATGGCTGAAATTCCTTCTAAATCAAGACATTACATAAAGTCCCCAGAGGAACATATGGAATATTCTCCACAAAGACTCAAATATCCACTAAAGGAATCACCACGAGGAAAACAGTCAATTTATTATGAAAGTCCTCAGCAAGACATGCTTGATTTAACCCCAGAATCTTTACCTTCAGATTTTTCACCTGGAGATGATAAGCAGGAACGGGGCAATATATCTGGAACTTCAACAGAGTTTTCTCCCCCTGGAAACAATCCTAATCGGAGCAATGCATCAGGTACCTCAGTAGATCAATCCCAAGTGCTTTCCAAGAAGTGAGAAAATTGTGTGACACACCCATTGCCCACCCCAAAATGCTACCCAGAACTCCATCTGATTCACCAACTAGTCCCAATAATGATAGCATACCACCCCATCATGGACAATCAGCGAGATACTGTCGGAAACCTTTGGGATCATCAATTGTATATTCACCTGAAGAATATATTAATTATAATAATTCGTCTGGAAATAAAGACTTTTCCAGAAATGTTACTGGAGAATCGGTTAATTTCTCACCCATAGAACCTCATACCCAGTATCTTTCTCCAAATCGAGTATACTCCCCATCGAGGCATATTGTTGAAACCGATAAATCATCATCATCATCTCCGCTGAAGAGTACCCGAGAAAATACTTCTGGTGCTTCAGCTAAAATGTCTCCCTGTCGTAATTCATCCCATCCTCCTGTAGCTCCAATGCTAACACCTAAGATGGCACCTGCTGTTAAAGAGGCTCTTAAGAACAGTAAAACATCTTCTGAACCACCAAAACGAAATGCAAAATATAATAAAAAAGAGGAGTACAGCAGTTCAATACGAAGTCGATCTGCTTCTCTTTCACCTCATCGAAATATTGGAGATGATTCTTTAGGTCCACGAGAGCAGCCATATGGGCAGTATGGACCCTACAACAGAAAAATTGAGGGTTGTAATGTCTATTTGTCACCCTCAAAGAAAGACCAGGATGATAGTATACAAATGTACAAAGGTCAAAAATGGAACGTTGACATGGAGAGCCACCCCCGAAAAGATAAGCCACCACCACCCTATCCATCCCGTACTTCACATAACGGACCTTCGTCCAAATTACACGGAGAGTCACGTAAAAATCTTCCTCGGGGAAGGGGTAATTTCCGTGTAGGACCAGAAGGGGTCAGTTATCGGAGGAAAAAAATAGAAAGGTTGGATATGAGCTTTGACCAAGCTGATGACTTACCACGGTCAGAACTGGATGTTGAGGGTGACATTGATAGGGAAGAGTTGTACCCAACCCCTGAAAAAAATCGGATCCTTGTGGATTATCAATACCAAAAACATGTGGAGGACCAGCAAAATTTTTTATTGCTAAGAGACAAAGGAAGTGGTAGTGATTCTGATGCACTTGAAACGGTTATTTAATAAAAAAGAACATTTTGTTTTTTTGTGATCTTTTATTGAAGAAAAACAAAAAAACAAACCTTTAATGTCTTTTTTCAAACAAGATGAACAGAAATGAGAGTATTGTACAGTCACATTTAACAATTAATTGGCAAACAGTATCTGTTTTTTTTTGTTTTTTTTTTTAAGTATGTAGGTACATCAACAATAAGATTGTAGCCTAAAAAAAATCATATATTTACCCAACAAATATTTATTTTTTCCAATGGAAAAAGTATTCTTAAAACAAACAAATTTTTTTATAAATAATTAAAAAACAAAAATTAAAAAAAGAAAATTCAATTTAACATAGTAAAAAGTTATGTTAATACAATTTTTCATCTCATAAACATTGAAATGAAGGTCGAAAAATTGTGTTGTGTCTGTCACTGTTCTTAGTGAGAAAAGTCTACATACTTTGTCCCATCATACAAACAACATATTTTTTGCCTTTATTTCATGTGTACATCAATCAATTTTCAAACTCATGATGAAAAACATCATTGATTTTATTTTTTACACAACATATTTTTTATCACAATCATTCAATGCATTTAATTCAATGGGGAAATATTAGATATAGATCAAACATTATTTACTGAAAGATTAATAATTATGCATCAGGCAGCAGACATATTAACCCATCTTCATACATCTACATACATACAGATATGCCCACAAACCTATACAAGGATGGGTTTAACCTAAGAAAGGAGGAAGCAAAAATTGCCTTGGTGAACACCTTAAAGATGAGGGTACCATGGCAATAACAAAGGGCACCACAGCAATTTTTTTGAGAATTTGCATAATTTATGTTTTTTTATTCGTAAAAAGTAATATTAACTTTAATAACTTTAAAAGTTGATAAAAATAAATTAAAAAGCTTTGAAATCAAATATTTTTTATTGGAGAATAACGTAGATTATGATGGTTAGAATTATTAGCAATGATACATTTGCAGTAGAACATTTTCAAAAAATAAATCAAATATTACATTATTAAAATTCCAAAAAAAATTTTTGCGATGATAAAATGAGTTAATTTTCTCATTTTCTCTCTCTTTTTTTTTGGCTTTTAATTTGAAAAAAAATAATTAGTATTCTTTTACAAGTTGAAGACAAAAATTACCATGAACATGGCTTGTTTTTTTAAGGGTACTGCAGCATTGAATATTGGTACCATGGCATTTTGCTGTGGTCTAAGCTCAATATATAATAAGCATATATAATTTTATGTACGTACCTGCCCTACTATTTTACCTATAGATGGATTTAGAAAATATGTATTCATGTGTTTTCCAAGAATATGAATGCAATACAGATTGGCTTGGAATTGGAATTTATCTTTCCAATTCTATTTTCTGTTACATTATCTACACATCCATCCATTTATGTAGTAAGTTCATAGCATAATCGGGGGGTGGGTGGGGAAAGCTTTTATTTTACACAACAAATATTTATTTTTCAGCACAATCACTTTCATTTTCAATACACTTAATTTAGTGGTGAATGTTAATCACATAAATTGAGCATTATACACTGAAAATTTCAGATCAAAATTCAGTTAATAACCATGTCAGGCTACAGACTTATTGATCCACTCTCATACATCATTTTGAGATTCAATAAAATTACATAAAGTGTTTTTTTTTATCATTACAATTAATGAACATAATTTTTGTCTCCAATTTTTTGGAACAAATTTATTTTAGGTGTAATTAAAAAAAATGCTCTGACCTCTACTGTTTCTATGTTTGATTGGATACCTTCAATGCCTGTTACTGTGTGAACTGTTCATCATGTGTATCTATCATTTTAGAATCATTATCTAATTTTGTTTATTCATTATATCAAAAATTTGCATTCATAATATTTTCTCATTATACCAATTTCATTTGTAATTCTTTTGAGAATTTCTTTTATTGATATCAACTGAAATTCTTTTTTGTCTAATGAGATCATTTTTTTTTGCATTTGATTTTTGTCTAAACTTTTCTTCTTCCCTTGGATTCTATTATCATAAAAAAACGAGAGAAAATTCATGATAATTAGTTTTCTTCTGAGAATGGCAGTTGAATACCACACATATTCATTTGATTGAAGTTTTGAAGACCAAATTTGTAAGCAAAAACATTGGTGTTAATCTTATATGCAATTAATAATTTTTTAAGGTTCAAATTCACTGATATGCATGAGTATATACAACAATATTAATTTAAAAAGATTATATTTCCTTTGATTATTAATAGAATTAAGTTAATGTTTGGTATTTCATATTAAACAGTTATTAATTTAGAACAGATGTGAAATTCTTTTTTATCATTTAAACGCCACATTGAAATTGATTTTCTATTGATAAGGCCACACTTAATAAATTTTAAGTTTACAACAAAATCTTAAGTTTTTAAACTTTTAATTAATAACTTAATCAAAATTCCATTTTACTACTTAAAAAAAAAAGAAAAACTTTACTGATCTTTTTAAAGATAACTTTTTCAAGAAACCATTGGATATCAGTTTCTAAAGTGGAGTGGGTGGGTGGATGCTGTTTTGATCTTTTAACAAGGGTAAGAAAAGTCACACTTGATTGTTTAGAAGGTTACATATGGTTGTAAAGTTGCAGATTCATCATTTCTTGTTTAGAATATATCTATAGGGAAATATACCAGAAATGCTTTGAAATCAGTTAGATAACCTATTTTGAGGGAAGATCTAATTATCAGCCAATTTAGATTCTGGTAGAAGTGATGTTGCTTTGTCAATTGTTTAGATTAATGCACAAATATAAAAGTCTGAATGGACATTTCAAAGTTTTAAGAGTAGACTTATACCATATTCCAGCAACTACAAAATTTTTGTTTGCTTTGAAGGTTGTCAGTGTTCTTTTAAAATTTGAACATTCAACTTTTGCAACAAAGTATATTTGCTATTTGCAGTTGGTGAAATTCTTAATAACCCTTTTAATCTATTCACCTGTGGTTTTGTGTTGAGTGTTATTTTACAATCTACAATAAGCCGATATTTCTAGCTCAGGGGGATCATCTCATATATTACTATTGCTACTACTAATAATGAAAAACCAAACCAAAACAAAAGATAAAAGTTATTACACTCTCTGCTTTGAATTATTGTTGATAAGCAGTTTTTTTGACTGAAAAAAAAATCACTTGTGTTTAGTGAAAATAAATTTTCTGTTTTTTTTTTAAGCAATTGAAAATGTCTATTATGCAGTAAACTCCTTTTAACATAAATGGTAACAAGTATATTCTACAATTTGAAGGATTAATCAGTTTGAATATATGCAAATTTAAATAGATTTTAAAAGTCAGTTTTTGTAAATGCAATTGAAAGAGAGTCTTTAAATGGTAGATGTTTATTTTTTAATTTTTTAGTTAGTTTTTAAACCTATGGGTGGGGATTATGTACAGTTGAAAAATAATATTCAATTTAATTATAAATATTAAATGTTATTTTTCAATTGAGTCTTAATCCTTTTGCAAATAAAGCAACAAAAATGTCACTCTGCCCGCAAAAGGGTTGAGTTTATTTTATGTAGCCTTGAAAATCTATCAAGTTTTCTGACAGATTTTTGCTGAACACAGACATAATTTAAAAGAAATTATTAAAAAAAATGCTGGAATATTTACTGGAATTTCTATTATATACAGTAATGGATATGTGTTTTGGGAATTGGGTTCATGGTAAGGGTAAGATTTATGCTTGGGGATCACAGAGGGATTAATCCAGAATAAATGGAGTTAACCTATGCAATTGGAGATTCTAGGGAACTCCAGGTCTTATGTGGGTATTAAAAATAAAGTATGGCTAATTTCAGGAATATTTTGAGACCATATAACCTTTACTGGATATTATATACACACACACACTGATTCATAATTGATTCCATTCAAATAAATATGAATTTAATCTTTAGAAGCTAAAGATTGAATCTATCTTAATTATAAATTAATCTAGGACACCTTATTTGTTTAGAATGCTATAATAGCTGACCATTAATGAGATCTATTCTCTACCAAGTCTTTTCCCCCAGGTACCACCTGCCTCCTAGCCTAAAAGGACCAGGGTTCATTTCCAGGTGCTTGAGGTGCTCCTGAATGGGGAATGCCAATGCGATTATGCATTTTGTTGCCCTGGCTAAGCCTGAGCTTTGGTTTGTGCGTGGCTCCCTACTGTAAAATGACTTCATGTCAATCCTGATTTGGTGGGGGTCCAGAAAATACTCCCTCCCTCTCTTTCCTACCCACCCCCACTCTTTCCTCTCCCCCCTTATTGATTTGGTAGGAAACAAGGAAAATACATACTTCCTCTCCTTCACCTTCCCTTTCATATACCCCCCCATTGATTATAAAGATATTGATAATAATTTACATATCAAAAATATTTAAAAAACATAAGCAAGCATAAAGTATTGCTTGTTTGTGTACAAAAAATCCTTGTGAACTTTTTCTTTACCCTTTGAAAAGATAAACATATAAATGTCAAATCTCTTTTTAGATTTGATAAATGGATATCAAAAGTCAGAACACTTCTCATTTAGACAGCATTGCTACACATTTTATTTCTATCACATTTTAATATTTGACATTAAATTAGAAAATGTCTGTAATATTAACAAATATTTGCATATAACAAAATGAACAGTATTTATTATTTTGTATAGAAATTGTTGCATCTTTACAATTTCAGTATACTATGCCTTGTCCCCCCCCCACCATTTGATGTTTGTTTTTTGAGGTTTCACTTATGGTCAACAATTCACAAATTTTACTTTATAATAACCCCAATGCATAAGAGTTGTTATGGTAAATTGTATATGTTAAAAAGATGTAAAAAAAACTTTCCTTAAAGTGAAAAGGTTACAATTCTTGATTTAATAAGGAAATAAGGGGCCACCCCCCAAAAAAGAACCCTACTAAAATTTACAGTCAGAATGAATCCGCTATTCATCTTTCATTACAGTATGTATTCTTATACTTTTATTAAATTATCATTTATTTTTGTTAATTTCATATGAGGCTTTATTTATAAATTAAAATTTATCATAGGTATGTATGTAGAAGAAAAACGCATATATATATATATATATATATATATATATATATATATATATATAGAGTTTCTGTATTATTCATGGTTTCAATCATTTGCTGTAGTGTGGTCTTAGAATATATCTTGCACAGATAAAGGGGAACTACTCTCCTTTTATTAATTTTAGTACAAAATTGAATCTTGTTTCATTTTCTCATTTACAGAAATGAGAAATTGTATGAAGCAATTTAAAAGAAAAAAAGAAACTTTGTTAGTTTGTCAATGTTTAGTTTTGAATTTCTTCTTTATTTAAAATTGCTTAGAAAATGTTCATTGACCAAAGTGCTTTTCACATTCTTTAAAAAAATATATCTTGATTCTAACTGAACCATTTTCAGGAAATTCATTTCATCTAGAATCACAAAATAGTTTTTTTTTCTCTTCTCTGAGGGTCAACCATTGAGAAATATATAATATATAGATAATGAATATATATTTTAAAAGTTAACTGTGACTTTAAAATTGAACAGAAGTATTTGCTTGTATATAAAACAATATGACATTTTTTTTAATAATCAGTCATACAATTTGGTCCTGTTATAAAGTAATGAGAAATTCTGTTATGAGATATTTTAGAAATTCAAATCTGTGATTTTATTTTATTTTATTTTTCACAGTAATCACTAAGTAGACTACACTACTTAATCTCTCTTTTTTTCTTTCTCTCTTTCTTTCTTAACTTTTTTTATAGTTCAGTCTTTCTCTTTTCTCTGTGCTACTTTGTGTTCTTTTCTCTTTTTAATTTCTCTTTCCTTCCGACTCATTCTCTGCTTTTTTTCTTTTCTTTTTTTCTCTCTTTCCTTCTTTCTGTTTTTGTACTTTGTGGTTTGAAAGGATTTTAGTTGACTGATACTCCTACATTTTCAATTCATCAACATCACTGATGCCCATATCTCAAAAGCCATGGACAAGCAGAAATGCAAATCTATATGCAAATAATCCTGTTATTTATTATGGAAACTAAGCAAAAATTTTATTTAGTTTATTTTTGATTTAAAAAAAAAATTATATTAAATTAAAATGTTTTTCTTTTAATGAATTATATATTATAGATCTTTCAGTAAAAAACACTAAAAAAATAATTATTTAAATGAATTTCCATTTTAGTATCACTAAAAAAAAGTATTTTTAAATAATTTTTGTAATAAGAGTCCAATTTTATATTAAAATTTTCTTAAATATTTTCAGCTTCCATTGAATATAATATTTTTTTATTAGATGAATTCTTTTTAGTTTATTTTAATTTAAAAGTGAATACAGAGCAAAATGTTTAATTGTTTATTTTTATGTTTCAGTCAGTTGTAAATAAAAATTGTTTTGGATCCATGGATTTTATGAATTGAAAGTAGCAGTCAAACATAATCTGAGTAGAATCATTCATTTAAAAAAAATCTATTTCACAAACTTAAATTTTTGTATATATATATTTTTTTTTTTCAATTGTCTACTTTTCTCTTTAATTTGAGAAGGTGAAATTACAAAAAAGAAAAAGTGAAATTCTTTTTCACTAAAAATTCAAAATTATTTTTATATTTTATCTTGTGTGAAAAATTAATTCTATAAATTTTTGTATTCTGAAATTTTAAATTTCACTTTTTCAACCAATTTTTTCCCTTGTTGATTTCTATTCTAAATTGTTTTTATTTGTTTAGAAAAGAATTCATATTACAGGTTGTGTCTGCCTAATCTTTTGATCTTGGAGTCTGATAACTCTTATGTTCAAGAACATTTGAAATCTTTCACCATTAGTTTCTAGATCTGCCACTAGGATTTTTTTAGTTTGATTTTGAAAGTTTTACTTAGTTATTATAATCAGATTTGTTAAACTAAATATATTTTTAAAACTGAATCAAATAATTCTTAATTTGAAAACTTTTGAAGTTTATTTTAGCATAATATTAGACATATATTTATTAATCTTTTTAATTAAAAAAACAAAACAAGCAAACCATAATTTTCATATATATTATAGAAATTATATTCAAAATGTGTTCTATAAAGTCAAATTCGGTTTATCAGCATTTTCTTCAGTTAGGTTCAAAGCTTACAGGATCAAAGAAATACAAATGTATTTTCAGAAATTTCAGAAATATATTGATTTCTTTTTATTATTACTTTAAAGTTTTTAAAAATCTTTTTTTTTGTTTGTATTCATTGTTCCATTTACTTTCATCTGTGATCATTCATTCCATTTTCTCCTTTTTTTTCTGTCATCTTTTTCAATAACAACAAATATAAAAAATAACCACATTGGTTAATACTTAAGAGAAATACTTAAACTTTAAATTTTGTTATTTTATAGCAATGTGTATATATCTTGTATGTGTGTGTGTGTTCCAAACCAATCTTAAAAGTCCCTTAAATTGTTCAAATGCATTTTGGTTCAGATTCGTTCTCTGTAACAATTCAAGATTTAAAAATACAAATTCAATTTTTAATAATCCTTATGTGGGACACATTGGGACCACAAATCTTGGTTCTTGATTAAAAAAACAAGTTTGTGTTTATTGCGAATTGATCCTGTTAGCAGATATTCCTTGTAACAAATGTTCTATTTGATTAGAATATAAAAATAAGTATACTTTTTATATTAGTTTACCTTTTTAAAATTATGGTGGTAACAGAAAAAAAGTAAATAAAAGTATTTATATTCCATAACTTGAATTAAATAAATAAATAAGGATACAAGAAGAAAAAAGACTATTAATTTGGAAAAGAGAATATTCTCTCAGAATATTTTGAATAATGATTATCTCTCGTTTGGTCTGTGAGATAAATCTGTTTTCCCAGCTCCGTGTTGATTTTGATCAAATCTGAACAGTTTAGATGTTGCTTGGTTTGAACGACATCAATAATTTATATTCAGAAAAAAAAAATGTCCGTCAAACTTTTCTTGTATTTTGGTTGGACATTACGTTGAGGAAATTACTTAGCCTTAAATTATAACATTTAATACAACCATCAAAGAAAAGTTTCTCGCACGACGGTTCAGGGGAGATAATTCTACCAGAAAATTAACCGTGAATTGATTTTAGGTTACATAAGTAGACCAAACCAAATTACCTTTTAGTTTCAGTTAACTGGCTCAAATGAAAGAAATATTCATTTCTAATCAAGTGATGCTAAAAGTCATGTTAAACCCTGCATAATAATATTGGTAATAATATAATAATAATAATAATATATGAAAAATATTTACTAAGCAAAAGTTAAGACTCTTGTTTCTTTTTTAAGGCATCCATAAATGCTGTACTAATCAGTTATGTTTATATATAAATGTGTTTCTGTACATGTAATAAATGTATGTTTGTCTGCATGTGACAATGCATGTGATAATGTGTAAGCATAATCCTTTATATATATATATATATATATATATATATATAAAGAGTGTGTGTGTGTGTGTATATATGTATTCTTATTTGACTTTTGCATTGAATCCTTTTCGCAAAAGCAATCTTTTTCTATTTGTATTTAGATTTTTCAAACATCTTTATTGATATATACACAATGTTTTGGTCGATGTGCCCCACTCCGGCCTTCTTCTCGTCAAACTTGGGAGCCTTGACAATAAACACCTGAAGAAGGCTGGAGGGCTCATCAGCAAAAACATTGTGTACATAACAATAAAGATGAAAAATAAAGTGTGAAAAATCTAAATAATACAAAGTATCAAGCTTCATCTAAAAAATTCAGACAAATAATCTTTTTCTTATTTTGTTTGTAAATTTGTTGAAAATGAAAAAAATTCCACTCCCACAGAAAAGCCTTAAAAAAATTCCACTCCCACAGAAAAGCCTTAAAAAAATTCCACTCCCACAGAAAAGCCTTAAAAAACCTAAATTCCCTTTGCATGTTTTCAGTATTTTCCCCTTTTTGGGAGATGCAATTTATCCTTGAATTCTGATCAAAAGACAAGAAGGCATTTGTTGTACTTAATAAGTTGAGATACAGAACAGGATGAATAGAAGTAATAAGAGGGCAGTCAATATTGTTACAACAATAAACATTATTGATTGCCTTATGATTTCTGTCTCATCTTAAGGAAAATTAACTAATTTGTTGATTTTTTTAACAAGTTTTCTTTTATAGAAGATATATTTTTTTTGTATTTGGAATATATTTGATAATGTTGATTTATAATTTACTATAATTAATTTCTAAGTGAAAAATCTTTTATGTATTCTGAATCACCAATTAATGAGGTTGATGGCTTGAAATTAACTAAAAACATTTTTATCTTTAAAAATCAAGTGAAAAACCTCATATAACCAAATTATCTTTCATTAAAATCTACCACAATCTTGTACTTAAAAATTTTACTAGTTTTATATTTTATATCTTATTTTTGCACTTAACAAAAACAAATTGTTTCCCAATTAAAAAGCAACAACAAAAAAGAATGGATGTTTTACTTACTTTGTACTTAAAAATATGATGTCAATTTGTTTTTTAACATTTTTTTTACAAATCAAAAAAGAAATTGTTACTTTCTAAGTTTTATTGAGTAGCTTTCTTGTCTGAACTGAAGTTGCTGTTTTTTTGTTTTTTTTATGTTAATTCATCCAAACACTTTTTCTTTTTCTTCTTCATTTGAAATTTTCTTCTTTTCATTTCATTTCACTAAAATGTAATTATATTTTTATAACATCAGCTGTAAATAAAAAGCTTTAAATATTTTGAAAATTGAAGTACATTTTTTTTATTTTCTCATTTTTGCAATCTGTAATTTACCCCTATTTTTCCACGTGACAAATGATTTTTAATTTTTAATTTAGAATTGTTCTTATACTACTTCTGTCCCATTATAGATGTCACATTTATTATGGGAATTCTCTAACCAGCAAAAACTTACATTGATCAACTCTGGATGTTGTGAGGAGGACCTTGCTAGGAGTGATGAGACAGAGAGGGATAGAGTCATGAAAGTCCGTGTTGTCAGCACGACTTGATGATGAAACTGGAAATTTTAATCATGGAGAAATTTTTAATATTTTCAAAAATTATTTAAGCCAGTTAGTTGTTTTTAGATCATTTTTTTTATCAATTTAAAAAAAAAAATGCTAAAATATTACTTTTGTCTCTTCTCCAAATTTAACAATTTTTTTTTATTCAAAGTTTTAATCCATTAAGATTTCTAAACGTTGACAAAAATAATAAGATAAATTATGTACAATTGTTTGATGTTGTATGAAGGCCATTCCTGACATATTGAAATATAATAATTGGTTGCCAAATATTTTAGACTTTTACAAATGGTGTTATTTGGTATCTTTTTTATTTTTTAATTTTTTAAATACACCTTAAATATTTTAAATAAACATTTAGAAAACTTTGTTCTTACAACACCCTTCCCATCATTAAGGAGGAGGAGGAGATATTTAAAGTGATTAGTAAATATATTTCATTTACAAATGTTTGTTAAATGATTTGTATGCATTAAATTAAACTTTGCTCAGATTAAAATCAAATAAAATAAAACTGATTTTAAAATTTTATCAGATATGTAGCTTGAATGTTGTCAATTGATCTTGATTTATAAGAGCAAAACATGTTGGTCTGTTACATTTCGCAACATTACTAATAAATTACCATTAAAAAAATACATCTATCATGTTTTGATCCAAAAACAGATTTTGCTCTCAACATAAAAATATTCCAAATCACGACTTTAACATTGATTTCTAAAAACCTAATAAAATTGACAAAGGATTTCAGATTTGGATTTCATATACACTCACACATTTCAGGTATGTTAAAAAGGTAACATATTAGTTGACGAAAATTTATTTCTTATGCATAGATATTTTAAAAGAATGGATCCAGCAACTCTTGCTACATCAATCGTGGTTGATGGAATTGTTTACAGAGAGACAATAGTAAATCTCTTTGGAAACAAAATTGGTTATGTCAAGAGAAACTGTCAAAAATTCCATCATGAAATTCCATTATGACACGGATATAAAATTGACTTTCTCTGCGTAGTTTGCAGGTTTTGAGGCGATTTTCAATGTGGATTTCAAGGACCAAGCAGACGATTGGAAGGTTAGGCTTCTGTTATGGAAAATCGGTTCATCAGAAAATGATCGATTTACCAACTTACATTCTGCTGAAATATCCACAGAATTATAATTTTGTAGAAACAGTAAAGATTTTAAAACAGATTTTTCAGTGATCACACTTTTCAACAAAAAGTTCAAATGATTAAATATCACAAAATTTGATACAGTTAATTTCATGATTTATGCATCGTCAACTAAGAATATTTTTGTTTTAAAATCATTTCTATTACAGTTGCACATGTTGCATAGCGCCTTCTTTACCGGCACTAAATAGGTATATGTTATATACTAGTCTTTTCATGATACCAAATCATATATAACGTTATATATCTTTCTTACTTCTTACTCTGTCGTCTATTCTTCTGGACGGCTTTGCTTCTGATTGTCTATCATCTATCTTGGTCTGGTATATCTTCTAAGGTCTTGTCTGGTCTTCTATTGAGGATTCCGGGTCTGGTTTCTGTTGGGGATCATTCCTTATCAGAAGCCTTGTGTCATTGTTAGTTTTTAGTAATAAACACAAGACTTCGATTTAGGTAGATGTTACTTTATTCCAAATCCCCACCCAGACTATCTGCGCATATGAGGCTTACATGTTGCTAGCTCGGCTTCTAAGTTCTAACTGACTGAGTTGCTTACTCCTTAAACCGGAAGGGGGCTTTCTATGGGGGTTCTGGTTCTCACGGTCTATCCCCAGAAAGCAAGGTCAGAGTGAGGTCAAACACTGTCACTCACTCTCAAGGCCATCAGCTATACTAATTATGATTTCTACAATACCTTATAAAAGCATTAGGGATCCAATAATTATGTAACACACAGTTCAAGTGCTTAATATTTTAGCTTGACGTCTGCAGGTAATAGGGTGTCTGCTCAAGGAGTCTATCCAAAATCGAACAAAATCCCAACATTACTCTGGTGCAAGTTTCAGTAGAAGGTCAGCAAGTGGAGAATCTTAAAACATGATTCAAATCTGATGCAGTAGTGATTACCTTCAGCAACATCCGCAGTCAACACTGATGCAGTAGTGATTACCTTCAGCAACATCCGCAGTCAACACCATTCAAGGACAGCAGTACACGACATCACTCAAACACATAAGAAACACTCATCTGCTTGTTGGAATTGTGGTAGCTGTCATTTTGCTTGGAAATGTCAATTCAAAACTCATAGCTGTTGTGAATGCAACCAGCAAAGACATAAAGAGGGAGTTTGCATGTCACCGGTGCACAAAACAACAAACAAGCAACCACATTACAAACAAAGACTGAAAAGAAAAAACACACAGAATCTGGTAGCAACTTTTCTCTCCAATCCTACTATGTACCCATAGATAGGAGAATAGTTAGATGCATACCTTTCCCAAGGGTATTAGTGCTATGTGAAATGCAAAGAGCCTTGTCCAGGATTTGAAGTCATGTTGCCAATTCCATTTCCTTCTACAATAACCATTACACCATTACACCGTGATTCTAGAAGAACAGTAGTAGTAGTAGTAGTACAGGTCTACATAATTTGGTCAAACTGACACTTTGACATGCCTCATCAGTTCACAATCAATTCCAAATGATGACACCATCATCGCTGCTATCTGTAGAAGTTATCCTTCAGATATAGAAACAATATGATACTCACCGTCGCAGTGGGGTTCTAACTACCGTCGAGTTAGTAGACAAAAACAACAGACAAGCTGTAACTTAATACAGTCCTTGCATGCTGCTGGCATAATGCAAAGTGATGGCTGAAGAGTGGGTACTTATCCATGTTCTTACTCACCCTGAAATCCAACAGCCAATCAGAACTCAGGAAATGAACTTGCCTGAGTTCATAATGGAACAATCCAAAGCTCCATATAAGCCACCTACCAAACTCTAGTTTTAGTTTTGGCATTCATCTTGTAACAGAGTTGAATACTTTACACAAAATCTAACACCATCAACATTGAGGATGATTTTCAGTGCACACTCACTGATTGCATCCAAACAATTCCTATGACAAGAGTGGACATTAAACAAGAAACACTATAATAAGATCCAATGATACAAAAAGTTTGCCAGTTTCTCAGATGTTCATAGTTTCCTGATTTTACTGGAGACCTTCAACAGTTTAAACTGTGCTGTAACTCTGTCCATCATTGATGGTTGGTGTTTGTGAATCATGTTGTGGTTCTCACGAAGTTTAGGAAAGCTGACTTCAAACTGTTACATTCAGGACATCCTGGTGTCAATTGGATGAAAGCCATACCCTGCAGTGTGGTGTAGTGGTCTAACATGGACTCTGACATTGGAAAGAGAGTCAAGAGTTGTTTCCCTTGCATAAGAAGCACAGGAAAATCAATCTCGGATTGTTGACTTACACTCGATATAACCGTAGCAACCATGGTTTCAGGTACATGTGGATTTTGTTGCCCCTATCAATGACCAAAGCTTTTTGGTAGTTGTGTATATAATCCATATTAATAATTTAAATGTCTTAAATATTAAGATATTTCTTTTGTTTTCATTACTAATTCCCATTATTCTAGAGTTCATTTTTCTTCTTTGACAAGAAAAATGAATTCTGTAATAATGGGAATGGCTCAAATCATTGGTTAAATCAGTGCTACTTTCTTTATGTCGACAAATTTTGGTAATTACTTGGCTTTTTTTTTTGTTAAAAAATTATATAAAGGAGTAAGAGTAGAATAGGTTCAGAAATGAAAATATATTATTTCCAAAAATAAATATTTTTGCATTTGATTCTTCAGATTCATCAAACTGAATGGAGAGATATTTTAGTTTAGGATTTCTGATTAATATATTTATGAATTTTCCCTTTTTCCTTCAATTCCAGATTTTCAATTTCGTTTCTTTTATTGTGAATGACAATTTTAATACTGAAAGAAAAATGAAAATAAAAATGATGTATTGAGCGAAAATTAATTACATAATTACAAGATCCCCCCTAATCTATCCTTAATTCATCTCTCTTCTTATTTTTATCAATGACCAACCAATGTGACATTGTGGGTGAAATTTTTGTCTCTTCACTTTCCTATTCCCAAAATGGAAGCCATTTGTCCCACTTTTTCTATTGCTGCTTTTATAGAATACTTTTCGCCTTTTTGGTAAGAATTTGTTTTGCTGCCTTTTGTGAGCAATATCCAAGAAGCCCACCTCCAAACCCCTAAAAACAAAACCTTTCACTTGAGATTTCAGGATATCTATTTCCTCTTTTTCTTTTTTCTTTCATTCTTCCTTCTTTCTTTTAATGAGAAGTTCTTTCTCTTTCTTTGCTTTCAGTCTTTTTTTCTCTTTCTCTTTCTCTTCCTCCGTTGGCAGATTCAGTATAATCTTTGTGTGGGATATTAATATATCCATACGATTCTCTTCTCGGCAAATTATCAGAACAATGCATCTTAAATCTCCTTCACTTTCATTTCTTTCATTTTCATGCCATATTCATTTATCAATATGTTAGTCGAACATTTCGTCTTTTAACAGAATTTTAACAAAGTCAAGTTGAATAACTAGCGAAATGGTTGTTGAACTAAGGGAACTGATGATCACTTAGGATAAGAGAGACCACCCAACAATGCCTGAAACATGAAGTAACAAAAGTATTAGAGGTGTCTACATCTCCCCCACCGAAGGGGCTTCAGTCCATGTGAGGGCAGTCAGAATTCCTTGAGACCCGGCTTGTTGTATGGTTGTAATCTCTTCAATGCCCGGGGCATGCTTTGTGTCAATGGAGCACGTTCTGTTGAGGTGTTCGAGTTGGTGCTCACGTACTCGGTACCTGGTTGTGATGGCTCAGGGTGGACAACGGGTTCATTCGATCCAGGTACAGAATTCATTGAGAGGCCTTTGGGTGATTCACGAGGGTTGATGACAACAGTAGTCTCTGCCTGGGTATTCATGGATGCTGAACTTGTGATTGGAACTTCTGGATAAAGTGAGATTGGGTGAGGATATTTGATAGCACTAGGTCGAAGGAACCTGCGGTTCTGCAAGGTTATGCGGCCTGAACCATTGACTTTCACTTGATATTGCCTGTTTGGAAGGACCTCGACAACTCTACCCGTCTTGTTCCACCTGTGTCGACCCAGTTTGCTCTGTATGACTACATCTGTCCCCACCTTAAGGGTTTCAAGCTCTCGGGTGCCAATGTTATATCTGTTGCGGCTCTCAGTGTTGCGTTTGGACGTCAGCTGTCTGCGTTTCCGAGCCGTTAGGATCCACTCAGAGTGCAGCTTGTAATATGTCTGGTTGGTTGGGACTCCATCCCTCAGCTGTCTATGAAGCAGAATTTGTGCCGGGCTGAGACCAACATCACGTATTGGAGTGTTTCTATATTGCAAAAGAGCCAGGGCAACTTTGTCAGACTTGAGGGTGCCATTTGCGCCAATGTTGTCATGGAGAATGCGTTTCATTGACTTGACCGCGGCTTCGGCCCGTCCATTGGATTGAGGGTAACCGGCAGAGGAGAGTCTGTGTTTGATGTCCCAAGCCAATAGAAATGACTGAAATTTCTCTGAGGTAAATTGGGAACCCCCATCTGAACTTATTTCTTGAGGAGCTCCATATGTGCAGCATATTTCTCTTGTGACATCAACTAGGAGCTGGCCTGTGGCAGAATGTTCAACATGATGGATTATTGGCCACCCACTGAAACGATCGACAGTCACCAAGTAGTGATTATTCTCAATTTCAAAGTAGTCCATGCAAATCTTTTGGAATGGATACTCAGCAGGTTCGTCAGAAGTCAATGGTTCGGAGGGCTGGGATGGTGTGTGCTGAAGGCAATCCTTGCAACTATCACGATATTAGCTTATGGAACGATGAAGCCCCGGCCAATATACTGATTGGTGGGCACGCAGTTTCATTGAAGAAGTGCCTTGATGTTGTTACGTTCCCTCAAACCATGGAACATTCGGAGAGACTGCGCGACGCCGGAAGAGCCCCCCCAGAAGTCCCAGCTTGTGACCCTAAAAATTTCGCTGACTCATGGCACATGGCAGGCATAGCGAAAAAGAGGAAGACACGAAATGAACGCCTGATACTACCTCGTTGCTTTCCCTACGTATGCCAAACGTACTGATACAGGTGACGTCACGGCTTAGAGGAGGGGAGGGCAACAGGGAGTTGTCGGTCTTAGTCAGTGTATACCAGATGGCCGACCAGTGAACATCTCGTGGGGGAGAGGGAAGATGAAGAATGTCTCCCGAAACAAAATTACCAAAATGAAAATGCCGGATAAAGGAATGACTACCGGAACAACAATTAACCACGGAAAATGACCCACTCATATACAAACAAGATAAGTGCAAATTCCTTCGTATGAACTTTATGTATATTGACTCTGAATAAGAAAAATTCAACCAAAAGGACATTGAAAAACTCTAGCTTGTCGGCGGTCGTATTTAGATTCCAAAAGAGTTCAAACCTCGAATTAAATGTTGTGTTCTAAAATAATGTCATGTTTTGTCGTTATTTATTGCCAAATTTTCGTATGCATGTCTGCATAACCCTCTTTGTGCCTCTGATGGAAGCGCTGTATAGCGTTGAGCGATAGGCGTATGTAACAATGTCCAATGTGCAAGTGCTCAAGTACTACCTTACGCAGTTTAGCAGGGATCAAAATACGTTTGTCAAGAAAGATGATACCATTTACACAACTAAGGCGGTCGCGCATTTGCCAATATGGGCGCATTTCATCATCCAGCTCCCTCTGAGATGTTGGGAACCCTTCCTGTATCTGCTGAATGAGACTTTGATACCCAGGGTCCTTCATTCCAAACTCATACACTGTATCCAATGAGATGGTGTTTTTGGAAAGGTCCCCCAGACCATATGCTGTGAAAGAAACAGAGTGATCTGAGTTGTCATCATCATCAAGAGTTGATTCATGGATTGCAGAAATCTCTGATATTGTTGGGTGGCGTGACAGTGCATCAGGGCCGAGGTGCCACCTTCCTGGACTATGAATAATTTTGAAGGACCAACCGAGAGTACTTTCTTTCAAGCGGAACAACCGTGGATTGTCTATTGAATCAAGTTCGCGATTGTTGAAAACACCCACCAACGGTTTGTGATCAGTCGCAACGATCAGCTTTGGGCAGCCCTGCGTGAACAAACGAGAGTGTCGAAGGCTCCAAGAAATTACTAAGGCCTCACCTTCAGTGGGGGAATACCCCTGTTCTGCTTTGTTTGTGAACCTTGACCCTGCCAGAATAACTTTCCACCCATCCTTGCAACATGTTGGAGCTTTATTCGTGTCGCATGAACAATGCTGTTGGAGAAGGAGGTATCCAATGCCTGTGCGGCTCCAATCTGGCTGCAAGCATCTGGTTTTGTTGAAATCAAACAAGGAGACGCCAGATTTTACACAGTCAACAATGACTCTTTTGGATTGATGAAAGAGTTGGTCGAGGTTGTCGTCCCAGAAAAAATTTTGTTTGGTTTGATCAGTTCTCGGAATGGTTCCATGATAGAACTTATGGCGTATGCCCATGAGATTTGGTTCACTAAGCCGAACCATGATCGTGCATCAGTGATGTTGGCCGGTGTTGGGAAGTTCTCAATTGCTGTCAATATCTTTGGGGATGGTTGTATACCCGTTGGTGTGATCACAAGACCACCAAACTCAACAGTTTCCTTGCAGAACTGGAATTTGTCAATATTGGCCACAATACCGTTGTTGGCAAGAAGGGTAAGGAAGTCCCATATATGAAAAAAATGTCCCTCGATAGAGTTGTCATACAACAGGGTATCATCTACGATTTTCACCTTCCTCTCCATGTTGTCAATGACTTTATCAAATCGGTGTGTGTATGCATCACCGGATGCTTTGAATCCCTGTGGCAATCGCAGATACCGATACCGTCCCCATTCAGTAATAAAGGTTGTGAGGTGCTGGGAGTCTGGATGCAGTGGTATGCCATGGTAGCCATCAGTGGCATCTATCACTGATTTGAACGTATTGGATGGGATTTGAGCAGAGAGTTGGAATGGTGTTTGAACATGATGGGTCTCTCTGATACTGTAGGAATTTAGATGCTGCAAATCCACAGTTCTGCATGGGCTACCATCCTTCTTGGTGGTCACAACCATAGGCGCACACCACGTGACTGGGGTGCCAATGGGGACTGGTGTGATAATGCCTCTTGACACATCCATGTCAAGACTCTGCTTGACTGCAGCTTTCCAATGATGTGGTACTGGGATTGGAGTGTACCGTACATACGGTGTGGCATTTGGCATAAGGTGTATTTTTGCCGGTTCCGTGTTCATAGCTGGGAATATCCCAGAGTTATTAAAGGTCCTTGAACGGAATGCCTCTTTGATGTACGATGTCAACTCCGGGATGTTGTCAGGGATGGGCTCAAATGGTATTTTGCTAGGTTTTGGAGGAGGATCCTCTCTGGGTAGATCAACAGCAGCAATGGATTCTGAATTGTGAACTGTCATTGGGTATGGAAATGTCCGTGGCAGAATGTTTGTCTCAATGCAACCTGTTCTACTAAGGTACAGTCTGTCAACTTTGTCACAAATGTACATGGGCTGTGTAGTTGAGTGTCCACTGACATTGAAACGAAGAGGGATCCAGCCATGACATGGAAGAGAGGAGCCTCCAACAGCAACTATCCTCCTGTGGAATGGGCGTAACAGAGACCCATCCATACCAAGAAGCTCCAGGTGTTTACTGTTGCCGATGCATATTGAGGCCCCGCTGTCGGGGAAAATGTTTATCACAGTACCATTGCGTGACTGACTGTCCGCTGATGAAACAGTAGCTGGAATCTCTTCAATTTCAATGTTGTTTGCTGAGCGGAAGCAGTCCCTATCGTTATCGTATTGGACATGCGCAACGAGTTCGACCCCGGCTACTTTGAATCCTGCTCAGCAGACAGAGGAAAAGTGGTTTTGACGCTTACAGCTGCTGCAGGTTTGTCCCCATGCAGGGCACATCGTCTTCCTGGCAAATGATGAATGTTGCAGGCTACCACACCCAGAACAAGGATAGTTTGACTGCTGGGCTCGGTGAAATGGGTGAGAACCTGCATTTGGAGGCGTCTGACCCAGATTGTTTGCTCGGGAAACACGTTTTCGCTGTTGATTTCTGTACCCTGACAGACGGGCAGCATGAACTTCGCTTGAGTCGTGGAGCTTGGCTTGATCGCGAACTGCCGACTCAAATACCTTGGCGTGGTTGATCACAGAGTCGAGGCTGGATAGTTGGGTGGTCTTGGCAAGGATATCTGTTTGTAGGGACTCATTGAATAGTCCGTTGACAAATTGTTCCTTGATATTGTCCTCGGATAAATCGTGATTGCAATGGGAACAACAATACGCACATTCAATAACAGCGGTGCGCAGGCGTATTTCATATTCCTGAATTGATTCATGTTCATGCTGTTGGATAAAACGGAATGCAAGCCGATGGACGGAGGGATTTGAACTCCTTGTAACCAGTGATTCAATTGTCTCAAGGAGTTCATCTTCTGGCATGTCAAGGAACTGTGGCACAGTGTTGACAATACTAGTTTGAACAGATTCGCAGCAGCAATTATACAGATGAGGAATGATGTTCATTTTAGCAATTCCAGTAATGTTCTTGTTGATTCCCCAGTCCACACGAAATTTGCGGAACTGTGGCTTGGTCATTTCTGTAGAAACTGATGGTGCTTTGACTTTTGCCGAAGTATCCTTGACCGAAGGGACAACAGGAGTAGTGGGTTGAGATGAAAATGACCGTGCCAGTTTGAGGATTGTAAGTCTGTCGCCAAGAGTGTTTACACCAAGTTCAGTCAGTGCATCCTTGTCAAGTTCTGATAATGTTGACATGGTGATTCGATTCTGTTGGAACGAGCTGAGGTACTGAGTAGCGATGTCTTGTGGGATCCCAGCATCGGAAAAGAATTTGGTCCACGTGTCCTCACTCAATCCTGTCTGCAGCGCCATGTTGAACTAAGGGAACTGATGATCACTTAGGATAAGGGAGACCACCCAACAATGCCTGAAACATGAAGTAACAAAAGTATTAGAGGTGTCTACAATGGTCGCAGCAGTTTTCTTTTTAACCTTTTCACAATGAAGAAGTTTACTTTCAATTGAAATTGAAATCCGTCGTTTGCGCCAAACGTTTACATCAAATGGAAAATGGCTGATGAGGGAAAAGGTCTAACTAGCAGTCCGCTAAAAGCCCCAGATTGGTTGTCATTAACAGTTCTAAAGGAGAGAAACTGAAAAGCACCCCCAACTCTTGTATCAGCCCGGGAAAAGAGAATACCCTCAAAATTGGAACAAAGACGGCAAAATCGAACAGCAGATCCAAAGTTTCCTGTTTACCTCACCCTGTCCAAACATCAACACCTCACCAACAAAAAAAGATGCCACCATATCTTCTTCTTCTTCTTCTTCTTCTTCTTCTTCTTCTTCTTCTTCTTCTTCTTCTTCTTCTTCTTCTTCTTCTTCTCTTTCAGCAGCAGTAATTACCAGAAAAATGCAATGGAGTCGTTTGGTTGGCAGATCTGAAGACGAGCTACGGAAAACTGAAAATGAACCAAAGACAAAATGGAGGAGGATGCTCGGGGAGATCAACGAATCATTCGACCAATTCTCATTCAGAAGACCATTTAATGAAATACAGAAGATACACATCTTTATACACACATTGGACAGTCAAATAAACATATCTATGGAAGAATGGTGCCTTTAATCCCAAGATAAACTGGAGGAGGGATAATAATTCTTACTTGGAAACATAATACTTTCGTTAATTAGTCAAAAGACTCCATCTTGACAAATTTTGAAATGATCATCCAAAGATTATAGAATGGAGTTGGGCCGCTCAGTGAAACTCGGGACAGCTTTCCAGTTCCATTTATTGAGTCTTATGCGAGTTGAAATTGAACTTTAGACGGTTCAAGTTTCTATAGCATAGCTTTCTCGGGTCATATACTCGTCCTGTTTCAGGTAAGCTTAGATGAGCCTAAGCTTAGGAGGATAGGTCGTTGAAAATTTAACATATCCCTATCGAACGAAAAGGATTTTCGGTCTATCTACTCTTAACCATAAAGAGAAAACTGACGTGAGATATGGTTAAGAATAAGTATATCGGACACTAGGCACTCCTCTTATACTGGGGAAGTGCCTTGTACACTTGTGACGAACAGTGCCGAGATTGTCGAAGTCAGCAAATAAATTGGAAAATGGTAATCATAACAAATCTATTAACTCGCTGATTCGTGTAAGAGTATCCTTCAATTGAAAGATACTCGGTGTCTGATTCGGCCTAAATCTGGAGATGAATTAGTTGTAGTTGTTGGAAAATGTTGTATCCATTACTCAGGGTCATAAGGGAAACTTTCTTTAAAAGAGAGAGAGAGAGAGAGAGAGAGAGAGAGAGAGAGAGAGAGAGAGAGAGAGAGAGAGAGAGAGAGAGAGCTGAAGTGCATATCTCACACATCTACAGCATCATCGTTTACCAACTTTCAGTATTTCCTCCCCACTGCATTGATCTAGTCCAACTAGAAGGATCCATGTTTCGGTTCCTTTGTGGCCCCAAAGTTCCTGTTGTGGATCATGATATCTGCTACCTACATTCATGCCGAATGCTGACACACGTTGGTACACGTTACTTATAAAATTTCTAAGTTTGATGTGTGCGCAATACAAAAACGGCCAATTGTGTAAAGAAATCACTAAGGCGGCATTTCCGTCTTTGAGAAATATGCACTTGGATGACCGGAAAATCCGCTGATTGTCCAGAAACGAGTGCTCCTATCGAGAATGTCGGTAAGCTGTAAGTGTTCCCTTTAGGGTTCTGACTAGCCTCTCAGACACTCAGTTGTTTTCGAGTAGGGCGTTACATCAGGTGCTTATTCGATGGAGGGGCATACGAGACGAATGATTGAGGAGCTCGATTTTACCTAAGGAGTGGGTGTCGCTATTTATATTCACGGGCAATCGTGATGAGGTATGTCAATAAAGATGAGCCATCACTTACCCTGGCTGGTGATACGTAACGTCTGAGTCAGTAAAATCCTTTCCCTGTGGGACTAGTCACTTCACGCGTCCAAATTAAAATCTAGAGCAACTTAGAAAATTTTCAGGACAAATCCCTTCAGCCCTGTAAATTTTCCTTATGAACACCTATGATTCTGACCAATTCATCTCCATCTTGAGATCGGGATCAAATCAGATACTGAGTACTTTTCATGGCCAGTCTTTCCAACTGAAGGATACAACCCTTCCATGAACGATGTGGGCTTCAATGAACACAGATAACTTCCATTTTATATCCACGTTAACAGGGAACGACGATTGTGAAAGAAGGTGTGCTTAATAAACACCTCCATCTCACTGTAGTGAGATGGAGGTGTTTATTAAGCACACCTTCTTTCACAATCGTCGTTCTGGTGAAGTGGACGCGTTCTGGTGAAGTGACTAATCCCATGGAGAAAGGATAATTTTTCCCGATAAAATTACCATACGTCGTATATTTTGCAAAATTATAATTGGGAGTTAATTCTTTCCCACACAAGGGTCGAAAATTAAGATCTAGATTAGAGTTTTTACAACGACACCCTACAATAAAAAGTGTTTTATTTAAATTAAAGAAAACTATTACGTGTGTTTCAAGTGTTTTGTGTCACATACTGCTTGTGTGGGAAAGAATTAACTCCCAATTATAATTTTTCAAAATATACGACATATGGTAATTTTCTCGGGAAAAATAATGCGGCATCCTCATTTTGGTTGTAATATTAATAACGTGAAGTTTAACGTTAAATTTTAAAACAGAATTATTTGCCCTGAAAATAACCAGCTTATTCCCTGAAAATGTACAGGGTCCAAAATCTCCTGTCGTATGTCGCAAGATCTGTTACCTACATCTACATCCACCTGAAGGCGGCCTAGGGGTACCGAATGTCGAGACACATCAGTACACGCTATTTATAGCTTACTTGGCATTTTTAAAAATGAAAATTGAATTTCATTGCCACATTTTCTTGTATTTTTGTTATCTTCTTAGTATTTGTCTTAAGAGCTTCTATCTTCCTTTTCTGATAGTGTCGAATTTTTTTTGTATAGTGTTCGATATTCTTATTGGGGATTGCCTAAACCATGTTAATGTTTAGAGAGAGAGAGAGAGAGAGAGAGAGAGAGAGAGAGAGAGAGAGAGAGAGAGAGAGAGAGAGAGAGTCAGTCAGTCAGTTAGGTTACGGCCCGTATCGCATCCAATCAGTGGGTGCCGCTCGACGTGGGTTACGTCGTGGATAATGTCAGTCCGCCGTTCGCCGGAGAAAAACGAAAGGTGTTTTTCGCTATACTAGCCGTAGCTAGAATGGTGATATGGTCGACGCGAAACAAGGGATTGCATGAGGACGGGGAATTCTCCTGTCAGGATCTGATCTGTTATTTCAAGCATCAGCTTAAAATAAAGATTAGATGCGATAGGAGGATGCTCGACACCATGACATTCAACGAAAGGTGGATAAATGCCGCAAGCTTGTGTGTGAGAACGGGGGCAGGAATGGAAACATTGTTGCCTGCCCATCATGGCCAGCACTGACAGGGATCCCGTCTCGGGACCCCATCCCTTAGATAGACAAACAAAGTCTTTAAAATAAACAAAAGATAAAGACAAAGAAAAGTAAAAACTGCATACACCATAGATCCTTTTAGTTAGGAGGCTGAATGATCATCAACCCCAGTTTTTTCTCGTAGGACAGATCCAGGACCCCAATCCCAAGTTTTTTATAAAACCACCCGTGTCACTCTAATGTTTTTTCCTGGAAAGTCAAATTTTTTAGCAACCCAACCCGCCCGGCCTACTGAACCCCAATTTTTTTACCGACAACCCACTAAGGACACCCACTCCCTTATTAGAGCACTGACCGGCTTGCTTTCAAACAAAGTACGGAAGACAGTCGGCAGGCTGATATACTAGCTAAGGGAAAGGGGGTAACCAAAATGACCCACAAATTTTGTTTTTTGTTTACATGTATTTTCAGTTTCTTGGGTCTTTCTGTTTTTATTTTTCCCACCCCCTCCATCTCCAAATCATCAAAACGAATATGGGGAAAAATTTTTAAGTAGGTTAGATGCATAGAGCGAATGAGGTATTTTGGTGGAAGAGAGCTGCGCAAGGAGAGAATGCAAGAATTTTATTTTATTTTTGAATAAATCGGTCGGCGTTTGAACCTAGCCAGATAGATCAGTGTAGTTGTATGACCAGTTTTATAACCCACCCCCCAAAACCAAACTTCCGGCTATATGCCGAGTCGTGTTCACACTCGTTGTATCTCACTTCTAAATAAATAAAAAGTTTGTTTGGAGTGAGTGCACGAGTGTGCTCACTTCAAATACTCGTCAGACATGGAAGTCCATGTTGTCAGCACGACTTGATGATGAAACTGGAAATTTATTCATGGAGAAATTTTTAATATTTTCAGAAATGATTTAAGTGATAAGTCAGATGCCAGTTGTTTTTGACAATTTAAAAAAATCAATACTAATTATTAAACATATAAAAAAATTTTTTTAAAAATCCTAAAATATTATTTTTGTAACTTTTCCAAGTTTAATAAATTTTTGATTGGACGTAGCAATCACATGTCACGCCCAGTTATTTTGGCGTTCGTATTCAACTGACATCTATGGACCAATTCCATGACAAGAACAGACTCAAATAGAAGATGTAATATTGTATTTTCTCTGGAACCTGATCAACTTGACATTGTTCATTGATGACATATGTCTACTATTTTCGTCATCGCTTCCTGCCAAGGGAGCTAACTCGGGATTCTGGGATTATTTCCCCTTGACCATTTTAAATTATCCAACAGAATATGCTAGATATCTCTATTTTCGCTTTCTGTCATACTGATATGTCTCTAAAACTTGATTCTGTATATAGGAAGGTCATTTATATCGTTAGTCTTCCTTTGTTTTGTTTTACGAATAAACCTTTAGAATTAAAATTGATATCGTCTGTTTATTGCATTTTCTTTGTCGCTTCCTCTCAAGGGAGGTAACTCAGTTGTTTCATCTTGATCATACTACAAATTCTCATTTTTTTTGTAAAGGAATAATAGAATTTTAATTCAAATCATTTTTTAAAATTAGTAAACATTAAAATTATCTCTTTCTGTGTCCCTAGATAAAACATTGTTTTTGAAATTAAAAAAAAACTTTAAAATTATTAGAAATAACATTAATGTATTTACAAATAATGTTGTGATCATTATTAATTAGTATATCTTTTTTGGTCACGAATTCAGTTTCTCCGGTTTTCTGATGGTTGTCTGTGATCTGCGGAGTGGTTTTGAGATAAGGGGAGCTGGAAGTGTTTGGTTGGTGCTATTCTCTGAAACAGTTTTTGCAGTTTTTTATCATTTTTCTTGCCACCTGTTTGGTGATGCTAGGAGAGAGTTGATGGCGATTAGGGTTGCGTTTTCTGTGAGGGAAATTTCTGCTTGTCCCGGATCATTATGGGGTGCCCATGACAGTGCATCTACTGTTATCTGGTTATTTCCCGAAACGTCGGATGCATGATGGCATTTAGCAAGTTCTGTAGTAGATAGAAAGGGGATCGGGAGTTTGTGGTCATTTTCTACAATGAAATTTAGGCTAAATATATATTCACTTTGTCACAGGCCCAGGTTACTGCTATTGTCTCTTTTTCTATGATGGCAAATTGTGTTCTGCATCTGAAAGTCACTTTCAGATGCAGAACACAATGTGAGATCTATCATATTGGACGTCTTGATTTATCGTCGTGTTTGTTATAAGCCTGCACCTATTCCAGCGTTGGAAACGTCTACAACTATGAATGTTTCTCGTATTGTAAGCAAGAAGAGAAGGTGATACTCGAAGATATTTGATTTTTTGAATGGTGTTTCCTGTTGTTCGCTCCATAACCATTCAATGTTTTTTCCCCGTAAGAGGTACTATAAACGAGCCGTAATGTTGGCAATTTGGCCAATTGATTTGTCATTGCCATGAAGCGTTGGAGCAATTTGATTTTACTCGCTGGAGGAAACTTGTCAATCCCCTCTATTTTTATGGGATCAGGGCAGATGCCCGTACTGTCAATAATGTGACCTAGGAAACGTATAGAGTTTATATAAAACTGATTTTCCTCTCATGGCTTGAGTATGTGGTCCAGGCTTCACTACTGTGGTGGAGAGTACTGTAAACGCGCAGTTGGGTTTTCTTAGTAAGACTGTCAGTGGAGACAGAGTTGGCAATGTGGACCTGAGGTACTTGAAGCTCTCCACGGCTTCCAGGCTGCATCTGTTGATTACGATGTTCGGAGGGTTGTCTGCAATTTGTGCCATGACCTTTGTCTTATTTAGAATTATGGTAAGCCCGAACCCCTTACAAGCTTGTGTGAGGCGACTGACAAGCTGTCGCAGGCCGTTCTCAGTGTGATTATTATTTATTATTATTATTATTATTATTATTATTATTATTATTTTCACTCCTTTTGAGTTTTTCACATCAGCATTAGCTGATGATATTTCCCTGGAGGCTGAGTGACAACAAGTCTCCTTAGGTCTCCAGGACACTTCTGAGTATTCTAGCCGATTGCAGTAGTCTGGATGGTCTCAATTCTTCCTCTGATTTCCAGATCCTCCAGTCTTTTTTCCAAGTATTGGGACCGTTCCAAGTGCATCAACTACAATTGGTATCACTTTCACTCTCATATTCCACAGCTATTTCAATTCTCTGGCAAGGTCCAGGTATTTATCCATCTTTTCATTTTCCTTCAGCTTCACCCTGTGATCTGCTGGGACCGCAAAGTCAACCAGTTGACACGTTCTCTTTTTGCTTTTGTTAATCAACATTATTATTATTATTATTATTATTATTATTATTATTATTATTTTATCCTTGTCCTAGAGGAGCTGCTGACCAAGGCTAAAGGGTCACTTCTAGCCGGTTTTATGATTTTTTTTAGAGTTTAAAACCTATTCCAAGGAAAGGCAAAGGGAGTAAACCCCGAAAACGAATCCGGAGCTGGAGTCCCTAAGGTGGGTGGTGCTGAATCTCAGTACTTCCTAGCAACTCCTGCGCAGGCTACGTAGTTTTCCACTACAAAATGGAGAGGATCGCCTCGCCGATAAGAAATCAGCCGGGAATGACGGCATACCAGCAAATATGTTGAAGGTAGGGGGTAGCACTGCTCCAACCGCTACACTAACTACTCTGCAGCTGATGGGAACATGGACACATCCCCCAGGACAAGCCGGACGCTACCATACAGGAACAAAGGAGATCGGAGAGACTTCAGCATAGTTTGAGAAGTTTTGCGCGTGTTATACTGGCGCGTCTGCAGACTTTGCATCTTGCACCTATCCAGAAACACAGTGTGGCTTCCGAGCAACCGTGGACATGATCTTCTCACTACACCAACTGCAGGAAAAGTACCGGGAGAACAGATGCCACTCTACACAGCATTGATAGACCTAATGAAGGCATCCAACCTGGCCACCCGAAGTGTTCGCAGTCACTGTACCAGAGATTGCCATTCAAAAATTGTGCTGCTCAACCGCTCACATAGTTGCAGATATATATATATATATATATATATATATATATATATATATATATAAGTGAACATTACGCCATCATCTTTAGTAGACGGAAGGATGCCAACCATCCACCACCAACCATATTATTATTATTCACGGATTTGTCTTCGTCTCACTGACGGTTCTGTAAACAGTTTGTTAATGTCCTTTTTTGTTGCATGTTGAACAAATTACCATCCGTGCAAAGTATTTTCTCGAGATTGGTCATTTTTACCGCAGTATCCGTAAGAGTTCCTATAATATATTATGTTGGTGTCTGCATCTTGTTTCGTCATCCTTTTGTATTTGATGAAATTAATCACGTGGTCCCATCTCATGAGAGACTGGTTCTCTCATTGTTCTTTGGCCTGTCTACTTATCTGCACTGTTTGGGATAGTGTCAAGTCTGCTTTTGCTTGGGACTCGTTCTCGTACACCAGCAACAATTTTGTCCCTGGGAAGTTCTTCTTCCAGAAGACCGTATTCGTATTCCTCAGCCAACTTGAACAGATCCTTTATAAAACTTTCAATAAATTCCCCTGGTTTCTGTGTTGATAAACTTTGTGTGTATAATGATTAGATTTTTGTACGCACTGAAATAGAGGTCGAATGCATTTATGAGCTCTTCGAGTTCACCGTATTTTTATCAACTTTATAGTAGCCATTATGTCGTCTGCTACATCACCCATAGATTATAGAAGTGAACTGATCTGTTCTGTTCGGATCTTTTTGCTATACCCGACCCAGCTCTATGTCGGGGGAAACGGCGTATCTATTTTGGCCAATTGGCTGTCATCCCGTCGAATAGTGTTGGAAGTTGTATGCTAACTAGGCACCGAGTAGTTTGTTCTAACTCTTGATCCCTGGTCTTAGTGAAATATTGTAGTTTTTTGCCTGGAATAAGCTTGGCTCTATGACCGTTGCCACCATGTAATATTGTCTTTTCTCTGGAAATTGATCAACTTGGTGTCGCTCGTTGATGTCGTCTGTTTACTGTGTCTTCTTTGTCGCTTCCTTCCAAGGAGGCTAACTCAAGGTTTTTTATTACTTCCCCTGGACCATTTTAAATTATCCTATTGAAGACACCAGATATCCTTATTTTCTCTCTTCATCAGACTGTAAGTCTTTCAAACTTGACTCTAGGAAGCCATTTATATAGTTATTCATTCTTTGTTTTGTTATATGAATAAACCTTTAGAATTAAACTAAGTTTTCATTTATCTATTTGTTGTTGTTCGCCTTAGAATAACTGCTAGATTAACACAATCATTTTTTTCATGAGTCTCTTTTGCTTTCTTTTGATATTCGTCAAATACACTTTAGTCGTTATTTACAATTTGTTTGGACAGTTTCTTTTGAAGTTTATCTTTATCTCTGTGAACATAGATATAAAATGTAGGTCATCTTCATATGCTATTTCATTCCTATCTTATCTAATTTCTCTTAGTGCTGTTTATGTAGTAAGAGGAAATATTTGTCTAAATTATCATATTAGTATATACTGATTTACTTGAATTATTATCTTCATCTTGATTATTATACAATAGACAACACATTTTGTAAAGGTGAAGACACGTGTTATTCACTGTATGATGAGAAAATAGTTTTTAATATATGTATATAGAACCTCTCGACATATTATTCCTTCTAGATTTAATTTGTGAGCAATAAATTATTTCATAAATCAGTAAATAAAATTGTATCTTTTTTTCAGTGTTAAGAAAAGTCAGATTTATTCGTTAAGGTTTTTTAAACACATTTTATTAAGCTTAATTGTTAAAATTGATAAAATAAATTATTAGATGTGTCTTCCATTGACTGAAAAAAAAAGATTCAATTTGATGATATTTCAGGGAAACAATTTAGTAAACTCGATTGAATTTCTTTGTATTTTACCACAGTAAAACAAATACACAGTAAGTTGAATATCTTTTATTAGAAGAAAAAAAAAAAAAAAAAAAAAATAGGGTGTTGATATGTACAAATTATATTTAGAATTGTGTATGAAAATCATTGTTTTGTAATTTATTACTAATTGTAAAAAAATCTTAAATTTTGGAGAAAAGTTTGAAAAATTTTCAAACTAAGGCGTACCTTTTTTAAAATACAATTTTAAATGTAAAGCAAAAATGAAATTGTAAGACGAAAATTTATACATTTTATTTTTTTAGCAAATTTCTATTGTTAAATTTTCATTGGGTAAAAAAGATAAATTAAATGATTATATTTTCTATTATTGTAACTCAATAGGTCAAACCTTCAGAAAAATAGGATTATGTTTCAAACCATTCTCAAGTTGACAGATAAATTTTTCAAATGATATTTTAAATGTAAAAATAAAAAGCATCCCCCCAAAAAAACAAAAAAAAAAAAAAAAAAACAAACAAAACAAAAACAATTTCTAAAACAAACGAATATCATAATACGCAAATTCTTAGCTTCTTAAAATGAATTTTAAATAGGATAACTCAAAAGCTTAAAAATTGGAAAATAAAACAAATTGTAAATGCTGGAAACTTCTTGAATTTGCTGAAATCTAAACTATCTGAATCAACAAATCACAAAGTCTGTTACAAAATTCGAATCCGGTGCATGACCGTTAATTCTTTGCGTAAAAAGTAAAAATAAAAAAAAAGCTGGCACTATGTACGGACGTAGTCGAGGACAGCCACATGACAACTAAATCGATTAAGGAGTGAATTACAATTTACCAATTCTTTCGACTTAGAACCGAGTTGAGCCGGTAATGGGGTATAGATACAATAGAATTGAGTAAAATGAGATGACAACGATGCCAGTTGAGATAAAGATGTCAATGTTAAAAAGAGCTTCAAAGCTGAATGCCCTCTTTTTCTCTTTACCCCCCCCCCCAGTTGTCAATATGCAAAAAACCGTTTATAGCCTATATGCGACAATTACTACTATATTTAGTTCCCACCGATCCTTACACATACACTTTTCTGTCCAACATTAATATCATCAAATCTTTTGGCTTTTTTCAGACTCGAAAGGAAACCGAAATGATTTTACTAAATTGTTTGTTTTTATTTATTTATGTTTGTTTAATATTTTCAAATCCATAGCTTATCTTATATGACCTATAAATAAAATGATTTGAAAATGCCATTATGTGTAAAGTGAAGTATTGTTAGTAATAAATTATAATTAAATCGTGCATTAAAAATTAGTAAATGTTGACTAATGACTAATGACTGGATATTAATAATCATTGCATATTAGTTTCATCAACTTGAAAGACTATTTCCCGCTCATCCATCAATTTCAAGTAAGTGTCCTGTCATATTTATCTATAGTCGTAGATAATTATCTTTCTTTTTTTCATACAAAATGAGTTTGACGATTGGAATTTATTATTATTGAAAGCATATTTTCTTTAGAATAATTAGAAACTGGATTGATTATAACAAAAGAAAACACCAGGAATGTTTGTATCGTAAAAGATATTTTCTACTAACCTAATTCTATTTTGTCATTTAAAGCACATGACCAAGTTGTCAGTTTTTCTTTTAATCTAGACAAAAAGAAAAAAGAGAAATAAAGTGTAGTTTATTTTACATGTTGTCCGACAGATCCAGTTCCACAAGCAATATCCAAGATCCTGTTAGGGCAGTTGTCATTAACAGCTTTGGCCACCAAATACGCACCTTTGTAGATATACACTAATGTACTAGAAAAGCAAAGTTAAATATTAACCCCCCCCAAAAAAAACCCCATTGCAATGGTAATAAATCTTTTATGCACAACTCTTCACAATTCATCTCTCTTTACTGTGAAATTGTCATAATATGTTTGCTGTATTGACGCGCTTACGCGTATTACGTACATTTAAAAGAATCCAAAACAAAACAACCAATGAGATTGTCATGATTGAAATATTATGTAGCAATGACCTTGACATTTTCGATAAATTAGCACCATATCACATTGTTTAATATTGAACCAAATGTGATATGGGGATATTATAATGTTTGGTCTTTTAAAGGTATTGTGTTTGAATTACATTCATCACTTGCCACGGTTCTTCTATTTGACACCAGGATACACGAAAATTATTACTAGGTGGCATAGCAAGCAGCATTATTAAATTGGAAGCGGCAAAGTTAAAACCCTAACATGCACCAGTTGCGTTCCGTCCACAGACAGGGGTCTTTGAGTTTCAGCAACCTCGCGTTGCATGAACATGACAACATGCGTATATGTAAGTCTTTACACATTCCTTTTCTACCAGCTACATATGAAGAACTCAATACTTTCTTTACTAAATATTATTTTCATATTATGACATTTCGTTCATACAACTCTACACAAGTTCTTTGTATTTCATTTCATGTTTGTGTTCTCTTCTGTTAAGTTTGCTTAGGCGATAAAATATATTTGTTATCACTTCATTGTGAATTGTTTTTCCATTTATTCTGCACGAAGAAATGATATCTGTTTGTGACGGCAACACTCAGACAAGGAATGAGTATAACAGAGTCGACTGGTGAAGACACTTTTATTTAGATAAATACGGGAGTTGTCACATCCCCCTGCGTCTTCAACGTGAAACTGCTTGTCTCCTCGGTTCCTGCCTGCTAAAAGACTTTAAAAACTAGCGCCGCACGCACATGTGACTTTCTACCGGTATCAAATGGTGTTTTGTACCCACACAATAGGATAGCCGGGCAAAGTAAGGGAGATAATCCTCTTTTAATTTGTTACATAGCTGTCTTAACATACATTGCATACTTCTGTGTATGCTTGTGGCTTCATATATCTTATCTGTCTTACGATTCTGAATAGCAGCTTTTCTTACTTAGCCGAGTATCTATCGGTCTATTAGTCGTTTCTCTGCTATCTGGCTAGTCTGTTTTAACTGTTTCTAACAGTCTTGTTCTTAAGATCTGGTTGAGACGTCTTGTGCTGTTAGTTTGTTTTCAGTTAATAACTCAAGATATTTCTTTAGTGAATTTACATATTTATTTATCTTTCTTGGACTTGGATCCCCAATCGAGCAGTGAGAGTTCAACTAACCACGTCTTCACCAAAAGTGAGTGCCAAATGGAGAACCAAGTAAGGCCACAATCGATTGTGTCGACTACTAAGGTGGATCACGTCCATCTCTACTCAGCATCAAATGTTTCTAACTGCCCAGGCATCCACTGCATTGCAACTGCAATATTAAATACTGCAAGATAGATCCACCTACAGGGTGCGTTTTGTACAAGCATGTCAGCTTTGCTGATAGATATTCCTCATTCGGGTAAAATCCAGTTCATCAACGACTGTGGTGCACGATTATTGTGTAAGCTCTTCCTCATTCTGAATTGCGTCGAGCCATCGCTGAGGATCTCCATCAGCGATGGCTCGACGGTTGCATTAGATTTGACCAAGGCTACATCGATAGTTAAGCCGTATTCTTTGACAAGAATGGTGCTGAGCCGATTTCTTATTAATATTTACAAACGAAAATGCTGGTTACATTGATGTGCACTTTTGTCTTCCCTGTCAGTGTATCAGAGATCCACCGGTACACACATGCTGAATCTTTCAGTAAGTGTAGCACCGCTTCCAGCTCATCAAGATTTATATGCTGCATGTCTTCGTCCGGACGCAGCCAACACTCATTTTAACAATGTCCCCGATTAACTACTAACGCTATTCCGGTTGCAAGAGAACTCGTACCAACCTCTACTGTTTATCTCCCGATTGCCCACACACCAGTTTATTCTCGCAGGGTCCTCCTGATGAACTGGTCATCGTCTCGGTGAGCATACGATTTTGTCGGGCATTGCAGGTCTTGTCATCCCAACCTCTGATCATTGCGTTTGCCTGTTGCTTCAGAAATACAAGCCACTAGTTTAAGTCAACCGCATATTGGAAGGTACCAGGTGAGCTTCCCACACAAAGAAAATGAACTTAGACAACCAATAGTGGCCGGGACTGTTGCGATCTCGTCCCCTCGCCCCCACTGAAGTATGTCAGCCCCCACCCACACCAATGAACAAATCCAATACTTTGTCTCCATCCTTCAGCCTCCTTGCATGAATCCAAAATTGGAAAAATGTCCCTGGGCTTGTGTCGTTGAAATTAGACTTTCATCGACATAAATGTCGTCAATATATGCTGACACGACAAGTTTGATCAACTCATTCTGAGTCGATGGAACGTCGATTATCGATCGAATTATAAGGGATGCTATGTTTAGTCCGAAACCTAACCGCTTAAGTTAATACCTGTGCCCCCTCAGGAGCACAGTGTGTGACGGCTATAATGACTTGTGGTTATGCAACTGTAAGTAGACCTTTCATAAATCCAGAAGCGATACAATATATTATCCCCTTTGTCACCATTCTCTTAGAATTGTGTGAACAGATGTCAGCGTTCGTTGTAAAGGCGTAAACCTATCTATCCATTTGAGCACAAAACCTTTTGTTTATACTTTTGGACTACAGCCATCAGCAGAATTAAACCCTTAGGCGGTTCGAATTCCTCCTCGGCATATGGCGTCAGTCAACCATTGTTAATACAGAGCTGTTGCTGCCACTCGTACTCCTGTCACGCCAAGTTATATACTGGATACTCATCGTGTTCCGTCCACTTCCATGTTGCAGTCCAAAGTTTCGTCGTGTGGTCAAATTCAGCGCTGTAACTTTGTTCGCCAATGGTTAGTGTGGTACATAGTGTCGGTTTACTGCGTGCGAACTCTACAGCGCTTGACGTGTACCACACACATTTATTTTATGGTTTTCAACAGATCATACCTAAACTGCCTTACCAGGTCGTCAACCCTCAACGGGACTATTCCCATTCAGGCTGATATGGGCGACCCCGATTCCGGGTAGTGTCTCCGTTGATAGTCGTCACACGCAAATACCTCTTGTGTCTATGATTGGCACATGTATTTTCTGGTTATTGATTGGGAACATACTGGAGTCAATGAGCGCCGTGTGCGGCTTCCTGTTAATTTGGACACCATTGTCTATTTCCCTGTCTCGTTTTCCGGAGAGGTCCGTGTCGCATAACTAATTTTGTGGCAGGGGAAACAGTGAATCTCCCACCGTGGACACCTTGCGCTTATTCTGCTCTCCGTTTGACGGCTGGGGGAGTTTCATTGTATTAATTAATAACGAGGATACTACGGTCCTAGCCGACACAGGGAGCTCGGTGTCATTTATTTCTATTAATTATGTCAAGAGAAGAAAATTGAAGATGGTCTCCGCCACTGGAAACGTATCCATGGCTACGTCATCATTGAATTTTCCCATAAAAAGACTCTTCACAATGGAAATAAACCTTCCTAGTAAAGCCTATCCCAACACAAGATTCTCAGTATTGGAAGAGTTGTGCTGTGACGTAATCCTGAACTAAGACTTTATGAGTAAACACTCTGAAGTATCGTTTACATTTGGTGGGCGCTAGGAAGGGCCTTCATATTTCCAATTTGTCTTCTTGCAGCATTCCATCTGCTTCAGTGGACATGCCATTGTTGTTTTCCAGCCTGGCCCCAGACTGCAAGCCTATAGCCACTAAATCCGTAGGCTCAGAAATTACGACAAACAGTTTGTGCAGTCCGAGATTGAGATGATGTTGCAGGAAGGAATTATCGAGGAAAGTACGTCTTCCTGGAGGGCTCAGGTCCTAATCATAGCCAATGAACGTTAACGGAAGAGACTATTTATAGATTACAGCCCGAGAATCAACAGGTTCACCCGCCTCGATGCCTCTCCGCTCCTGAGAATAGATGATCTGGTTTACAATGTTTCTCGCTTCAGATATTTTAGTTCTTTGAAACTGAAGAGCGCCTATCACCAAATATCCATCAGACGTGTATAGAACCGAAGCTCTATCAGTTTTGCAGAGTTTCATTTGGAGTCACTAATGGGGTAGCCTGCCCCCAAAGAACTATAGTTACCATAATCAGAAAATATAACCTCGGCGGAACATATGCTTATGTGGACAACATCATTGTTGCAGGAAAGAACATGATAAGAATTTGGAGCGATTCCGTAAAATTACTAAGCTCTACAACCTTCAATGAGAAGAAATCAATCATTTCAACCGAATCAATCGATTTATTGTGTTATACTATAACCAATGGCTCACTAAGATCTGACGCGGACAGATAGAGACCCCTGAAAGAACTACCAGTCACATAGACATCACCACTTTATGTTATGTTGGTCTATTCTCATACTACACTCAGTTCTCAGACAAGATTAACCTCTAGTGACGACAGAAACATCCCACCCCCCCGCAGTCAGGAAGCCGAGAAAGCGTTCATTAACTTCAAAGGAGAAATTCAATAGACCAAACTATGCCCCTTATGGTGGAAACTGATATTTCAAACATCGCTGCTACACTGAATTAAGCTGGTCGCCCAGTCGCGTTCCCACAGAACGCAAACACGCATTGGTCGAAGAGGAAGCCTGTGCTATAATAGAAGCAGTGAAAAAGTGGTCTCACTATTTATCAGGGCGAAGGTTTACTATTGTCACAGGTCATTAGGCCGTTAACTTTATGTTCCACTCAAAAAGACTGGGGAAAATTAAAAACAATAAAATCCAACGATGGAGGATGGAATTGGGATAATGTATAGACTAGGCCAAAATACTATCCCAACAGACACATTCTCAAGAGAATATTGTGGGGTTACTATCAACAAAGAAAAAATAGCAGATCTTCACAATTGTCTTTGCCATCCAGGAATATCGAGACTGGCTCACTTCGTTTGAGTACGGAATCTACCGTACTCTATTGAGGAAGTAAAGAAAATATATTCAGAGTGTTCCACATGTGCTCGATTAAAACCAGGATTTTATATTCCGGGAACGTCCCATCTCATCAAGGCCACACATCCTATGGAACGGATTAGCATGGATTTCAAAGGACCATTACCTTCTGCTTCTAGAACCGCTATTTACTGACAATAGTAGACGAGTGTTTTCGCTTTCCGTTTGCCTTCCCATGTCCAAACATGACAATGGAAATGATTATTCGTTGTCTTAACCAATTGTTTGCAGTGTTTGGAACGCCAGCATATGTGCATTCTGACTGAGGACTTTCATTCCTATCTAAGGAACTAAAGGAGTACCTTACAAAAATAGGTATGGCGGTAAGCCGAACGACGCCGTATAATCCTCGAAGAAATGGACAGTGTGAGCGATACAACTGACGGTAGCATCCAGAGGCCTACGTAAAGCGCAATGGGAACAAGTACTACATGAGGTGTTACACTCGATCAGATCTTTATTGTGCACAACCACAAACGCCACATCACATGAAAGACTCTTCGGGGTATCAACGCGATCTCCTAGTGACATTCATGAGCATATTGAAGGTTTGCTTCAAGGTAACTCTACTTCGTTAACCGGGGTTCATATTTACTGGTACGAACATGCGTAGTAAGCGGTCCTGGTACCGATAGCCAACTTGGTAATGAATGTCCACTAGGAGATCGGCGTTGATACCCGAAGAGTCTTTCATGTGATGTGGCGTTTGTGGTTGTGCACAATAAAGATCTGATCGAGTGTAAACCTCATGTAGACTTGTTCCCCATTGCGCTTTCGTAGGCCTCTGGATGCTACCGTCAGTTGTATCGCTCACACTGTCCATTTCTTCGAGGATTATACGGGCTCGTTTCGGCTTACCGCCATACCTATTTTTGTAAGGTACTCCTTTAGTTCCTTAGATAGGATGAAAGTCCTCAGTCAGAATGCACATATGCTGGCGTTCCAAACACTGCAAACAATTGGTTAAGACAACGAATAATCATTCCATTGTCATGTTTGGACATGGGAAGGCAAACGGAAAGCGAAAACACTCGTCTACTATTGTCAGTAAATAGCGGTTCCTAGAAGCAGAAGGTAATGGTCCTTTGAAATCCATGCTAATCCGTTCCATAGGATGTGTGGCCTTGATGAGATGGGACGTTCCCGGAATATAAAATCCTGGTTTTAATCGAGCACATGTGGAAACACTCTGAATATATTTTCTTTACTTCCTCAATGAGTACGGTAGATTCCGTACTCAAACGAAGTGAGCCAGTCTCGATATTCCTGGATGGCAAAGACAATTGTGAAGATCTGCTATTTTTCTTTGTTGATAGTAACCCACAATATTCTCTTGAGAATGTGTCTGTTGGGATAGTATTTGGCCTAGTCTATACATTATCCCAATTCCATCCTCCATCGTTGGATTTTATTGTTTTTTAATTTTCCCCAGTCTTTTTGAGTGGACATAAAGTTAACGCCTAATGACCTGTGACAATAGTAAACCTTCGCCTGATAAATAGTGAGACCACTTTTCACTGCTTCTATTATAGCACAGGCTTCCTCTTCGACCAATGCGTGTTTGCGTTCTGTGGGAACGCGACTGGGCGACCAGCTTAATTCAGTGTAGCAGCGATGTTTGAAATATCAGTTTCCACCATAAGGGGCATAGTTTGGTCTATTGAATTTCCTTTGAAGTTAATGAACGCTTTTCTCGGCTTCCTGACTGCGGGCGGGGGGGTGGGGATGTTTCTGTCGTCACTAGAGGTATAATCTTGTCTGAGAACTGAGTGTAGTATGAGAATAGACCAACAACATAACATAAAGTGTTTGATGTCTATGTGACTGGTAGTTCTTTCAGGGGTTCTATCTGTCCGCGTCAGTCTTAGTGAGCCATTGGTTATAGTATAACACAATAAATCGATTGATTCGGTTGAAATGATTGATTTCTCTCATTGAAGGTTGTAGAGCTTAAATTAATTTACGGAATCGCTCCAAATTCTTATCATGTTCTTTCCTGCAGAACAATGATGTTTCCACATAAGCATATGTTCCCCGAGGTTATATTTTCTTTGATTATGGGTAACTAAGTTCTTTGGGGCAGGCTACCCCATTAGTGACTCCAAATAAACTCTGCAAAACTGATAGAGCTTCGGGTTCTATACACGTCTGATGGATATTTGGTGATAGGCGCTCTTCAGTTTCAAAGAACTAAAATATCTGAAGCGAGGGAAAAACATTTGTAAACAGTCATCGATCCAGAGCGGAGAGGCTTCGAGGCGGTGACCTGTTGATTCTCGGCTGTAATCTATAAATAGTCTCTTCGTTAACGTTCATTGGCTATGATTAGACCTGAGCCCTCCAGGAAGACGTACTTTCCTCGAAATTCCTTCCTGCAACATCATCTCAATCTCGGACTGCACAAACTGTTTGTCGTAACTTCTGAGCCTACGGGATTAGTGGCTATAGGCTTGCAGTCTGGGCCAGGCTGGAAAACAACAATGGCAATGTCCACTGAAGCAGATGGAATGCTGCAAGAGGACAAATTGGAATATGAAGGCCCTTCCTAGCGCCCACCAAATGTAAACGATACTTCAGAGTGTTTACTCATAAAGTCTTAGTTCAGGATTACGTCACAGCACAACTCTTCCAATACTGAGAATCTTGTGTTGGGATAGGCTTTACTAGGAAGGTTTATTTCCATTGTGAAGAGTCTTTTTATGGGAAAATTCAATGATGACGTAGCCATGGATACGTTTCCAGTGGCGGGAGACCATCTTCAATTTCTTCTCTTGACATAATTAATAGAAATAAATGACACCGAGCTCCCTGTGTCGGCTAGGACCGTAGTATCCTCGTTATTAATTATACAATGAAACTCCCCCAGCCGTCAAACGGAGAGCAGAATAAGCGCAAGGTGTCCACGGTGGGAGATCACTGTTCCCCTGCCACAATTAGTTATGCGGACACGGACCTCTCCGGAAAACGAGACAGGGAAATAGACAATGGTGTCCAAATTAACAGGAAGCCGCACACGGCGCTCATTGACTCCAGTATGTCCCAATCAATAACCAGAAAAATACATGTGCCAAATCATAGACACAAGAGGTATTTGGTGTGACGACTATCAACGGAGACACTACCCGGAATCGGGGTCGCCCATTTCAGCCTGATGGGAATAGTCCCGTTGAGGTTGACGACCTGGTAAGGCAGTTTAGGTATGATCTGTTGAAAAACCATAAAATAAATGGGTGTGTTACACGTCAAGCGCTGTAGAGTTCGCACGCAGTAAACCGACACTATGTACCACACTAACCATTGGCGAACAAAGTTACAGCGCTGAATTTGACACGACGAAACTTTGGACTGGCAACATGGAAGTGGACGGAACACGATGAGTATCCAGTATATAACTTGGGCGTGACAGGAGTACGAGTGGAGCTACAAGCTCTGTATTAACAATGGCTTGACTGACGCCATATGCCGAGGGAGAATTCGAACCGCCTAAGGTTTCATTCTGCTGATGGCTGTAGTCCAAAAGTATAAACAAAAGGTTTTTGTGCTCAAATGGATAGATAGGTTTACGCTTTACAAACGAACGCTGACATCTGTTCACACCCTCTAAGAGCAATGGTGACAAAGGGGATAATATATTTGTATCGCTTCTGGATTTATGAAAGGTCTACTTACAGTTGCATAACCACAATCATTTATAGCCGTCACACACTGTGCTCCTGAGGGGGCACAGGTATTAACTTAAGCGGTTAGGTTTCGGACTTAAACATAGCATCCCTATAATTCGATCGATAATCGACGTTCCATCGACTCAGAATGAGTTGATCAAACTTGTCGTTCAGCATATATTGACGACATTTATGTCGATGAAAGTCTAATTTCAACGACACAAGCCCAGGGACATTTTCCAATTTTGGATTCATGCAAGGAGGCTGAAGGATGGAGACAAAGTATTGGATTTGTTCATTGTGTGGGTGGGGCTGACATACTTCAGTGGGGGCGAGGGGACGAGATCGCAACAGTCCCGGCCACTATTGGTTGTCTAAGTTCATTTTCTTTGTGTGGGAAGCTCACCTGGTACCTTCCAATATGCGGTTGACTTAAACTAGTGGCTTGTATTTCTGAAGCAACAGGCAAACGCAATGATCAGAGGTTGGATGACAAGACCTGCAATGCCCGACAAAATCGTATGCTCACCGAGACGATGACCAGTTCATCAGGAGGACCCTGCGAGAATAAAGTGGTGTGTGGGCAATCGGGAGATAAACAGTAGAGGTTGGTACGAGTTCTTGCAACCGAATAGCTTAGTAGTTAATCGGGGAATTTGTTAAAATGAGTGTTGGCTGCGTCCGGACGAAGACATGCAGCATATAAATCTTGATGAAGCTGGAAGCGGTGCTACACTTACTGAAAGATTCAGCCATGTGCTGTACCGGTGGATCTCTGATACACTGACAGGAAAAGACAAAGTGCACATCAATGTAACCAGCATTTTCGTTTGTAAATATTAATAAGAAATCGGCTCAGCACCATTCTTGTCAAAGAATACGGCTTAACTATCGATGTAGCCTTGGTCAAATCTAATGCAACCGGTCGAGCCA
>CM042182.1:21069003-21252756 GCA_023376005.1 Doryteuthis pealeii
AAATGGAAAAAACTTTGTTTTAATTCTAACAGGTTTATTCATATAACAAAACAAAGAATGAATAATCTATATAAATGGGTTCTAGAGTCAGTTTGAAAGACTTACAGTCTGATGAAGAGAGAAAATAAGATATCTGGTGTTTCAATATGATAATTAAAATGGTCCAGGGGAAGTAAAAAAAACCTTGAGTTAGCCTTCCTTGGAAGGAAGCGACAAAAGAAGAACACAGTAAACAGACACATCACGAAAGCGACAAAGTGAATCAATCCAGGAGAAAAGACAATATTACATGGTGAACGCGTCATAGAGCCAAGCTCATTCCAGGCAAAAACTACAATTTTTCACTAAGACCGGATCAAGAGTTAGGAACAAACTACTCGGTGCCTAGTAGGATTACAACTTCAACACTATTCGACGGGATGACAGCCATTGGCCAAAAATAGATACGCCGTTTCCCCCGAATAGAGCTGGGTCGGGTATAGCAAAAAGATCCGAACAGAACAGATTAGCACTTCTATAATCTATGGGTGATGTAGAGACGACATAATGGCTACTATAAAGTTGATAAAATACGTGAACTCGAAAGCTCATAAATGCGCATCGACCTCTTATTTTCAGTGCGTACAAAAAATCTAATCATCTATACACACAAAGTTTATCAACAAGAACCAGGGGGAATTTATTGAAAGTTTTATAAAGATTCTGTTCAAGTTGGCTGAGAATACGAATACGTTTCTTCTGAAGTAAGAAAACTTCCATGTGACCAAAATTGTGCTGGGTGTACGAGAACGAGTCCCCAAGCAAAAGCAGACTTGACACTATCCCCAAACATGCAGAAAGTAGACAGCCAAGAACAATGATGAGAACCAGTCTTCTCATGAGATGGAACCACGTGATATTCTCAAATCAAAAGGATGACGAACAAGATGCAGACACACATAAATATATAAGGAACTTCTTACGATACTGCGGTATTGTATAAAATGAACCAATCTCGAGAAAATACTTTGCACGGATGGTAATTGTTAACATTGCAACAAAAAGGACAATTAACAACTGTTTATACAGAACCGTCAGTTGAGTCGCAAGACAAAATCCCGTGAATTAATAATAGTATGGTTTGGTGGGTGTGATGGTTGGCATTCTTCTGTCTTACTAAAGATGATGGCGTAATGTTCACTTACTTATATATAAATATAATATTATATATATAATATTATATACAATATATCTGCAACTATCTGACGGTTGAAGCAGACCAATTTTTGAAGGCAAAATCTCTTGGTACATGACTGCGAACACTTCGGCGGGCCAGTTGGGATGCCTTCATTAGGTCTATCAATGCTGCTGTAGCAGTGGCATCTGTTCTCCCAGTACTATTCCTGCATTTGGAGATTGTACGTGTGAAGATATGTCCACGGTTCTTCAGGAAGCCACACTGGATTTCTGAGGATGGTGCAGATGCAAAGTCTGCAGACACGCAGTATAACAGCGCCATCTCCAAACTATGCTGAAGTCTCTCCACGTTCTCACTTTTTCTCGTATGGTAGCGTCGCTTGTCCTGGGGAGATGTAGTCCATGTTCCCATCAGCTGCAGTAGTAGTTAGTATGTAGCGGTTGGAGCAGTGCTACCCCCTACCTTAAACAATTTGTGGTTATCCGTCATTTCCCGAGCATGATATTCTTATCGGCGAGGGATCCTCTCCATTTTGAGTGGAAAACTACGTAGGCTGCGCAGAGTATGCTCGGAAAGTACTGAGAAATTACAGCACCACACACCTTAGGACTCCAGCTCCGGATTCGTTTCGGGTTTCTCCCTTTGCCTTTCCTTGGAATAGGTTTTAAACTCTAAAAAAATCAAAAACCGCTAGAGTGACCCTGTAGCCTTGTCAGCAGCTCCTCTAGGACAAGGAGAAATAAATAATAATAATAATAATTAATAATAATAATAATAATAATAACTAATAATGTGATTAACAAAAGCAAAAACTCGAGAACGCATGTCACTGTGTTTGACTTTGCGGTCCAGCAGAATCACAGGAGTGAAGCTAAGCGAAAAATGAAAAGATGGATAAATACCTTGGACCTTGCACAAAGAGAATTGAAATAGCTGTGAATATGAGAGTGAAAGTGATACCAATGTCCACGCTTGTGCACTTGGAACGGTCCCATATTGGAAAAAGACGGAGGAATCTTGGAAATCAGAGGCAACCGAATTGAGACCATCCAGACTACTCGGCCAATCGGCTAGACAATACTCGAAGTCCTGGAGACCTAGGAGGACTTGTATCACTCAGCCTTCCAGGGGAATATCATCATTCTATGCTGATGTGAAAAACTCAAAAGGGTGAAAATAAAATTAATAATAATAATAATTAATAAATAAAATAATATCACACTTGAGAACGGCCTGCGACAGCTCTGTCAGTCGCCTCCACACAAGCTTGTAAGGGTCGGGCTACCATTAATTCTGAAATAAGACAAAGACCGTCAAATGGACCAAAAAATTGCAGAAAACCCTCGAACATCGTAAATCAACAAGATGGCAGCCTGAGAAAGCCGTGGAAAGAGCTTCAAGTACTCAGGTCCAACATTGCCAACTCCTGTCTCCAAAATGAACAGTCTTTACTAGAAAAACCCAACTGCGACGTTTACAAGTACTCTCCACCAACAGTAGTAGAAAAGGCCTGAACATAACTCAAAAAGAGAGAGATAGTGTCCGTGTCGCATAACTAATTTTGTGGGCAGGGGGAAACAGTGAATCTCCCACCAGTGGACACCTTGCGCTTACTTTGCTCTCCGTTTGACGGCTGGGGGGAGTTTCATTGATTAATTAAATAACGAGGATACTACGTCCTAGCCGACACAGGAGCTCGGTGTCATTTATTTCTATTAATTATGTCAAGAGAAGAAAATTGAAGATGGTCTCCGCACTGGAAACGTATCCATGGCTACGTCTCATTGAATTTTCCCATAAAAAGACTCTTCACAATGGAAATAACCTTCCTAGTAAAGCCTATCCAACCAAGATTCTCAGTATTGGAAGAGTTGTGCTGTGACGTAATCCTGAACTAAGACTTTATGAGTAACACTCTGAAGTATCGTTTACATTTTGGTGGGCGCTAGGAAGGCTTCATATTTCCAATTTGTCTTCTTGCAGCATTCCATCTGCTTCAGTGGACATGCCATGTTGTTTTCCAGCCTGGCCCAGACTGCAAGCCTATAGCACTAAATCCCGTAGGCTCAGAAATTACGAACAAACAGTTTGTGCAGTCCGGATTGAGATGATGTTGCAGGACAGGATTATGAGGAACAGTACGTCTTCTGGAGGGCTCAGGTCCTAATCAATGCCAATGAACGTTAACGAAGAGACTATTTTTAGATTACAGCCCGAGAATCAACAGGTCACACCGCTCGATTGCCTCTCGGCTCTGAGAATAGAGATCTGGTTTACAATGTTTCTCGCTTCAGATATTTTAGTTCTTTGAAACTGAAGAGCGCCTATCACCAAAATATCCATCAGACGTGTATAGAACGAAGCTCTATCAGTTTTGCAGAGTTTTCATTGAGTCACTATGGCCTGGTAGCCTGCCCCCAAAGAACTATAGTTCGATAATCAGAAAATATACCCTCGCGCGGAACATATGCTTATGTGGACAACATCATTGTTGCAGGAAAGACATGATAAGATTTGGAGCGATCCGTAAAATTACTAAAGCTCTACAACCTTCAATGAGAAGAATCAATAATTTCAACCGAAATCAATCGATTTATTGTGTTTTACTATACCAATGGCCTCACTAAGATCTGACGCGAGACAGATAGAGACCCCTGAAAGAACTACCAGTCACACCTAGACATCACCACTTTATGTTTGTTGTAGTCTATTCTCATATACACTCAGTTCTCAAGACAAGATTATAACCTCTAGGTGCGACAGAAACATCCCACCCCCCGCAAGTCAGGAGCCGAGAAAAGCGTTCATTAACTTCAAAAGGGAGAATTAATAACCAAACTATGCCCTTATGGGTGGAAACTGATATTTCAAACAATCGCTGCTACACTGAATTCAAGCTGGGTCGCCCAGGTCGCGCTTCCCACAGAACAGCAAACACGCACATTTGGTCGAAGAGGAACCTGTGCTCATATAAAGAAAGCAGTGAAAAAGTGGTTCTCACTATTTATCATGGCGAAGGTTTACTATTGTCACAGGTCATTAGGCCGTTAACTTTATGTTCCACTCAAAAGAAACTGGGGAAAAATTAAAAACAATAAAATCCAACGATGGAGGATGGAATTGGGATAATGTATGACTAGGCAAAATACTATCCAAGCAGACACATTCTCAAGAGAATATTGTGGGGTACTATCAAACAAAGAAAAAATAGCAGATCTTCACAATTGTCTTTGCCATCCAGGAATCTCGAAGNAATCCGGACTGGCTCACTTCGTTTGAGTACGGAATCTACCGTACTCTATTGAGGAAGTAAAGAAAATATATTCAGAGTGTTCCACATGTGCTCGATTAAAACCAGGATTTTATATTCCGGAACGTCCCATCTCATCAAGGCCACACATCCTATGGAACGGATTAGCATGGATTTCAAAGGACCATTACCTTCTGCTTCTAGGAACCGCTATTTACTGACAATAGTAGACGAGTGTTTTCGCTTTCCGTTTGCCTTCCCATGTCCAAACATGACAATGGAAATGATTATTCGTTGTCTTAACCAATTGTTTGCAGTGTTTGGAACGCCAGCATATGTGCATTCTGACTGAGGACTTTCATTCCTATCTAAGGAACTAAAGGAGTACCTTACAAAAATAGGTATGGCGGTAAGCCGAACGACGCCGTATAATCCTCGAAGAAATGGACAGTGTGAGCGATACAACTGACGGTAGCATCCAGAGGCCTACGTAAAGCGCAATGGGAACAAGTACTACATGAGGTGTTACACTCGATCAGATCTTTATTGTGCACAACCACAAACGCCACATCACATGAAAGACTCTTCGCGTATCAACGCCGATCTCCTAGTGGACATTCATTACCAAGTTGGCTATCGGTACCAGGACCGGTCTTACTACGCCATGTTCGTACCAGTAAATATGAACCCCTGGTTGACGAAGTAGAGTTACTTGAAGCAAACCTTCAATATGCTCATGTACGACATGCTGATGGACGTGAAGATATTGCCCCAGTACGAGACTTAACCCCAATCGGCTACCAATCACCAAATAGTAAACAGAGTGACCTTGAAAAAGAGACTGATTCAACCATTCAAAGATCAGGTCTACCAACTTCTGAAAATCTTGATACCACTGGCTATTAAACTGTATCTGAAGGAACTGAAATCGGGGGAACAAGAAGTTCCCCTATAGAGGAATCCGACGATTCCTCAGAACTCTCATCACCAAGCGATCCCGTACTTTCAGAGCCGGACACCTCGGCTGACCATCAGTAAGAGAACGCCAAAAACCCACTCGTTATCGTGAACAGTAAAATTTAATAGTGGTTGAGAATGTCATATTCTACAGTCCTCCCTATTCCCTTAATAAACTCCCTTGTTACCGTTCTCCTGCGTAGAAGTTATATAGTCTTTTATTCGCCATTAAAGTCAACAAGTCTCCTGCGTTATTTCTCATAATTCAATGATGATTCACTGATTTTATCTGAAAACGAGTTTATTGAATTTATTTGTGTCACTCCTTCATTGCTAATTTATCACAGATGTTATTTGCTGACGTCATCGTCTTAAGATATTTAAGATTTGTGTCACCTGTTGGGCTTACAGGTAAATGTTATAGAGTGCAAAGGAGCTGCAAAGATTTCCTTTCAGATTCTCTGATGTGAAACTTTTTTTTTTCTATCCGTGGTTTTCTTGTTTAGATATTCGCACACACACACACACACACACACATGTATATTTATTAATTTGTACACATCTTACTTATCAAAATGATTTTGGGTGTTGAATATAAAATATTTACATTATCAACTTTAAAATCTAGACAGGTATGGGAATAATATAAAAGGAAAAAGAAAGAAAAAAGAAAAACAAATAATATCTAAATGAAAAGTAGGTTAGGTGCTTGAAGAAGAAATATTTTTTCTCTTAAATCAAACATATTTCATCATATCCTGGCGAACGAGTTGGATTAATAGGTAATTGGGTAGGGCATCACAACGTTGTGTAATGGTAAACAAGCTAGTCTCGCAGATCCATTAATACTGAAGAGCGAATTCAATCCTCGCTGAATGTCTGTTACTAGCGACCTTGTGTTACATTCAACCCGCGGCGTACCAGTTGGGTTAATACTCAATAGAGCAGGACGACCCATCGTAATGTAATGATTAACTATAGCTAGTCTCGCAGATCCATTACTACTAAAGTGCGATTTTCGATCATCGCTGTGTGTCTCATACTTGCAAATTTGTGTCACATCCTCTTAATGGCAAAGGAGTCGTGTTAATACGTATTTAGGCAGGGTGTCACACAGACCCATTAGTAACGAAGAACGAGTTCAATCATCGCTGGATGCCCCATACTTGCGACCTTGTGTCACATCCTACTCGTGGCGAACGAGTTTAGTTAATGCGCAATTAGGCAGGACGTCCCATAAAGATATAATAATTAGTAAGCTGGTATCGCAGATCCATTATTACTGAAGTGCGATTTTCGATCATCACTGGATACCCCTGTCATATCCTACTCCTGGCGAACAAGTTTAGTTAATACGTAATTGAGCAGGCCGTTCCATCGTGGTATAATGATTAGTAAGCCAGTCTCAAAAATCTCTTACTATTGAATAGCGAGTTCGATCCTCGCTTGATGCACCCTACTAACAACCTTGTGTCACATCCTACCGGAGGCGAAAGGTTTGGGTAAATATCTACTAATTATGGAGCACTGTTTTGGGAATATACCAATATAAGCCATGACCTAATTGATCCATGTTATCACCATCGTCTTAGGAGCGGATGGTAAGGTTTTGTCCTGAACTTATAATTTTTTTTCTACAAAATAAACCACAATTGTTACCGGCAAATGTATTTTCCAAAGTCTTGGAGGAAAATTGTGAAGGAACTTTTATCCCTTCGACCATATCCCAGCATAAAAGTATGAACTTTTAATTAACGTTATAAAGAAAATTTCTTACCACGTATCACAGTTTATAAAATGGGTCTGGTAATAATTTTATGTAAATTAAAACATGTAAAAAATAAAATATCATGTGACCCTGTAAAAATTACATTCAAAGATGGCGCTGTATCACGGTGTACGTCAGTGTTTAAGTGATTTAAAGCTTTTAGAAATGGAATGAATCATAGGGAAAGTAACTGAATCGATCGATTGGTTCATCCCAAATCTACCTGTGATGAAACCGAATGACATGTGAAGATTGAAAAAAGAATAAAATGCAGAAATGAAGACCGAGCATCATGTATCCCCCAAATTAGAAAACGTCTTCAAAATTGGCAGGATTCTCCATTTTTTTCCAATTCAAATTTTGAAAAAGTAAAAAAGCTTTTGACTGTACCACCCATTTTAAAATTCTATGATCCAACGAAAAAAAAGTTGTCAATGTGGATGCAGTTACGAACTATTTGTGGAATTATATAAAGAAGAAAAGGTCAAATTAATTAGTTATTGCCTCTGCCTCAAGGACACAATTAGAACAAACATAGGCACAGATTGAAAAAGCGTGCCTAGCTATGGTGTTCGTATGTGAACGATTTACCAGAACGTGATTAGAGGAACTTATTTATAGATTAGAAAACGTTATGACCACTAATAAACATACAAGACTTGTGTCATACATCACTACGCTGTCAACGATTATTGATACTTTTGAGAAGATACAACCCCAAAGTGGAACATGTGCCTGGAAAACAATTAATAATTCCGGATACACTATCCAGACATCCAATACAAGGAATTACAGTACAAGGCAGTGTGTTAGAAAAACGACTTCAGATAAAAGATTTGAACAAATAAGAAACAGGAAAAGATATGGTGTATCTCTCTTTGAAGCAGATACAGATGATCTGCATCTTATTTGGGGTGATAAAAGTTATCATGATTCTGTTCAATTGAATTCTTTCTATTTTGTTTGTGTCAGTCTTTCAAGACTAATTGATCACAGGTGTTATTTGTTGACATTTAAAATTTGTGTCAACAATTGGACTTGGTAAATGCTACAGAGAGCAAAGCGACTAGAAATTGAACATTTAATTTCTGATGTAAGACCCAGTTTTCTTTTTTTTTATCCGTGGTAAACGAGTTGGATGAATATATAATAACAGGGTGTGCCAACGCAGTGTAATTATTAGAAAGTTAGTCTTTCAGATCCATTACAACTGAATAGCGAGTTCGATCTTCGCTGGATGCCCTATACTTGCGACATTGCGTCACATTCTAGCCGTGGCGAACGAATTAGGTTAACACGTAATTTGACTGAGTGTTCTATCGTAGTGTAAAGATTATCAAGCTAGTCTCGCAGATCCATTACTAACAAATAGCGAGTTCGATCCTCAGTAGTACCCCATAATTGCGACCTTGTAACACTGGATGCTCCATACTTGTGAAGAATCGGGTTAATACGTAATTGGACAGGACATCCCATCGTGATGTTAGGATTAGCAAGTTAATATCGCAGATTAATCACTACTGAATAGCGAATTCAAAATCCTAAGATGCGGATATGTAGAGTTTGTTTTGTATTCTCGATAGTATGCGGGGGCAAGATGAAGCAGATGTCATTCTCTGATTTTAGACACGGTTGTTTTTGTTTTAGTTTTTAGTTTTACACATACATATACAGGCACGGAGAGAGAGAGAGAGAGAGAGAGAGAGAGAGAGAGAGAGAGAGAGAGAGAGAGAGAGAGAGAGAGATTTTATATACCTTTTACAAAGCCATTCACTGTTTAAATATAGTGAATAGCTTTCATATAATATATTTACATTATCAATTCTAAAATCTAGACGGACATAAAAATAATTAAAAAAAGGAAAAGAAAGAAAAAAAAAACCGAACATAAATAGGAAACCAAATAAACTCGACAGCTTTCCGAATTTTTGTTGGCCCAATCCGTATAGATAGTTTTTTATGACTTCATTTGACTGCCCTTCTTGCAATATTCTAATAATTTCCATGTACTCATCCTCTGTCACGAGATCCAACAACAACAACAACAAAAAATTTGAAGGAGATTAACAAACAATGGAAAGTACTTGAAGGGTTTATAATAAACAAAGCAGAACTATTTTTTCGCACTCCAATAGAACAAATTAACCCACTTCAGTCCGTAGTAGATAAGTGTTTTCACAATTATGCATCAAATACTAAATACTTCTTGTAATTCTATTGAAGTTGGTCACGTGAACTGATTTGTCTCATGAAAAAAATCTGGTCATTTTAATAAGATATATCAATTAGCTATATTAGAGAATAGTGTTTATAACGCGTTTTCATCAACGTGGCTTTAATGATTTTTATTCAATATGTAGAGAAAATATATTCTTTTTAGGTCACTTCTTGCCTCACTTTATTGGAGTCTGAATGACAGCAAGTCTCCTCAGGTCTCCGTGACTTTTCTGAGTATTCAAGCCGATCTTAACAATGCTGTGATATATATGGTCTCGATCCTTCCTTTGATTTTCAGTTCCTCCAGTCGCTTTTTCAAGCCATTGGGAACAGTTCAAAGTACACCAACAACAATTGGTATCACCTTTCATCTTCACTGGTCCACTGGAATGGCAAAATTCACTAGATAACAATAGCTATGATCTCTTGGCTCGGATTGAGTATATCAAAATCCTAGATGATTTTATACATCTCATTTTCTAATTTGTACATATACCATTTGTTTGTATGGTCAAATTTTAATCTTTTGCACAATTCGCAGTGGATCACCTTTCCCACCCAATCTTGTCTAGTCTTGTACTCCCTTTGTGTCAGTTTGCTGTATTCGCTTATTATGTGATTAATCGTTTCGTCTCTGTCTCAATATAACCTACATTTGCCATTCTGTTGCTTATAAGGAATTTTCACTTTCATATAATTGGTCTTTATGACATTATTTTGTGCAGGTATTAAAAGAGATTCAGTTTCTTTCTTGAGGTTTTCCCTAATACTTGTGATATCGCGCCACATCCAACCTGTGGCGAACCAGTTGGATTGATACGCAATTGGGTAGGACGTCCCATCGTAATGTAATGATTAGCAAGCTAGTCTCGCAGTTCCATTACTACTAAAGAGCAAGTTCAATCATCGCTGGATTCCCCATACTTGCGACCTTGTGTCACATCCTAGTCGTGGCGAATGAGTTTGGTTAATGCGCAATTACTCTCCTAAGGTCTCCAGGACACTTCTGAGTATTCTAGCATATCTTAACAATGCGGTTATCTGTTTGATCTCGATTCTTTGGTCTGGATCCTTCCTCTGATTTTCAATTTTCTTCAGTCTATTCTAAACTTTTTGGGACCGTTCCAAGTGCACCAACTACAATCGGCATCACTTTCACTCTCATATTCTACAGATTTTTCAATTCTCCTGGCAAGGTATAGAAATTTGTCCGTCTTTTTGTTTTCTTTCACCATCACCCTGTGATTTGCTGGGTCTGCAAAATCTATCAGTTGACAAATTCTAGTTTTCTTGTTAATTAATACTAGGTCTGGTTTTTTGGATTGGATAAGGTGATCCGTCTGTATCTCAAAGACTTTTATGAGTTTCATTCCAAGAACTGATTCTAGCTTGTGCATTTACCATTTTGTTGTATGGTCAAATTTATTTTCTTGTACAATTCCCAGTGGACCCCCTTTCAACTTGGTTGTGCCTTGTATTCTCATTGTGCTAATTTGTTGCGTTTACTTATTACGTGGTTTTGTATTGTTTTGTGCTGCAATTATGAGCGACTCAGTTTCTCTTTTGAGATTTTCTTTTCTTAAAACCATGTCCAAGTCTTTTCATGTTCAATCTCATCATGAATTGTTTTTCTTCTCATTTCTGTCTTCTCGTTTTTTTTCTTGCCCATATGTTGCAAACTTCTGTTATTGGCTGCTGTAATTAATCGTTCCTTGCTATTTTTGTGTATTCTTCGAGTCCTTAGATTGTGGTATCTACGCAATCCCCAATGTTTGCCAGACCTTTTCTAACCTTCTTTTCTTGATAAATACAATCTGTCTATATCATCTCTCAGGCGTAATGCTTTGTGCATCGTTATATCGTCTGTCTGGGTCGTTTCTCGGTGTAATGCACTGTGAATTGTCATAAATTTCCTTGTCTTTTGGTCCAGCTGTCGGAGTTCCTCTCTTGTCCATAATAAGAATGCCCCAGAATCTTAAAAGGAGGACAGCCTAGGAGTTTATTCCCTTGATGAGCTGACTAGATTTCTGCTGCACAGTTTTCTTGCCCTTTTCTCACATTTCCTTTAATCTCTGTTTATTTGATTGTGTCAGCTTCCATTATACTAAGTATTTGTAATTCTCCTTTTCTCCAAATGTCCTTATTTCTTCTTTATTCTATTCACTCTGTTGTTTCTTTTTTTTCTTTTTTTATCACTAGCATGACACACTTGTCGATGCCGAATTCCATTCTTATATCTTATGGTTTGTACAAAGGTTTTCAGTTATTTTTCATTTTTGCCAAAACATTTTGGCATCCATGTACATAAGGTGATTAATATATGATATTGTAAATTTATATATTTGTATATTTCCTAAGTATATGGTTGAGTGGCATCATTGCTATAACAAATAGCAATGGTTATAGGGAGTTTCCCTGGAAGACGCCTCTTTGGATTTTCACCTATACCAAGATCTGTCCTGCAGTCAATGCTACTTTCCAATTTCCCATGTTTCTAGTAATGAATTTTAATTACATTGTTAGATATTTCAGACTTTTAAGAATACACGTTTGTGAGACCATGTCATAGGCCTTTCTGTAATCAATCCATTTCATAACTAGATTATCCCGCCTTTTTAAGAATCTGTTGAGTAGGTCATTTGTTCCCATTGTTAAAATTGAACAGGTGTTTTCTGTTTTAATTTTTCCAGAGCCTGGTCTTAATATATTTTTACCAGTGGTTGGTTCCTTTGTTTTCTGTACAATATTTTGCTTTCCAACTGACAATCGAGTCCATCAAGACGCTTCCAATGATCATTACCTCAATTACGACCAGCATGTTGCCCTGTCAAGCTAAAATTTTTGACCTTCCTTTGTTTCTGTACAAATATTTTGCTTTCCAACTGACAATCGAGTCCATCAAGACTGGCTTCCAATGATCATTACCTCAATTACAACCAGCATGTTGCCCTGTCAAGCTAAAATCTTTTGACAGCTTCCTTTGTTTTCTGTACAATATTTTGCTTTCCAACTGACAATCGAGTCCATCAAGACTGGCTTCCAATGATCATTACCTCAATTACGACCAGCATGTTGCCCTGTCAAGCTAAAATCTTTTGACAGCTTCCTTTGTTTTCTGTACAATATTTGCTTTCCAACTGACAATCGAGTCCATCAGACTGGCTTCCAATGATCATTACCTCAATTACGACCAGCATGTTGCCCTGTCAAGCTAAAATCTTTTGACACCTTCCTTTGTTTTCTGTACAATATTTTGCTTTCCAACTGACAATCGAGTCCATCAAGACTGCTTCCAATGATCATTACCTCAATTACGACCAGCATGTTGCCCTGTCAACTAAAATCTTTTGACAGCTTCCTTTGTTTTCTGTACAATATTTTGCTTTCCAACTGACAATCGAGTCCATCAAGACTGGCTTCCAATGATCATTACCTCAATTACGACCAGCATGTTGCCCTGTCAAGCTAAAATCTTTTGACAGCTTCCTTTGTTTTCTGTACAATATTTTGCTTTCCAACTGACAATCGAGTCCATCAAGACTGGCTTCCAATGATCATTACCTCAATTCGACCAGCATGTTGCCCTGTCAAGCTAAAATCTTTTGACACCTTCCTTTGTTTTCTGTACAATATTTTGCTTTCCAACTGACAATCGAGTCCATCAAGACTGGCTTCCAATGATCATTACCTCAATTACGACCAGCATGTTGCCCTGTCAAGCTAAAATCTTTTGACACCTTCCTTTGTTTTCTGTACAATATTTTGCTTTCCAACTGACAATCGAGTCCATCAAGACTGGCTTCCAATGATCATTACCTCAATTACAACCAGCATGTTGCCCTGTCAAGCTAAAATCTTTTGACACCTTTGTTTTCTGTACAATATTTTGCTTTCCAACTGACAATCGAGTCCATCAAGACTGGCTTCCAATGATCATTACCTCAATTACGACCAGCATGTTGCCCTGTCAAGCTAAAATCTTTTGACAGCTTCCTTTGTTTTCTGTACAATATTTTGCTTTCCAACTGACAATCGAGTCCATCAAGACTGGCTTCCAATGATCATTACCTCAATTACGACCAGCATGTTGCCCTGTCAAGCTAAATCTTTTGACAGCTTCCTTTGTTTTCTGTACAATATTTTGCTTTCCAACTGACAATCGAGTCCATCAAGACTGGCTTCCAATGATCATTACCTCAATTACGACCAGCATGTTGCCCTGTCAAGCTAAAATCTTTTGACAGCTTCCTTTGTTTTCTGTACAATATTTTGCTTTCCAACTGACAATCGAGTCCATCAAGACTGGCTTCCAATGATCATTACCTCAATTACGACCAGCATGTTGCCCTGTCAAGCTAAAATCTTTTGACACTTCCTTTGTTTTCTGTACATATTTTGCTTTCCAACTGACAATCGAGTCCATCAAGACTGGCTTCCAATGATCATTACCTCAATTACGACCAGCATGTTGCCCTGTCAAGCTAAAATCTTTTGACCTTCCTTTGTTTTCTGTACAATATTTTGCTTTCCAACTGACAATCGAGTCCATCAAGACTGCTTCCAATGATCATTACCTCAATTACGACCAGCATGTTGCCCTGTCAAGCTAAAATCTTTTGACACCTTCCTTTGTTTTCTGTACAATATTTTGCTTTCCAACTGACAATCGAGTCCATCAAGACTGGCTTCCAATGATCATTACCTCAAAACCAGCATGTTGCCCTGTCAAGCTAAAATCTTTTGACAGCTTCCTTTGTTTTCTGTACAATATTTTGCTTTCCAACTGACAATCGAGTCCATCAAGACTGGCTTCCAATGATCATTACCTCAATTACGACCAGCATGTTGCCCTGTCAAGCTAAAATCTTTTGACACCTTCCTTTGTTTTCTGTACAATATTTTGCTTTCCAACTGACAATCGAGTCCATCAAGACTGGCTTCAATGATCATTACCTCAATTCGACCAGCATGTTGCCCTGTCAAGCTAAAATCTTTTGACACCTTCCTTTGTTTTCTGTACAATATTTTGCTTTCCAACTGACAATCGAGTCCATCAAGACTGGCTTCCAATGATCATTACCTCAATTACGACCAGCATGTTGCCCTGTCAAGCTAAAATCTTTTGACACTTCCTTTGTTTTCTGTACAATATTTTGCTTTCCAACTGACATCGAGTCCATCAAGACTGCTTCCAATGATCATTACCTCAATTCGACCAGCATGTTGCCTGTCAAGCTAAAATCTTTTGACACCTTCCTTTGTTTTCTGTACAATATTTTGCTTTCCAACTGACAATCGAGTCCATCAAGACTGGCTTCCAATGATCATTACCTCAATTACAACCAGCATGTTGCCCTGTCAAGCTAAAATCTTTTGACACCTTCCTTTGTTTTCTGTACAATATTTTGCTTTCCAACTGACAATCGAGTCCATCAAGACTGGCTTCCAATGATCATTACCTCAATTACGACCAGCATGTTGCCCTGTCAAGCTAAAATCTTTTGACAGCTTCCTTTGTTTTCTGTACAATATTTTGCTTTCCAACTGACAATCGAGTCCATCAAGACTGGCTTCCAATGATCATTACCTCAATTACGACCAGCATGTTGCCCTGTCAAGCTAAAATCTTTTGACAGCTTCCTTTGTTTTCTGTACAATATTTTGCTTTCCAACTGACAATCGAGTCCATCAAGACTGGCTTCAATGATCATTACCTCAATTACGACCAGCATGTTGCCCTGTCAAGCTAAAATCTTTTGACACCTTCCTTTGTTTTCTGTACAATATTTTGCTTTCCAACTGACAATCGAGTCCATCAAGACTGGCTTCCAATGATCATTACCTCAATTACGACCAGCATGTTGCCCTGTCAACCTAAAATCTTTTGACAGCTTCCTTTGTTTTCTGTACAATATTTTGCTTTCCAACTGACAATCGAGTCCATCAAGACTGGCTTCCAATGATCATTACCTCAATTACGACCAGCATGTTGCCCTGTCAAGCTAAAATCTTTTGACAGCTTCCTTTGTTTTCTGTACAATATTTTGCTTTCCAACTGACAATCGAGTCCATCAAGACTGGCTTCCAATGATCATTACCTCAATTACGACCAGCATGTTGCCCTGTCAAGCTAAAATCTTTTGACACCTTCCTTTGTTTTCTGTACAATATTTTGCTTTCCAACTGACAATCGAGTCCATCAAGACTGGCTTCCAATGATCATTACCTCAATTACGACCAGCATGTTGCCCTGTCAAGCTAAAATCTTTTGACAGCTTCCTTTGTTTTCTGTACAATATTTTGCTTTCCAACTGACAATCGAGTCCATCAAGACTGCTTCAATGATCATTACCTCAATTACGACCAGCATGTTGCCCTGTCAAGCTAAAATCTTTTGACAGCTTCCTTTGTTTTCTGTACAATATTTTGCTTTCCAACTGACAATCGAGTCCATCAAGACTGGCTTCCAATGATCATTACCTCAATTACGACCAGCATGTTGCCCTGTCAAGCTAAAATCTTTTGACAGCTTCCTTTGTTTTCTGTACAATATTTTGCTTTCCAACTGAATCGAGTCCATCAAGACTGGCTTCCAATGATCATTACCTCAATTACCAGCATGTTGCCCTGTCAAGCTAAAATCTTTTGACACCTTCCTTTGTTTTCTGTACAATATTTTGCTTTCCAACTGACAATCGAGTCCATCAAGACTGCTTCCAATGATCATTACCTCAATTACGACCAGCATGTTGCCCTGTCAACTAAAATCTTTTGACACCTTCCTTTGTTTTCTGTACAATATTTGCTTTCCAACTGACAATCGAGTCCATCAAGACTGGCTTCCAATGATCATTACCTCAATTACGACCAGCATGTTGCCCTGTCAAGCTAAAATCTTTTGACACCTTCCTTTGTTTTCTGTACAATATTTTGCTTTCCAACTGACAATCGAGTCCATCAAGACTGGCTTCCAATGATCATTACCTCAATTACGACCAGCATGTTGCCCTGTCAAGCTAAAATCTTTTGACACCTTCCTTTGTTTTCTGTACAATATTTTGCTTTCCAACTGAATCGAGTCCATCAAGACTGGCTTCCAATGATCATTACCTCAATTACGACCAGCATGTTGCCCTGTCAAGCTAAAATCTTTTGACACCTTCCTTTGTTTTCTGTACAATATTTTGCTTTCCAACTGACAATCGAGTCCATCAAGACTGGCTTCCAATGATCATTACCTCAATTACGACCAGCATGTTGCCCTGTCAAGCTAAAATCTTTTGACAGCTTCCTTTGTTTTCTGTACAATATTTTGCTTTCCAACTGACAATCGAGTCCATCAAGACTGGCTTCCAATGATCATTACCTCAATTACGACCAGCATGTTGCCCTGTCAAGCTAAAATCTTTTGACACCTTCCTTTGTTTTCTGTACAATATTTTGCTTTCCAACTGACAATCGAGTCCATCAAGACTGCTTCCAATGATCATTACCTCAATTACGACCAGCATGTTGCCCTGTCAAGCTAAAATCTTTTGACACCTTCCTTTGTTTTCTGTACAATATTTTGCTTTCCAACTGACAATCGAGTCCATCAAGACTGGCTTCCAATGATCATTACCTCAATTACGACCAGCATGTTGCCCTGTCAAGCTAAAATCTTTTGACACCTTCCTTTGTTTTCTGTACAATATTTTGCTTTCCAACTGACAATCGAGTCCATCAAGACTGGCTTCCAATGATCATTACCTCAATTACGACCAGCATGTTGCCCTGTCAAGCTAAAATCTTTTGACACCTTCCTTTGTTTTCTGTACAATATTTTGCTTTCCAACTGACAATCGAGTCCATCAAGACTGCTTCCAATGATCATTACCTCAATTACGACCAGCATGTTGCCCTGTCAAGCTAAAATCTTTTGACACCTTCCTTTGTTTTCTGTACAATATTTTGCTTTCCAACTGACAATCGAGTCCATCAAGACTGCTTCCAATGATCATTACCTCAATTACGACCAGCATGTTGCCCTGTCAAGCTAAAATCTTTTGACACCTTCCTTTGTTTTCTGTACAATATTTTGCTTTCCAACTGACAATCGAGTCCATCAAGACTGGCTTCCAATGATCATTACCTCAATTACGACCAGCATGTTGCCCTGTCAAGCTAAAATCTTTTGACACCTTCCTTTGTTTTCTGTACAATATTTTGCTTTCCAACTGACAATCGAGTCCATCAAGACTGGCTTCCAATGATCATTACCTCAATTACGACCAGCATGTTGCCCTGTCAAGCTAAAATCTTTTGACACCTTCCTTTGTTTTCTGTACAATATTTTGCTTTCCAACTGACAATCGAGTCCATCAAGACTGGCTTCCAATGATCATTACCTCAATTACGACCAGCATGTTGCCCTGTCAAGCTAAAATCTTTTGACACCTTCCTTTGTTTTCTGTACAATATTTTGCTTTCCAACTGACAATCGAGTCCATCAAGACTGGCTTCCAATGATCATTACCTCAATTACGACCAGCATGTTGCCCTGTCAAGCTAAAATCTTTTGACACCTTCCTTTGTTTTCTGTACAATATTTTGCTTTCCAACTGACAATCGAGTCCATCAAGACTGGCTTCCAATGATCATTACCTCAATTACGACCAGCATGTTGCCCTGTCAACTAAAATCTTTTGACACCTTCCTTTGTTTTCTGTACAATATTTTGCTTTCCAACTGACAATCGAGTCCATCAAGACTGGCTTCCAATGATCATTACCTCAATTACGACCAGCATGTTGCCCTGTCAACCTAAAATCTTTTGACACCTTCCTTTGTTTTCTGTACAATATTTTGCTTTCCAACTGACAATCGAGTCCATCAAGACTGGCTTCCAATGATCATTACCTCAATTACGACCAGCATGTTGCCCTGTCAACTAAAATCTTTTGACACCTTCCTTTGTTTTCTGTACAATATTTTGCTTTCCAACTGACAATCGAGTCCATCAAGACTGGCTTCCAATGATCATTACCTCAATTCGACCAGCATGTTGCCCTGTCAAGCTAAAATCTTTTGACACCTTCCTTTGTTTTCTGTACAATATTTTGCTTTCCAACTGACAATCGAGTCCATCAAGACTGGCTTCCAATGATCATTACCTCAATTACGACCAGCATGTTGCCCTGTCAAGCTAAAATCTTTTGACACCTTCCTTTGTTTTCTGTACAATATTTTGCTTTCCAACTGACAATCGAGTCCATCAAGACTGGCTTCCAATGATCATTACCTCAATTACGACCAGCATGTTGCCCTGTCAAGCTAAAATCTTTTGACACCTTCCTTTGTTTTCTGTACAATATTTTGCTTTCCAACTGACAATCGAGTCCATCAAGACTGGCTTCCAATGATCATTACCTCAATTACGACCAGCATGTTGCCCTGTCAAGCTAAAATCTTTTGACACCTTCCTTTGTTTTCTGTACAATATTTTGCTTTCCAACTGACAATCGAGTCCATCAAGACTGGCTTCCAATGATCATTACCTCAATTACGACCAGCATGTTGCCCTGTCAAGCTAAAATCTTTTGACACCTTCCTTTGTTTTCTGTACAATATTTTGCTTTCCAACTGACAATCGAGTCCATCAAGACTGGCTTCCAATGATCATTACCTCAATTACGACCAGCATGTTGCCCTGTCAAGCTAAAATCTTTTGACACCTTCCTTTGTTTTCTGTACAATATTTTGCTTTCCAACTGACAATCGAGTCCATCAAGACTGGCTTCCAATGATCATTACCTCAATTACGACCAGCATGTTGCCCTGTCAAGCTAAAATCTTTTGACACCTTCCTTTGTTTTCTGTACAATATTTTGCTTTCCAACTGACAATCGAGTCCATCAAGACTGGCTTCCAATGATCATTACCTCAATTACGACCAGCATGTTGCCCTGTCAAGCTAAAATCTTTTGACACCTTCCTTTGTTTTCTGTACAATATTTTGCTTTCCAACTGACAATCGAGTCCATCAAGACTGGCTTCCAATGATCATTACCTCAATTACGACCAGCATGTTGCCCTGTCAAGCTAAAATCTTTTGACACCTTCCTTTGTTTTCTGTACAATATTTTGCTTTCCAACTGACAATCGAGTCCATCAAGACTGGCTTCCAATGATCATTACCTCAATTACGACCAGCATGTTGCCCTGTCAAGCTAAAATCTTTTGACACCTTCCTTTGTTTTCTGTACAATATTTTGCTTTCCAACTGACAATCGAGTCCATCAAGACTGGCTTCCAATGATCATTACCTCAATTACGACCAGCATGTTGCCCTGTCAAGCTAAAATCTTTTGACACCTTCCTTTGTTTTCTGTACAATATTTTGCTTTCCAACTGACAATCGAGTCCATCAAGACTGGCTTCCAATGATCATTACCTCAATTACGACCAGCATGTTGCCCTGTCAAGCTAAAATCTTTTGACACCTTCCTTTGTTTTCTGTACAATATTTTGCTTTCCAACTGACAATCGAGTCCATCAAGACTGGCTTCCAATGATCATTACCTCAATTACGACCAGCATGTTGCCCTGTCAAGCTAAAATCTTTTGACACCTTCCTTTGTTTTCTGTACAATATTTTGCTTTCCAACTGACAATCGAGTCCATCAAGACTGGCTTCCAATGATCATTACCTCAATTACGACCAGCATGTTGCCCTGTCAAGCTAAAATCTTTTGACACCTTCCTTTGTTTTCTGTACAATATTTTGCTTTCCAACTGACAATCGAGTCCATCAAGACTGGCTTCCAATGATCATTACCTCAATTACGACCAGCATGTTGCCCTGTCAAGCTAAAATCTTTTGACACCTTCCTTTGTTTTCTGTACAATATTTTGCTTTCCAACTGACAATCGAGTCCATCAAGACTGCTTCCAATGATCATTACCTCAATTACGACCAGCATGTTGCCCTGTCAACTAAAATCTTTTGACACCTTCCTTTGTTTTCTGTACAATATTTTGCTTTCCAACTGACAATCGAGTCCATCAAGACTGGCTTCCAATGATCATTACCTCAATTACGACCAGCATGTTGCCCTGTCAAGCTAAAATCTTTTGACACCTTCCTTTGTTTTCTGTACAATATTTTGCTTTCCAACTGACAATCGAGTCCATCAAGACTGGCTTCCAATGATCATTACCTCAATTACGACCAGCATGTTGCCCTGTCAAGCTAAAATCTTTTGACACCTTCCTTTGTTTTCTGTACAATATTTTGCTTTCCAACTGACAATCGAGTCCATCAAGACTGGCTTCCAATGATCATTACCTCAATTACGACCAGCATGTTGCCCTGTCAAGCTAAAATCTTTTGACACCTTCCTTTGTTTTCTGTACAATATTTTGCTTTCCAACTGACAATCGAGTCCATCAAGACTGGCTTCCAATGATCATTACCTCAATTACGACCAGCATGTTGCCCTGTCAAGCTAAAATCTTTTGACACCTTCCTTTGTTTTCTGTACAATATTTTGCTTTCCAACTGACAATCGAGTCCATCAAGACTGGCTTCCAATGATCATTACCTCAATTACGACCAGCATGTTGCCCTGTCAAGCTAAAATCTTTTGACACCTTCCTTTGTTTTCTGTACAATATTTTGCTTTCCAACTGACAATCGAGTCCATCAAGACTGGCTTCCAATGATCATTACCTCAATTACGACCAGCATGTTGCCCTGTCAAGCTAAAATCTTTTGACACCTTCCTTTGTTTTCTGTACAATATTTTGCTTTCCAACTGACAATCGAGTCCATCAAGACTGGCTTCCAATGATCATTACCTCAATTACGACCAGCATGTTGCCCTGTCAAGCTAAAATCTTTTGACACCTTCCTTTGTTTTCTGTACAATATTTTGCTTTCCAACTGACAATCGAGTCCATCAAGACTGGCTTCCAATGATCATTACCTCAATTACGACCAGCATGTTGCCCTGTCAAGCTAAAATCTTTTGACACCTTCCTTTGTTTTCTGTACAATATTTTGCTTTCCAACTGACAATCGAGTCCATCAAGACTGGCTTCCAATGATCATTACCTCAATTACGACCAGCATGTTGCCCTGTCAAGCTAAAATCTTTTGACACCTTCCTTTGTTTTCTGTACAATATTTTGCTTTCCAACTGACAATCGAGTCCATCAAGACTGCTTCCAATGATCATTACCTCAATTACGACCAGCATGTTGCCCTGTCAAGCTAAAATCTTTTGACACCTTCCTTTGTTTTCTGTACAATATTTTTGCTTTCCAACTGACAATCGAGTCCATCAAGACTGACTTCCAATGATCATTACCTCAATTCGACCAGCATGTTGCCCTGTCAAGCTAAAATCTTTTGACACCTTCCTTTGTTTTCTGTACAATATTTTGCTTTCCAACTGACAATCGAGTCCATCAAGACTGCTTCCAATGATCATTACCTCAATTACGACCAGCATGTTGCCCTGTCAAGCTAAAATCTTTTGACACCTTCCTTTGTTTTCTGTACAATATTTTGCTTTCCAACTGACAATCGAGTCCATCAAGACTGGCTTCCAATGATCATTACCTCAATTACGACCAGCATGTTGCCCTGTCAAGCTAAAATCTTTTGACACCTTCCTTTGTTTTCTGTACAATATTTTGCTTTCCAACTGACAATCGAGTCCATCAAGACTGGCTTCCAATGATCATTACCTCAATTACGACCAGCATGTTGCCCTGTCAATCTAAAATCTTTTGACACCTTCCTTTGTTTTCTGTACAATATTTTGCTTTCCAACTGACAATCGAGTCCATCAAGACTGCTTCCAATGATCATTACCTCAATTACGACCAGCATGTTGCCCTGTCAAGCTAAAATCTTTTGACACCTTCCTTTGTTTTCTGTACAATATTTTGCTTTCCAACTGACAATCGAGTCCATCAAGACTGCTTCAATGATCATTACCTCAATTACGACCAGCATGTTGCCCTGTCAATCTAAAATCTTTTGACACCTTCCTTTGTTTTCTGTACAATATTTTGCTTTCCAACTGACAATCGAGTCCATCAAGACTGCTTCCAATGATCATTACCTCAATTACGACCAGCATGTTGCCCTGTCAATCTAAAATCTTTTGACACCTTCCTTTGTTTTCTGTACAATATTTTGCTTTCCAACTGACAATCGAGTCCATCAAGACTGACTTCCAATGATCATTACCTCAATTACGACCAGCATGTTGCCCTGTCAACTAAAATCTTTTGACACCTTCCTTTGTTTTCTGTACAATATTTTGCTTTCCAACTGACAATCGAGTCCATCAAGACTGACTTCCAATGATCATTACCTCAATTACGACCAGCATGTTGCCCTGTCAAGCTAAAATCTTTTGACACCTTCCTTTGTTTTCTGTACAATATTTTGCTTTCCAACTGACAATCGAGTCCATCAAGACTGGCTTCCAATGATCATTACCTCAATTACGACCAGCATGTTGCCCTGTCAATCTAAAATCTTTTGACACCTTCCTTTGTTTTCTGTACAATATTTTGCTTTCCAACTGACAATCGAGTCCATCAAGACTGGCTTCCAATGATCATTACCTCAATTACGACCAGCATGTTGCCCTGTCAATCTAAAATCTTTTGACACCTTCCTTTGTTTTCTGTACAATATTTTGCTTTCCAACTGACAATCGAGTCCATCAAGACTGCTTCCAATGATCATTACCTCAATTACGACCAGCATGTTGCCCTGTCAAGCTAAAATCTTTTGACACCTTCCTTTGTTTTCTGTACAATATTTTGCTTTCCAACTGACAATCGAGTCCATCAAGACTGGCTTCCAATGATCATTACCTCAATTACGACCAGCATGTTGCCCTGTCAACTAAAATCTTTTGACACCTTCCTTTGTTTTCTGTACAATATTTTGCTTTCCAACTGACAATCGAGTCCATCAAGACTGACTTCCAATGATCATTACCTCAATTACGACCAGCATGTTGCCCTGTCAAATCTAAAATCTTTTGACACCTTCCTTTGTTTTCTGTACAATATTTTGCTTTCCAACTGACAATCGAGTCCATCAAGACTGACTTCCAATGATCATTACCTCAATTACGACCAGCATGTTGCCCTGTCAATCTAAAATCTTTTGACACCTTCCTTTGTTTTCTGTACAATATTTTGCTTTCCAACTGACAATCGAGTCCATCAAGACTGACTTCCAATGATCATTACCTCAATTACGACCAGCATGTTGCCCTGTCAAGCTAAAATCTTTTGACACCTTCCTTTGTTTTCTGTACAATATTTTGCTTTCCAACTGACAATCGAGTCCATCAAGACTGACTTCCAATGATCATTACCTCAATTACGACCAGCATGTTGCCCTGTCAATCTAAAATCTTTTGACACCTTCCTTTGTTTTCTGTACAATATTTTGCTTTCCAACTGACAATCGAGTCCATCAAGACTGACTTCAATGATCATTACCTCAATTACGACCAGCATGTTGCCCTGTCAATCTAAAATCTTTTGACACCTTCCTTTGTTTTCTGTACAATATTTTGCTTTCCAACTGACAATCGAGTCCATCAAGACTGACTTCCAATGATCATTACCTCAATTACGACCAGCATGTTGCCCTGTCAATCTAAAATCTTTTGACACCTTCCTTTGTTTTCTGTACAATATTTTGCTTTCCAACTGACAATCGAGTCCATCAAGACTGACTTCCAATGATCATTACCTCAATTACGACCAGCATGTTGCCCTGTCAAGCTAAAATCTTTTGACACCTTCCTTTGTTTTCTGTACAATATTTTGCTTTCCAACTGACAATCGAGTCCATCAAGACTGCTTCCAATGATCATTACCTCAATTACGACCAGCATGTTGCCCTGTCAATCTAAAATCTTTTGACACCTTCCTTTGTTTTCTGTACAATATTTTGCTTTCCAACTGACAATCGAGTCCATCAAGACTGACTTCCAATGATCATTACCTCAATTACGACCAGCATGTTGCCCTGTCAAGCTAAAATCTTTTGACACCTTCCTTTGTTTTCTGTACAATATTTTGCTTTCCAACTGACAATCGAGTCCATCAAGACTGACTTCCAATGATCATTACCTCAATTACGACCAGCATGTTGCCCTGTCAATCTAAAATCTTTTGACACCTTCCTTTGTTTTCTGTACAATATTTTGCTTTCCAACTGACAATCGAGTCCATCAAGACTGACTTCCAATGATCATTACCTCAATTACGACCAGCATGTTGCCCTGTCCTAAAATCTTTTGACACCTTCCTTTGTTTTCTGTACAATATTTTGCTTTCCAACTGACAATCGAGTCCATCAAGACTGACTTCCAATGATCATTACCTCAATTACGACCAGCATGTTGCCCTGTCAATCTAAAATCTTTTGACACCTTCCTTTGTTTTCTGTACAATATTTTGCTTTCCAACTGACAATCGAGTCCATCAAGACTGACTTCCAATGATCATTACCTCAATTACGACCAGCATGTTGCCCTGTCAATCTAAAATCTTTTGACACCTTCCTTTGTTTTCTGTACAATATTTTGCTTTCCAACTGACAATCGAGTCCATCAAGACTGACTTCCAATGATCATTACCTCAATTACGACCAGCATGTTGCCCTGTCAAGCTAAAATCTTTTGACACCTTCCTTTGTTTTCTGTACAATATTTTGCTTTCCAACTGACAATCGAGTCCATCAAGACTGACTTCCAATGATCATTACCTCAATTACGACCAGCATGTTGCCCTGTCAATCTAAAATCTTTTGACACCTTCCTTTGTTTTCTGTACAATATTTTGCTTTCCAACTGACAATCGAGTCCATCAAGACTGACTTCTAATGATCATTACCTCAATTACGACCAGCATGTTGCCCTGTCAATCTAAAATCTTTTGACACCTTCCTTTGTTTTCTGTACAATATTTTGCTTTCCAACTGACAATCGAGTCCATCAAGACTGACTTCCAATGATCATTACCTCAATTACGACCAGCATGTTGCCCTGTCAACTAAAATCTTTTGACACCTTCCTTTGTTTTCTGTACAATATTTTGCTTTCCAACTGACAATCGAGTCCATCAAGACTGACTTCCAATGATCATTACCTCAATTACGACCAGCATGTTGCCCTGTCAATCTAAAATCTTTTGACACCTTCCTTTGTTTTCTGTACAATATTTTGCTTTCCAACTGACAATCGAGTCCATCAAGACTGACTTCCAATGATCATTACCTCAATTACGACCAGCATGTTGCCCTGTCAATCTAAAATCTTTTGACACCTTCCTTTGTTTTCTGTACAATATTTTGCTTTCCAACTGACAATCGAGTCCATCAAGACTGACTTCCAATGATCATTACCTCAATTCGACCAGCATGTTGCCCTGTCAAGCTAAAATCTTTTGACACCTTCCTTTGTTTTCTGTACAATATTTTGCTTTCCAACTGACAATCGAGTCCATCAAGACTGACTTCCAATGATCATTACCTCAATTACGACCAGCATGTTGCCCTGTCAAGCTAAAATCTTTTGACACCTTCCTTTGTTTTCTGTACAATATTTTGCTTTCCAACTGACAATCGAGTCCATCAAGACTGACTTCCAATGATCATTACCTCAATTACGACCAGCATGTTGCCCTGTCAAGCTAAAATCTTTTGACACCTTCCTTTGTTTTCTGTACAATATTTTGCTTTCCAACTGACAATCGAGTCCATCAAGACTGACTTCCAATGATCATTACCTCAATTACGACCAGCATGTTGCCCTGTCAATCTAAAATCTTTTGACACCTTCCTTTGTTTTCTGTACAATATTTTGCTTTCCAACTGACAATCGAGTCCATCAAGACTGCTTCCAATGATCATTACCTCAATTACGACCAGCATGTTGCCCTGTCAAGCTAAAATCTTTTGACACCTTCCTTTGTTTTCTGTACAATATTTTGCTTTCCAACTGACAATCGAGTCCATCAAGACTGACTTCCAATGATCATTACCTCAATTACGACCAGCATGTTGCCCTGTCAATCTAAAATCTTTTGACACCTTCCTTTGTTTTCTGTACAATATTTTGCTTTCCAACTGACAATCGAGTCCATCAAGACTGACTTCCAATGATCATTACCTCAATTCGACCAGCATGTTGCCCTGTCAAGCTAAAATCTTTTGACACCTTCCTTTGTTTTCTGTACAATATTTTGCTTTCCAACTGACAATCGAGTCCATCAAGACTGACTTCCAATGATCATTACCTCAATTACGACCAGCATGTTGCCCTGTCAAGCTAAAATCTTTTGACACCTTCCTTTGTTTTCTGTACAATATTTTGCTTTCCAACTGACAATCGAGTCCATCAAGACTGACTTCCAATGATCATTACCTCAATTTCGACCAGCATGTTGCCCTGTCAACTAAAATCTTTGACACCTTCCTTTGTTTTCTGTACAATATTTTGCTTTCCAACTGACAATCGAGTCCATCAAGACTGACTTCCAATGATCATTACCTCAATTACGACCAGCATGTTGCCCTGTCAATCTAAAATCTTTTGACACCTTCCTTTGTTTTCTGTACAATATTTTGCTTTCCAACTGACAATCGAGTCCATCAAGACTGACTTCCAATGATCATTACCTCAATTCGACCAGCATGTTGCCCTGTCAAGCTAAAATCTTTGACACCTTCCTTTGTTTTCTGTACAATATTTTGCTTTCCAACTGACAATCGAGTCCATCAAGACTGACTTCCAATGATCATTACCTCAATTACGACCAGCATGTTGCCCTGTCAAGCTAAAATCTTTTGACACCTTCCTTTGTTTTCTGTACAATATTTTGCTTTCCAACTGACAATCGAGTCCATCAAGACTGACTTCCAATGATCATTACCTCAATTCGACCAGCATGTTGCCCTGTCAAGCTAAAATCTTTTGACACCTTCCTTTGTTTTCTGTACAATATTTTGCTTTCCAACTGACAATCGAGTCCATCAAGACTGACTTCCAATGATCATTACCTCAATTCGACCAGCATGTTGCCCTGTCAAGCTAAATCTTTTGACACCTTCCTTTTTTCTGTACAATATTTTGCTTTCCAACTGACAATCGAGTCCATCAAGACTGACTTCCAATGATCATTACCTCAATTCGACCAGCATGTTGCCCTGTCAATCTAAAATCTTTTGACACCTTCCTTTGTTTTCTGTACAATATTTTGCTTTCCAACTGACAATCGAGTCCATCAAGACTGACTTCCAATGATCATTACCTCAATTTCGACCAGCATGTTGCCCTGTCAAGCTAAAATCTTTTGACACCTTCCTTTGTTTCTGTACAATATTTTGCTTTCCAACTGACAATCGAGTCCATCAAGACTGACTTCCAATGATCATTACCTCAATTCGACCAGCATGTTGCCCTGTCAAGCTAAAATCTTTTGACACCTTCCTTTGTTTTCTGTACAATATTTTGCTTTCCAACTGACAATCGAGTCCATCAAGACTGACTTCAATGATCATTACCTCAATTTCGACCAGCATGTTGCCCTGTCAAGCTAAAATCTTTTGACACCTTCCTTTGTTTTCTGTACAATATTTTGCTTTCCAACTGACAATCGAGTCCATCAAGACTGACTTCCAATGATCATTACCTCAATTCGACCAGCATGTTGCCCTGTCAAGCTAAAATCTTTTGACACCTTCCTTTGTTTTCTGTACAATATTTTGCTTTCCAACTGACAATCGAGTCCATCAAGACTGACTTCCAATGATCATTATCTCAATTACGACCAGCATGTTGCCCTGTCAAGCTAAAATCTTTTGACACCTTCCTTTGTTTTCTGTACAATATTTTGCTTTCCAACTGACAATCCATCATCCCAATATAACTTAGTGTTCTAACTCAGCATTTCTCTAAAGGGAACATCACGTCACAGCCTGGGAGAATGCATGACACCAAATTCAAATGTCCAAACTGACGCCGGTTTTTGGGTATTGGAACGTTGGGGATAGATTCAACCATCACTTGGGAAATCTTACTCCATCAGTTCTAACCCTTCAGTGGAATTTATCCGGGTTGAAGATGGTGCCATTTCGTCCACAATGGTTGATGTAGTCCAGGGTATGCCAAAACACGGACTCAATGGAGTCGCCTGACAGGAGGCGGGGTATCCACCGTTATGTCCTCAAATCAGTAGGTGTAGCCTTTCCCCGATGCCTTAAGGGGCACGGAGCTAACAGTATTCTGTGACGAATATGCTTGAGTCACGTGAATTGAAGGAGAATTGAAAGCTGTTGTACTAATTCCATGTATTCAGGACAGTCCCCTTTGGGTGGGTGGAACCACAGAGACATGGTTGAATGGCGATGGAGTATGGTGTATTTCCCTCATTGTAAATTCATTCAGATTTTGTAGAACACCAAGTTGGGGTGTACCGACTAGAACTGGTTCGATTATACATAGGTCAACGCCCTTGTCGATGTCCTTCTTCACTCTCTTCTTCGAGTGATGAGGCACTGGCATAGGTGTGTGGACTATCACCAACGCTGCCCCTGGGGTGAATATGATGCCCAGTAATCTTCCTCTTATGGCTTGTGGCTGTTGATGTTGACACTGTATTGAGTATCTAGTTTTCAAGCTAGCCCCTGTTGGCTTGTGGGGTGAAACGGCATAGTAGTTGGCTTTGGAGGGACAGCAATTCTTCGAAAGTATTTACAGAGGGTATTACTGATTGCATCTGTCTAAAAGTTTAATTGCGATGCAAGGGTTTGGAAATGGGGGAATCATAATCCGTTACTGCCGTCTCCTGACGTGTTCTCTGATATATACATGACTTTTCTTTTCTCACCTGAGCCACCCCGGATACGTAGAAATAATATGCCTCTTATTGCCAGTTGATCGTCTATTATGTCGCTTATTCGGGGGCTGATTGGTATCAGGTATTGATCAAGGTACTGTGTTACGTACCCCTTTCTCGTCGGGTACATAACAAGAGTTCTTATGTGATAATATATATATATATATATATATATATATATATATATATAGAGAGAGAGAGAGAGAGAGAGAGAGAGAGAGAGTACCAAGATAGAGAGAGAGAGAGAGAGAGAGAGAAGAGAGAGAGAGAGAGAGAGAGAGAGAGAGAGAGAGAGTACCAAGATAGAGACATCAGAGAGAGATAGACAGATACAGATAGTTCTCACGGGACGCGAGATATTCTTGCCTCTGAGGTCAGTTGGGGCCAGTAACCCATTGGTATCTTTCAGAACTCTCGCTTGTCACTGTCGTCATTTGTTGTTACTGGTAAAGGCGCATCCGACTGATACATGCTCCCAGAGTAAAATTGATATCCTTGCTGTTTGTGACGGTGTTTGCATCACAAATGGAGTGCGGCACCCGGGTGTATTGTGCTGAGGTGGCACTTCTGCGTCGTCTTTGTCGATTTTTTCTTTTTCTGAGGTCTAATTCAATCGCTATGGCTGAAAAATGTATGAGGATTCTCGTTTGGTATCACTGGCATGCTGATCTGTTAGCGGACTCAGGGTGAGGTCCTTCCGATATACTTTACTCAAGTGGCCCCACACTCTAATGTTATGACAGTGAATTGGTCTTAGAACAACCCTTCCTGTTAAGTGAGTTTCTTGGGTGTGGTGTCCTCTCGCAACTAACACAGTCGTTCGAGTCAGGTGGGGCAGTTGAACAAGAGATGTATGAACTAAAGTGAACGACTGAGCTACATTATGTAGGCGGGTCGTGGATTTTTCAGTTGTTTCCAGGTTGACCAGCCAATGGAATTTTTTTTTCTGCATGGTGGTGAGGTTGGCATCTTCTGTCATGACCCTGGTGTTATCATCTGGCTAGCTACCATGTCCACTGCATAGTTATTTCTTTGACCTCAAAACTCCAACATTTGCACAAAGGATGATAAACTGACAGAAGTTGGCCTTGACGCGTAGACGACCTAAAAACGTCATTCATATTCAGACAGACGCATTAAATGAAATATTTGGCGATTCACTTCCTTATGGAGGCCCCTTTTAATACTGTTTGTTTAATGTGGGCTTATTAACTATTCTTCCGTTGTCATGTTGAGAACGTCCGCCCCGATGAGGTCGAAGAGAAATCTATTTACTTGATGGGAACACAATGACCTCAACTCATTTAGTATTTCAGTGGGTCATTGATACACGACTCATATCTTTGTATCGTGAACAGGAATCGAGAAATAATGTCCAGTAACCCTCGAAAGATTCGAGTTCGTAAACGGGTCGGTCCGGTTTCTTATGATACTGGACATCATTGGTGGACCAAGCCACCTCCTCCGCAAAAGGCAATGTTTTCCTGTTGCAGTAGAATCATGGTCTTCTGGTCATCTTTATTTGGTTAGGACTGACTCTGCTCTGTTGAGACACCACGTATTTTCGCGTTGTGTCCCTCTTTCTCTTGGACAGTGGATCCTGGATTGAGTTTATCTATTTCCTTTATTGTGTTCTGGGTTTTCTCTTCGTGCTGTCCGGGTGTTTGTTTGATCTTTTAGTGAACGTTATCCTGTTCGCAGCGCCATGTATATGAGTGTGTATGGTTGCCGGAAAGGTCAGTCCGACATGTAAGTAGCGAGCAGCAATCTTGAGGTCATCCAAAATGTCCCCTAAAGAGACGTTACTCAATATTTTAACCCCTTGACCAAAGAGGCATACCCCCCTATAATTGTTCTACTCTCAAATTATTAGTCAAAAATTCAAAAGTTACCTATTATTATAAAATCGATTTTGTCACATCTGAGTGAATATTTCACGCAGGGAATGTCTGTAGTCATTTCCAGTCTCTTCCTCGTATAGTCGACTTTTCAGTTGTCTTGTAACTGTTGTGCTTCTATTCTCTCATATACGATCTTGATGAATGCAGCCATTATCAGTAATAAGAGATACTGTACATATTCAACTGGTAGTGGAGATCAAATTAAATTAAAAAAATCGGCATAATTCACTCTTCTAGGTAAAATTCCAATGTTTACTGTGATAGGCATATTTAGAAGAGAATCATACTTTTTCTTGGTCTATTTCACTAATAATATGATCTCATGAAAGTGATGACATCTAAATCCATTTCGAATTGTTCTGTACTTCGATTGTACGGCATCTTTTAAGCAATGCACGCAAACGCTTGTCATGCTACCAAACAGCAACAAATCCGAAACAAAGATGACGATTTTATGTGCAGAAAATACATCACCATTTTCTTTTGGATGTTTCAGTGCAGAGTTTTTACCAAAGAGCAATCGCAACTAACGAATTCGCACCAAAAAGGTCTGCAAAGTTGTCAGGTCACTAGATGAGTCGATAAGTTCCACGTGCCGATATCGTGACAATAAACAATCTTTGTGAATAATTTAGATTATTTTATGTTATGTTTATATCTTTCAGTATCGTGCAGACCCAAACATATTGGCCGCCAACCGTTCTTCTTTTTTTTTCGTGAGTGCCAACGTAATTCATAGTGATAATTTCCCGACAGACTCCAAAAAGTAAAAGCTGGGAAAGTAGAAATAGACACTGTTACCTACAATATATATATAAAATCACTAAAGCAACACAGGTAACAGCCACAAGCAAATAAATGTTACATAGTCACTCATCTAAACATATGTATACCCGTGGCTGTATACAGTAGTGTGGTTATCTTGGTATGTCTAAGTATTTCTTCTTACGAATCTGAGTAGCAGCTTTTCTTACTTGATCTGAGTATCTATGGAATAACTTTTGTAATTTCTGTAATACACATAAGGACAAATCCAGGTGACATCAACCAGGATAGCAGAGAATTTCAGTCTCTGGAAGCAAAAGGATCTCTCGTGCGCGTTAATAAGAGAGATAGTATTGAATGTAATATCTCAGGAAGAACTAGTTCCCAGTTTTGTTCTGATAAATGTAGTATTTCCATATAATTCCATACCTTTTGACGAGCATTACCAGAAAGATGGTAAGGAGTTCTACCTGTCAATATACATTTGAGAAAGATACTCGTTGAGTTCATGGGACATAAAAAATGAATAATGCCATACTAAAGAGAGAAAAGATTGTTTCAAGACATTATTACAGTCCTTGTATGTATTTATCCACTCTTTCGCCACGAGCAGGATGTGCAAGGTGAATTTTAAAATGGAGTATAGCTGGTTTGCATTCAGAGTTTTCCTTCCCAAGACTGGTTATCACACGTAGACTGCCCTATCATTTATCATCTCGCCATTAGCAGACACGGGTGGTAACGTGTCAACTAGCACCAAATAGTAGAACTCTACATCAAGCAAGGGATGTAATCCCTCCATGTTAACGAACTAAGAAATAATAATCTACTACCACGTGGGGATATCAATAAAATAATAACACAACTACTACACTGCTTGACTATCAAGATTTATTCACCTTTGACGATTCAATCTTCCTAAGACTTTCCCATGATACAATAATTTCCCATGATACAATAATTTCACATATCACCTGTCACCAATAATTACTTCTCCAAAGAACTTGGGAATATTTTAATACTAACAACTTTACACTTATCTGTGTATCGAACTCCGGTCGATTAAAAAATTCCTTTCCTGACGGTTTTTTCTTCTCTACGATTTTCAATTGATTCAATTGATTATTCAATCGATTATGAATAATTTCATGGTGATTATTGATTTTGCAAAAATATGTTTTTCTTTGTTTTATTTATTGTACGTGCTTTTATTTATTTTTTTATGTCGAGTTGTCGACAAAAACAAAACCTTGAATTAATTCTTTTCTTACAACTCAAAATATAAGAACTAGAACCTAAAGAGGATTCTCTCACAGTAGAAAGTTTAATGAAATAACTGAAGACGTGACAAGGAATTTGATTTAAATGCATAGATAGTCATCAATATTAAACATCGACAGGAAGTGATGTTCCGCTGTAGATAAACATTATTTTGGTCAGAATGTAATGAAGAAGTAAATGAAATTACCCATCATAGGTTTAATTGAAAATTCTCTCGCCGACAAAGAGCGTGTTTTTTTTTATCTTTATTTTTCGTTGTTTATTAGTTTCTTTGAATTGAGTTGAATTGTTCAGCAATTACTTTTAGTTATTTTTTTTTTATTGTATAAGTTTTAAAGTTCTCTGATCGGCTCAGATCAACTTAGATCAGTCTAAGGTGGACCATCGTTTCTTGAGACTTTTTTGTCTGTGGTTTGATTCAATTCCGGTGCTGGATTGACCGCTTGTATGCTTCCCGGGGTCATGTTTGTTTGTTTGTTTTGTTTTAAGGCATATCAACCTCGATGGGTCATTTAATGTCGACAAAGTTTGAAATAAATTCATTCTTGACGGGTACCCATTCTTTTTATAAACACATTTTTCTATTTAATCCATAGATGGGACCCTAACAGGTACTACCACTCCGGGTCAGAGTGGACCTGGGAGTAATGGTGATGAAGAGCTCCAGAATTGGAATTTTAACATCAAATAGAATTAAACGTCGTATTCAGGACACTCAGCTTTCCATAGGCAATAAAGCCGGGACAACCTGGGGCTTGACATGACCACCCGTCTAGCCTAATTAAGGGCCAAAGTGAAATGTTGCATGTCATAGATTGCTCACCCACCAGGACTCCATTCTTAAGCATCACGAATCACCATCCACGACCAACAGATGGCTCATTGGGGGGGGGGGGTCTTACCTCTCTGCAGAGGTGCAGTCGGTGTCTTCTAAAGCCCCAGACAACAGGGATCGAGTTATGTTGTAAATGAACGGGTAAGATCGAAGCTCTCATTTTGTCTCGATTCATTCATCAGGGTTGTCCACTGTCACCCATGCTTTACATTATAGCAATGAAGGGGTACCCAAGAATTAATCTAACCATTACAATCAGATGCAGTTTAGTGTCAGGGCACCCATTTTCATGTGTGTGTGTGTGGGGGGGTGCTTTTAGAGGGAATATAATCTGTGTATCCTAATCCCCACCACCATCGTGTTTCATAGCAGTGAGTAAACAGCATGGATTGGACATAAAGAATGATTTCTCTTTAATGATTTCTTTGGTCCCAGTTTTCTCAACATAAACACAAAACTACTTAGAGAGGAAAAACTACTTTCATCATATGGAACTCTGAGCTCACTAATAAGATAAAGCAAAAATTACTTCTAAGTCGTTGCCATGTCAGTACTACTGTACAGCTGCACCACTTGGGCTCTAACGAAACGCTTAGAGAAAAAGATAGATGAGTTTCACAAGAATGTTGCGTGCTGTTTTGAACCTATTTTGGAAGCAGAACCCCACAAGAAAGCAGTTGTATAGCCACTTACCCCCATCACACAAACAATCTGAGTATGACGAACAATACACTGCTGGAGAAGTAAGGGCAAACTCATATGTGAACCGGTATGAATCATTGCGTGCCGACTGCGTGGAAAAGGGTTGGACATGCCATGTTATTCCTATTGAGGTTGGGTGTCGTGGATTTCTAGGACATTTCGTTTCTTTCAAAAATAGGAATCACTGGCCGCTGTTTGAAAATTGCCTCACATTGTCTTCAAACCACGGTGCAAAATGCATCGAGCTGGATCTGGTCGAGGTTTAAAAGTCTTCAGCACGAATGATACGTGCGCAGAATCATCATTCCCGTGTTGTTACGTAACATCTGCAATCGCGTAATCAACTCAGCGGTCGAAAACAAACGCGTTTTTTAATAACAAACTGATAACAAAACAACTCCGATGAACGGATCATATAATCTATTCAATGCATTATTTCATTGTTTTAATACCCTGTCTGGTGGTGAAAGCTTGGCAATCCTGCCTTAGCTACCGAAACTGTGTTATCACTCCTAGTTGGCAGCTGAGGAGTGCAGGATATAGCACGTCCTATGACGAATATATATATATATATATATATATATATATATATATATATATATAAGGCCCATCATTAACAGAGCTATAGACAGGGCAGTGCTTTGTGCGCGATTCGAACCCTACCTGTCAGGCTGACAGGTGGACATTCTAACCACTACACTAACTGGCTTTCCCAGAATCTCTCGTTTATTTTAGACCTATATGTATATCGCACTTTTTGGGTGACTTATGGCACGACAGTATGAAGTGTTCAAACGATGTGTTTGAAATGGCGAAGGCCGACAATCAACTTATTATTCCTTAGTACATGTTCTACAGATTTAATTTGTGAGCAATAAATTATTTCATTAGAAAGTAAATAAAATTGTATCTTTTTTTCAGTGTTAGGAAAAGTCAGATTTATTCGTTAAGGTTTTTTAATTGTTAAATTAAGCTCAATTGATAAAATAAATTATTAGATGTGTCTTCCCTTGACTGAAAAAAAGATTCAATTTGATGATATTTCAGGGAAACAATTTAGTAAACTCGATTGAATTTCTTTGTATTTTACCACAGTAAAACAAATACACAGTAAGTTGAATATCTTTTATTAGAAGAAAAATAAAAAATAAAAATGAAAAATAGGTTTTTGACTCATTGAGGTGTTGATATGTACAAATTATATTTAGAAATGTCTTTAAACCTCAAAATGGATCAAGAAAAAAGATGGAGAACAGGAGTAATTTTTTTCTTCCGTATTTTCTTTTCAAGTAAAAATTATTTTGATTCTTTTTTGGTTAATCTTTGATTTTCAAGGCAGATTTCTTTTTTTATTTTCAGTAGATAAAATAAAATGAATATTGGATTGTAATGTAATTTGATTCTTTTTCAGAATAATCTAATTTATTCTTCATTATTTTTATTTCATTTTTTAGAAATCTTTTCTTCCCCAAAAAAGAAAAAAAAAATAACCTGGTTGTTCTGTATTTTCATTTTTTTCTCCTAAAATTTCCATCCAACCAAAATTTGTCTTCTCATTTACAAAAGGGCGTCGCTTATTTATTGTATTTTTTTTTTTAGTTTATAAAAAAGATAAAATAATTGTTGTTGCTTATAGTACTTCATGAATATACATTATACCATCTTTCTCAAAGAAATAATTCCTGTAAATGGTTCTACAGATTTCTTTCCATTTTTTTTCTTCTTCTTTCTTAGCAATGTATGGTTCCCATTTGTCCTTGTATTCAGAATATGTCAGTAAATGGTTGTGTCTTGTTATATTAAAAATAAAGCCACCTGAAAATCAATAAATATGAAACATTATCAATCAGAACTTTTACCAACATTTAATCAGATCTACATCATTACATGATTGTATATAAGTAATTCTATATCTATCATACTAAATCTCTGAGTCTAGTTGTAACGGAATTACTGGGAAAACTGAACATTTTAATATAAACCTTTCTGTCCGGCGATGAAAGTGAAATTGGTTTAGTCAATTCGGCAACCGAGAGAAGAAAGGTTATGGGTATTTTTTGGGTATCCCAATTTGGAAGATTTTCCATGTTACATACACTACTATGATTATCTCACTTATCTTTGAACTCTTTTGAAATCGAAACAAGTAAGTAATACATTAATAAAGCATTGTGAAAAGGATGATAAATAAAGTAAAAGAGAACATTAAGAATTAAATAAAGGTCTCTTAATATTTGTAATAGATAAATATCAATTTGTGAAAAACAAACAAACAAATAAAACTAAGTATTTTGTTAATAAAGAAAAAAAAGATTAAACCAAATGACAGAAATTCCCGAGATGAGAAATCATTTGTAGTATATATATAGTCTGTTGAAACTGTTATCCTCATCTTGGTTGTTATCGTCAAAACGTCGCAACCGCTGTACCCTGTGAACAATCAAACTGTTCTTGTTTTGCTTTTTATTAAAAATCTCATATCAGTTCTTTGCTCGCTTGACATTCATTTGAGATCCTTTGATCAGGCAAAAATAGAAATCAAATTTAAGACAATAAAACCCATTAATTATTCTATATTCTATAAATATAAATGTTTATGACATGTTGAACTTTAATAAAACTCACAAATAAAAGTTCAATTTTTTGTTTACTGATATGGTGAAATAATATTTACAGAAGTTTCCCAATAACAGCTGTCTTTACCAAAGCCTAGAGGGGACATTTTATTGTAAATATTATTTCACCATATCAGTAAAACGATAACAACATAAGCACGATAACAACTATAACGTATGAAAGCCGCCTCGTGGTGATCGAAATTGACACGGGTTTGATTTCTTGAGTCACAAAAACTGTTTGAAAGTAGAACGATATGTGAGGAGTGTATTTCAAACGCCTTTTCCGCTTTGTTAGGGCGTGGGATATTGACATCAGTGGATTCGAAGGGACGTACTTATCCACATATGTGAGTCCTACAAAATGTATTTGACATGACTAAATGGGAACATTATTATTCTATTTTTCTATCACCGCGATCAAATCCAGATGGCCAGTAAGCCCGCTTTGAAAAGGACCTTCTCGGGGCGGCGAGAAAAAAAAACAATAACTTTTCATGAAAGTGTTTGGAATTCTTTATTGTTAATACATCTGCATCTGCAAGCATCTCTAATGCACACATCAGTCTCGGCGTGAAGAGCGGCTACAATGCTAAGCATCATGTCATCCAGAAAAACATCCAATGGGAAGGACTTTGCACAACTCTCTTGAGTGTGGCTAGAATTCTGGTTTTGTAGAAATGCATAAGACATTATCCCAGACCCACTGACTTGCTTAGTCCTTTCTAGCATGTTTATAGATGACAATGAAGTATGACTGTCTAATGTCAATGATATGATGCTGTTCAACTGTAGGAAATTGAGGAAAATAATATAGAATCGATCTAACAAGTTGAGAATTGACATACTGATAGATGGGTGGAGATGGTAACGTCGTTACATTTTCGAAGGCCAAAGCCACCGAAACGAATCGGAAATAAAGTTTGTGAAAAGACCATATAGTATTACGTGTGTTCTCTGTGCCGTTAAGGATGACTACATCAAGTTTAGATAAAGCACCATCCTCAAAATAGCAGGGGACTAACCGTTTTAAGTCGTGAGATCGCTAGGCAATATATTATAGAAAATGTCTGTATGAGAACCCATCACACGAAGCCTATAGTTTAGTGGAATGAACCGAGCGAGCAAGCTCAATGGGTCCTGTTGGACACCAAATTCGCATATTATATTAAAGAGAGTGTCACTAATATGAAACATTAAAGAGAGTACACAGCGAGAGAAAGTAAAGAGAGAGTTCCTAGTAAGTGACACTAAAGTGAGTGCATAGTGAGTGATACTAAAAATAGTGCATAGATACTTTACTGATCCTTGACAGAAGAGTAATATATTATAACAGAAGAGTTAATTAATATGTAAATAATCCTCTCATATTTATGGATTCCGTTCCAGTAAAGATAAGTACTCATATAATTATCACTTTAAACAATGAATTATAAGGAATGAAAAGGAATTAATAGCCTTTCTTGATTAATGTATAAAATTAAAGAATAATTACCTGATTTGACAATTTTAATCATTTCATCAACAGCTTCACAAGGAATATGACCAGGACCAAAACCCCCAGAAATTGTTATCACATCATATGTATCTATATAATAAAAAATTGATATTGAAGAAAAAGAAAGTATACAATAATGAAAAATAAAGAATTGAGAGATATATAAAATATTTTGTATTGGGTAATTGAATTGAATTAAGAAAACAAAAAAGGAATTTGAAAAATCCATTAATTAATGAATTTTGCTCTTGTCTTTTGGATAAATAAGATTTCTGGAATGTTTGACAGATCAATCATCAATTTGTTAATAAAGAAGAAAAACTTCAATTGATTTCTTATTGAACTTAAAACCTTATTTCTACTCCAATGATTGAAGCCCAATTGTTCACATTTTAAACAGTTTTAGGTACATGCCTTTATTACACTAAATGACTGTATTGATTGATTTTGAAATCGAATTCCAAATCTGAGTTATGACAGTCAACATCTTATACAAAATGGTACTTACTATCAGGAATGTCTGTAGAACTTCCAAGTCCAAGTGTTGAACAAATGTATTTGTTGTAGGCATTTTTTGCTTTTGCCTTTTCAAGCATTCCAATGGAAGCATCCATTCCATCGATGTTAGTAAAACCAAAGTTTTGCAGCTGAAAAAGTTGAAAGAAACCCACAATTAAAAAAATATTGATAAAAGTAAAATTGTCATTTATTTAAACATGAAAGTAAGAAGTTCTCAAAGTATGACACACTGATAGTGTGTTACAAGTATCTCACGAGTTTAACCTTTAGATTTTCCCAATAAAACTGTTTTTATTATATTCAAAAAGAGTTGGTGTGCAACGTTAAGTCAAATATATTTTTGATACTTAGAAACATTTTTTAAGGAATGTTATCAATAAATCTCTTCTTTTCCTGCCGTTTCAGTTACACCATCGATTGTATTGAAGAGTAGCCATCTTTTTTTGTCGAAACACTGAAATAATTATTTCATGTCATGTCATGTTTGTTGGCATCTGCAAACTCATTTGCTTCTTTTTCTGTCGTCAGACTTGATTCATCTTACACAGTTTTGATTGAACAGATAATGTGACAGATTTTTATCGCTTTTCTTTTTGTCTGCAATTTTTATTCTCAATTGGTGGAAATATTGACTTTATATTGTTATTATTCTCGTCAATTTCGTCTTTATGTCGAACGAAACCAAATAATTCCCATATAGAGTTATAAAGTGAATCTTTTAAATACTTTTATGAAATTCTGACATTGTCAGTGACTTTAAAAAATTGTAATTTACTGGAAAAGTCAGTGACGGTTTACTCGATCCTGAGTTTGGAAATGAGGCTCACAGAACTGTTAGTTTAAGTAAACTTTGCGATTTAAACGCACAACTTTAAAAAAATTTGACCAGATTAAACTATGGTCTGACCGGCAGAAACAATTGGGTCTATGAGATATCAATAATAGTTTGGGCTTTTTTTGTACGAAAATGGTGTTAGTAATGAAAAAGTCGAAACAAAGAGATGAGGAAATCCCACCCCAGCTTAATATTTTCTAAGCTTGACTTACACGAGCATTAACTCCAATCATAAGGAATTGTTTGTTTTGTTGAGGAACCTTCTTCAAAATTAGTCTTAAATCTGAATAGAACGTATTCTTGGTTTCATCGCTATTAATTCTCGTGTTGAAGGGGAAGGAAAAGATTGCAATGTTTGTCAAGACAGTTTGTATTGTCTGTTTTAATGGTAAAGCAGATTCTTGATTCACATTTTTTGTCTTCAAGCTTCCATTTTATTGATAGATAAAACCAGATTTATTTTTTGCATTTGTCCAGTAATTGCCAATGCTTATGGATTTTTCACACAGAAAACGAAAAGTATATTTCCACAGGCAATATACAAAAATTACAACATACTGCGAACATGTTGGTTTTCTTGCTTTTATGTTTAATTTTGTTTTTGATATGATAATATGTTTGACTGAATAAATATGATGTCCAGTCATCTGCAGTAAATGATATTTGTGTGAATATTGTGTGAACATGTGTTTTCTAACTCCTGTAAGGAAAACATTGTCACCCTGGAAAGAAATGTTTTGTTACTGATGGAAGACATGAATTGTGTGAAATTGTACTTAATTGTTGCACAAAACAGCCATCTATGGGCAAAGTTCAAACTAAGGATTTCTCCAGCAGGATTCTTTATCTGTCCTCGTCATTATCACATCGTTACCGGAATTCTGGAAAAACATATTGGATCTCATTGGACTTTTCCCAATGCTGATGTTTACAAAACGGTCTACATAAACGCTTTTGATTAAAGCGGACCATTGTTGTGTGGCACACTCTCACCTAAGCAGATATTAACTGTGTGGTGCACATGTCATATGTCTACTTTGTCGTAAGTGAAATTATATTGGTTGGTTGGTTGGGTCATTTTAGGCCGAAGATGTTTTGTTTTACTCATTCTTGATGGGTACTCAATTTTTCTTTTTTAAACTCAGTTTTTTCTATTCAATGGTACCACCGCACTGTTTCAGAGTGGACCTCGGAGTAATGGGGCTGAAGGGGTTTGGACAATCATATATCGCAGAACTAAGGAATATTTTAGCATGCATTTTGTGTTATTAAACTTAACAAGAAAAAGCTTTTAGGAATCAATAATTTATTCACTCAGTTTTAGTATATATATATAATGTAGACAGATATACAAGCAGGTAAATTCACATACATACATACATACACACACACACACACAGACACACACGTGTGTGTGTATGTGTGCACGCACGCATTGTGTATGCATACATATATACATTTATAAATCTAACTTTCACACATCAAAATAAACAATCTAGGAGACAACAGACTAATGACTGAATATTAATAATCACTGCATATTAGTTTCATTGACCTATAAGACTATTTCCTCCTTATCAATCAATTTCAATAAGTGTCCTGTCATATATATTAGTCACATTTATCTACAGTCGCAGATAATTATACACACACACACACATTATATATATATATATATATTATATATATATATATATATATATATATATATAGTAAATGAAGAAAAACTCTAAACTTGCTTCATTACAATAATTTATTTCAACCGTATTAATACGGCATCTTCAGGTAATCACAAGAACATGACTCTTACTGAGAATTTCTATATATATATATATATATATATAATTCCTCCATCTATGAATATTTGCTTAAAGGAAATAGACAATTTCTGTCTTATCTTATTTTTGATCTTCTTGATATTCCTGATAAATATCTTAATTTCAGGTTGAAATTAGTTGATAAAGTCATCATAATTTTACTTTCAGTCCCAACATGGGCCATCCTCGGCGATAGTGTAGATTTTAAAGACAATCTATTCTATATATAGTTTATTTTAAGGGTCATTTGGTGGGAAAATGTAATAATTCATATATAAGTACAATTAGAAGTTTTAATATGCCGATTATTATAAGCATTTTCACAAGATTCGAAATTAATTTTGTTGATCGCAGTTTTTTTTTTAAATTCTAGGATTTGTAGTTTATGTTTGATATTCTCATATTCTAATATTATTGTGTTTGCAATAAAAAATTTACGAAATTTGGATGCAGGACAGGAATCTGTTTATTGAAAGTTGGGCTATTGAGCTAGAGTCAGAAAAATGCATTGTAAGACGCCTCGATAAAGTTGTGGTGATCAAACCAACGTAAATGTTTATTTTATTGTTCGAAGATCCAAAAGAAAATAAGCAGAGAGAAATTGTCTATTTTATTTAATCACACACACACACACACACACACACACAACACACACACACACACACACACACACACACCTTGGATACCTTGGTGTAAATATACATTTATTTCGACATTTTTTTTATCTCATCAGTCTTATCTTTGTTGATTCGAAGACCTCACACTAGTCTCACTCGTATGATCTTCCCGTTTTCCTTATTTTTGTTTTTACTTCTTTTTCTTCAAATCCCACGTTTATTAAAAAATAACAAAAATAAAATGAAAAAACCAGAAGAAACTACCGAATAGAAGAAATGAAATCATATTCAAATGTGAACATGCCAATAACTTTAAAGTGAGATAAAAAGCCCTTTTTAAAAGCATAAAAACATTTATGTATCCACATATTCACATAAAAACCCAATCAACAATCGGAACATAAAATACATGAAATTAGAACATACAAATTCACAAGTAAAAAATAAAATTTCAAAACTACGACGTCCGTGTAATTCATAAAATTTATAAAAATCGTTCGTGCGCACACACCCATGAACTGGTGTATTCAACAAATGTGGAAAAAAAAAAAAAAAAAAAAAAAAAGAAGAAAAAAATGAAAACGGGAAGATTATACCATTGAGACCGGCTGTGAGGTCTTCTAATCAGCAAAGATAATACAAAGTAATGTAGACATAAATCTATATCTACATTTATTCATTTATTTATAATACTCTGTGAAAATATATACGCAAATCTTTATATGTACGTTGGAGTTCTCAATTTTGCTTGAATCCTATCAAGGAAACACTTGATATCACCCGCATGTATATATATATATATATATATATATATATATATATATATATATATATATATATATATATATATATATTTGTATGTGTGTGTGTGTGTGTTTGAGTAGCATTCTTTCATTTATACATATAGAATTAAACAAAACAGATGTCTCTCAACAAACTCGTTAAACAGGAGACATCTGTTTTGTTTAATTTTCTCTCTCTGTCTCACTCTCTTTCTCTCTCTAAATAAGTTATTTTTTTAACTTCATTGTGTCACTTAAAAAATGCTATCGTAAAAGAAACAAAAAGTTATTTTCTACTAACCTAACTCTATTTTGTCATTTAAAGCACATGACCAAATTGTCAGTTTTTCTTTTAATCTAGACAAAAAAAAAAAAAAAAAAAAAAAAAAAAAGAAAAAAGGAAAAAGAAAAAAAAAAGAGAAAAGAAAAAGTAGTTTATCTTACATGTTGTCCAACAAATCCAGTTCCACAAGCAATATCCAAGATCCTTATATCTTTGTTGGGGCAGTTGTCATTAACAGCTTTGGCCACCAAATAGGGACCTTTGTAGATGTCGTTACCCATGTTCTGTAAAATAAAGTTATAATAAAATCAAAAACATTGTCATGGTATGAATAATTTATAATCAAAACGTACACTTGTCCCTTATTGCTCTACATTCTATCCTGAGTGGGACTGCTGCTTATTATTAGATTATCGTTAAATCTATCTATCTATCTATCTATCACACACACACACACACACACACACACACACACACATACACACACACACACACACACGCACATACGCACACAGACAGATACACAGACAGACAGACAAACAAACACACCCGTTTTCTTTTCATACAAATATAATTAAGTATTTATTTATTTTAAAAATTTGAACATCTATTACTTTTTTAATTCACTTGATTCAATAAACGTTTTAGAATAAATATTTTCTTTTAAACCAAGTTGCAACTTAAATCTTTTTTAAGGGTTAGTTTTATGCCTATTTTGATAACATTTTATATAAACCAAATTTTAGGAGTAGGGAAGCTCTAGAACAGATTTTATAGACAAAATTTGATTACAAAATGTCGCCATTTTTCTCGCTCCCCTCTCAAATTTTTCGAGTTTAAAATCGACATAGCTCGGCGAATTTTTCGAATTGGAAGCTCAAATTTGGGGGATTGTCTAACTTTAACCTAGTCTACCCTTGTACAAAATTTCAGAAAAATTGAAGGGGGTGGGTGACAATTTTATTTTTTTCTGGATGATTTGACAAGGAATATATATATTGTGTGTGATTGTGTGATTGTGTGTGTGTGTGTGTGTGTGTGTGTGTGTGTGTGTGTAAGAATGCAAGAAGCATCGTTAAAATTAAATCTTTACAGTCAGAGAACTTAGTCTACATGAGAAATTAAAATATGTATCCTATTTCCGAAAATTATTTAAATGTACCAAATTAAAATTGGATATACGAATTATTTCCCTTACATCCACTTGGTCTGTGTTGCGGTTCTTCAATAATGAATAACCACTCACATTTTTGTGCGATAAGGCGTAATCGTCATTATCATTTTTCGAGGACTAAATTATCCATGAGGAAATCGAGAAAGAAGAGGATGTTATCGATAACTTAAGATTCGTTTTTTACTTTATGAATTTAAAAGTTTATTTGTTTATTCATCTAGATTAATAATGATAATGCTTATTTTTCACTTTCATTTACTTACAACTCTTGCTGTTATTTTCTTTTAAAATATGATGATTCATTGATTTTCTTTAAAAACGAGTTTATTGAATTTATTTGTGTCACTCTTTCATTGCTAATTTATCACGGATGTTATTTGCTGAAGTCATTGTCTTAAGATAGGTATACCCAAAAATCGGCTGTTAGAGTCAGCTAATGTTTTTTTAAACGATTTAAAATTAATTAAATCTATTATTTAAAGTCAAACTTTTGTCTAAATCGATAAGTAGTAACATAATGACCATCAATAAAAAAATGCAAAATAATATTACACATTCAATTCATTTTTAATACATTTAAAACGAATTTTTTGGTCAATTTGATTGAAATTGACCAAAAAATTCGGTCATTGACCCTCTTGAAATATGGCCTGTTTACAAAATTCATGTAACATTAGCGATTTTTAAAAATTTACCAAAAATCAGGAAATTATCCGATTTTTATGAAATTTTCAGTATATATTCATTAATTAATGAATTTTATAATGCATTAGTTATTTTATTTCAAAACTTTAATTAAGTATTTTTGCTATGAAAAATTAATACATAAAATTCATTTAAAATATGAAAATCCAGATGTTAAGTTTAAAATGTTATATTTTTAGATTCTAAAAATAAATATCTATTTAATGCAAACCTTATTTTAGGTGCATAAAGTAATAAGTTTCGAAGAAAAACTCTATTGAAAATTTAGCCCCCCCCCTTTTTAAGCAGAAAAAATATCGATGTATAATTTTTTCTTTTATAAGATAATCGCTAATTAAATAATTATCGAAATGAGTAAAAAAGAAATCCCCAAAAAATTTTAATATTTTTTTACATTTTATTATCCGATTTTCGGTACTTATTTTCTCATAGAAAACCCCCGTATTTTTTTTTCTATTCATAACTCCGGTCTTTTATCTTTTTATTTAGTACCGAAAACTGACCAACTCGCCAAAATGTTACGCCCCCAAAATAAGTCAAAATTAAGTGACCTGAAAAAAATCAGAAAGTTTTGAAATAAATAATGCATTATAAAGTTCATTCATTGATAAGTCAACACTGAAAATTTCATTAAAATCCGATAATTCCCTGATTTTTGGTAAATTATTTTCTGTAGAGGGTTAAATTAATTTGGTCAAAAATGGATTTTCCATCAATTTTGGGTCTACCTATCTCAAGACATTTAAGATTTGTGTCACCTGTTGGGCTTACAGGTAAATGTTACAGAGTGCAAAGATTTTGTTTTAGATTCTCTGATGTGAGAACCAGTTTTCTTTTTTCTAGTTTAGAATTCCAAACAAGAGAAATAAAAGAGCGTAAACTATTGAAGGAAACTTTCACATTAACATGATATTTAATCTAATCTAAAGTTTACTTTAGATTAGATTAAATATCATTAATATTGAATCATTTTTTGTTCTTTTTTGTTTTCAATTTTTTACTGAATATTCAGTAAAAAGAGCCTGCAAATGGACCACAAAAATAAATAGATACTCTTCTCTGCTAAGCAATTAAGATATATGTATGTAGTTTATATGTGTGAACAGAGAGAGAGAGAGAGAGAGAGAGAGAGAGAGAGAGAGAGAGAGAGAGAGAGAGAGAGAGAGAGAGAGAGAGAGAGAGAGAGAGAGGACTCTTCTGTGTTTATTTTATTTATCAAACAATTTCTGTGGGAAGATAAATATGAAATATCAATGATAAACATTATCAATATAAAAGAAACAGAGAAATGAAAAAAAAAGACGAAGGAAATAAGAGAAGAAACACAAAAAGCGAAAAAAAACAAAAAAAAAAACAAAACAAAAGCAAAAAACAAACATGTAAAAAAGTAAAAAAAGCGAAAAAAACAACAACAAAAAACCAAACAAAACAGAAGCAAAAAACAAACATGTAAAAAAGTAAAAAAAGCAAAAAAAAAAAAAAACAAAAAAAAAACAAACAAAAAAGCAAAAAAAAAAAAAAGTGACAACCTACTTCATCATAACTTCCCGTGTTTTTGTTTGCCCAATCTGTGTAGATACATTTGACATCGTCTTTTGAAATTCCTTCTTGCAATGCTTTGGACATTTCAAAGCATCCATCTTCCGTTGGAAAGCCGAGTTTAGTTGCTGTGGTCTTATCAAATGATACAAAAGATGTGGACATTTTTAGAAAATTTTGAAAATATTCAAAAGCTAAAAACAAAAATAAGAAAAATTTCTTATTTGTTCGATGTTTGCTGTTGTAAAATGTTTTTTTTTCTTTTTCTTTTTCTTTCTTCCTCTTCTTTTCACGGCACCGCAGAAGAGCTTTTAACTTGCAGCAAACAGGTGTTTTTATAATTGTTTACCAAAAAATGCGCTCATTATAAACGCGTCTGTCACATGGCTTGATCATGTGACTCGTATGATGCAATGTGGATATTTCTTATTAAACAATATTACATCTTTATATTAAAATGTTATTTGCACTGGTGTTAAAAAATATGCACTGTTGATATCCCATGTATCTTAAAAGAATGACGTAAAAGTGTATGTGGGTGGGGGGAGCGTACTGTTTTTTTTTATCATCACTGATAACATCACCATCATCATCATCAGCAAAGTTTTAATTTTTAGAATTTGAAATTTTTAATTCTTAAAATTAAATTTCTGTAGACTTTATTTATTTATAGATTTCAACATTATACCAGTTTTTATATTTTCAACGCCGGTTACACTAACAGCCACAATTTAATCATAGCCACATTCTATAGTAATTATCACCGAAAACCAATAATGCCGATTCAGCATATCTAAAAATGATAATTATTATTTATCACTTCAATCTGTAAGTATAAAGAATTTCTTTTCAAAATCAGGTAAGTGATCATTGATTTTCTTTAAATAAAATTTCTTTGAGGTTTACATTATTTTGAAAAGTTTTAAAAAACAATTTGATATTTCTGTCGTTAACAATTTAATCATAACGTAATTACAAACATAATGTTTTCTTTAAAATGAACCTTAAATCTTTCTCCTTTGAGATGTTTATAATTTTTTTAATAACTAGCATAGAATTTCAGTCCACACAAGGAGGAAAGATTTGTACAATTGTTTCCCCTAGGAAAGAATTTTGTGGCTACTTTTAGGCAAAATTCTAGATGTAATCAATTAAAAAATCATTTATTTCAAAATTTATATTGCGCTTGAATTTTACTTTAAAAAAATTTATAAAAGAATATTCAAATAATTTTCGTGAAAATATTTTGCACACATTATTTTCCCTTAGAACGCAAACAACACATTTTGTGTTCTTAACTGTACAACTAAATATAGCATTTTGAAAACAATTATCTTTTTAGGCCAGATAAATAAATGATGAAAAGTAAATTATCATGAAATAATTAAAGACTAAAATATGAAATCTGTTTTACAAATTGTTGAAACCCGCTCTTTAATAGCCAAAATAATATTTAGTAATTAAATCTAAACTTACAACTAAAATGAAATATTTTAAAATCACTTTATAGAACGAAAGGTAAAATAATCTCAGGTAATTGTTTCCTTGTCATAAAATATTAAAGTTAGCACATTTTTTAATATTCTATGACAAAGAAACAAATAATAGAACAAATCCAATATATATATATATATATTATATATATATAAATTCTCGTAATAAATTGTCTTTAATTAATGTTCTCAAACATAGAACAAGAAAGAAAATAATAATTTGTGTTCAAAATTGTTTTAAAATAGTTATAAATAACAGAATTATAAAACAAACCAACTAGATTGTTTACACACACACACACACACACACACACACACACACACATCACACACACACACACACACACACACACACACACACACACACATATATATATATATATATATATATATATATATATATATATAATTTCTCGCTACGTGCTAAAAAAACGCGTTTCCTCAACAACACAGGTTTCCCCACCCCTTTTTACTACGGTTTTTACTACTGTAGTCGTGCGTATCTCTTCTGTGCTGTGCCCACATATGTAATAAAAAAAATGATAACTTGCCTTAAAATATTTTATGGACAAGAATAAATTATAGATAAATGAATAAATGAATTCATTATAATTTTTTAAAGTGGCTTAAAATATAAATTTTCTACGCTGAATATAAAATGGGATATTTCTGCTACCTTGTATGTTTAAAGTTTAAGAAGAATTTAAGCAATGGATGACTTTTTATAAACAATGAGTGCATTAAACAAATTAAAGAGTATAAGTGAAATAATCTGTGATATCAATGAGGAAAGTAAAACAAAGTACAATAAAATAAGATTTCGCTTCGTTATGATTAAAGACTTGGGGAAGTTGTTAACTAACTTCTAGGAAGACAATGAACCTACCCCCTGTTAAGATTGATGAAAAGAATATTAATTTTAGTAGGGAATTTTAGTGGAGGGATCAATTTTGAAAGTTTAAAAAATCTATTCTATTCTTTTGTCGCTGATATAGAATTTAAAATGCTAGTTTGTTATATGTAAAAGAAATTCTATTTGGTTACTCCTTGCAAACCATGAAAAAAAAAAAAGAAAAAAAAGAAGTGTTATAAATATATTAAAGAATATGTTCTCAGTCAGTGAAAATATAATTAATAAAGAATTATTAAAGTTTTATCTGTTTTTGTGGATTATGTCATTTCCGAATTGGGAACTATTATCATTCTACATAGTATTTCTCTGAGAGATACGTCACCTAAATACCATGTAGAAGGATATGTTGTCACCTTTCCGTCCACTAAAGACGATGGCGTAGTGTCAAAAATAATTATCTGCATTTGCGCAAATTACTCTGATCAATTCCCGAGTGACAGTTTTTGGTGCACTGAATGCACACAAACTGTGATGCTTTCTGGGACTTGTATTTCCCCCCTCTTTCGCGCTCTCTTTTCTGTCGAGACTACTCTCCTCTCAGCCTCACCCCTCTCCGTGCCTTGCCTAACGGTAAGGCACCAGCCTCTCACGTGTTTGTATCAATATGGAATATCCTCATGTCTTTCCTACAGACATCATTAAATCGTAGGCGCGGTCTACCTACCTATCGGAAGTCTTTTATTAATTCGCCATACAAAAGATATTTGGGGATGCGGTCATTTTCCCTTCTCCTGACTTGTCCAAACCAGCGAAGGCGCCTCTCAGAGAATGGAGAACATGCTGGTCATGTCGGCACAATCCAACCCGACTGTGTTGGGCACTTTATCCTGCCAGCGGATGTGTAGAATATGTCGTAGACATCGGAGATGGAAACTATTGTTTCCGTTCGTAGCTTGTATACGTTGTCCACGCTTCGCTACTGTAGACACGCAGTTTGGTTTTCTTGGTGAGACTGGCATTATTCCAGACTCACTTGCTCAGTTTGGTCATGGCTGCTGCTGCTGCTTTCGCTATTCTGCTGTTGACTTCAGAATCAAAGGAGTCGCAGATGATTGATCCGAGGTACTCTCTACGGATTCAAGGTTGCATCATTAATATTGATGTAGAAGGATAATAGTTCTGAATTTCGAAAATAACGTCAGAATCTAGCGAAAATTATTCCAAACCGTCTCCGTGTCAGTACTACTTTACATTATTTGGATTCTATTCTATGATTTTATCACTTAGAGAAAAAAAAACTACATTGAAATCGTACAGGGATGCTGCGTTCTGTCTTGAACAAATCCTGGAATCAGAACCCCATAAAGGAGCAACTGTACATCCATTTGCTTCCTATCACACAAACCATCCAAATAAGATAAACAAAATATGCTGGACAGTAAAAGCGAACTCATAAAGTTCTCCTATGAGCGCCTACGCATGGACATATGAGGATGGGTAGGCCAGCAAAAACAAAAAACAAAACAAAAACAAAAAACAAAACAAAATCAAAAAACAAAAACAAAACAAAAAAACTACATCGATCAACTCTATACGGGCACTAGATGCTGTGAAGAGGACTTTCCAGGAGCGATGGCCGATTGAGACAGATGGCGAGATAGAATCATGGATATTCGTGCTGTCGGCACTGGGGAACAATTTTGGACATAATTTCTGTTGAGTTTGATTTTTCATTTGATTTAGACTAATATTGACATGCTGATTTCAAAACTGCAATCAGTTTTCTTCTATCACGTCAAGTTTTTTCTCTACTGCTTACTCCCAAAATAAGCAAAATTGCATCATTTGTCTGTAAGTAATGGAACGGGTCAACTGATTGCGTTGATATTTTTTATTGAAAATAAAGGAGAATTATTCAGATCTGGTGATTAGGTTGATTCTCAGTCAAAGAACAAACATCAATGCATTTGTGAAGCTAGTCTATTTGCATATTTTGAATTAAAACGTGTCGATTAAAGCAAGATGAATGATTCCACCAAAATTTGAACTTCATGGAGGAATGGTATCAAAGTATATGGGATGTAAATATGATGGCTGACTATGGAGCATAAAGGGTAATTGTCCACATATTGAACACTCTAGAAAAAAAACTATGTGTAAATTTTTCAAATTGTTACAAGTAGTTAATACTTGTACACAATTTGACTTACAGTCACAATATCCTTTGTAGGAACAAGATGAATTTGTACAAACATTACAGTCAAGCTATTATTTTCCATAGTAATTTTTTAAAACATTCTATAAAATAAGTTCAAATTTGTCACATGCATTATTTTAATGTTTTTTGAGACCAAACCGTAAAAGACCTGTTACTTAAAAAGTTGATGTAATAGAGAAAAAAAATGGGGAAATCTTTGGATTCAGAGTTCAAAAGTTTGTCAAAAACAAGTATCAGATCTAGCTCAGTCTACTGTTTTATTATTTCCGATTATATATACATTCTTAAAACCTTCCATAAAATAAGTAAACATTTGTTAGATGCTGTATTTTTACAGTTTTTGAGAAAAATCGAGGGTATCCCGTAGCTCAAAAAGTTGACGTGATATAGATAAATTGGGTCCATTTTTGGATTCAGTGATCAAAAAATAGTAAAAAACAAGTGTCAGATCCAATTCAGCCAAAATCGTGTTCCCCAGTGTAATCATTCTTCAAATAATCTAGAGAACTAACCTTCATACTGACATTATATACTTATATATCATTATGTTTCAATTTTATTGAATAGAAACAGAATTATTATTTTCTTGATCAATTCGCATGGCAAATTCCAACACTTTGAAAATAAGATATCATTCCCTATGTACAAACCGAGTACCCCTCTCGATGTTCCTCAAAAAACCCAAGAGGGAAGGGCTCCTCGTGCCGTAATGGCTAACGTGCTGGACCGCGACTTCAATGTATTTACCTCGTATCCCACTTGTACGGGTTAGGCATAAGGCCCTATTAACGTGTGACAACCACAACCGAAGCTCATGGGTGGCGGGTGAAAAATTGCGTCGATCCCGTCGGCATTCCCCCTCAAGGGGGGCGTCTCAGGCACTGGGCAATAAACCCAGCCCTGCCCCTTTAAATCAAGGGGGCAGGTGTTGCCTGGGGGGATGGCCGCCTGGGATCGACGCCGTTGATCATGGCAATCCCCACCCGTTGGGCGGGGCTGCATAGTAAGCGAATTTCAACTCCAGTAGCGTTAGTCACTTTCGGACTAATACACTTGGGAAAAGTATGAATGCCCTCACCCCCCAGCTATGAGTTAATTAGTACCACTACTGTTCTACAAGGATGGCTTTGACATTAAATATCCCACGAAGGTTGATGTGCCATTAAATAAAGAAACCAAACCGAAAGCGTCGAAAACCTGATGAGAATAATCCTATTTCATAAATTTCCCATCAAACGTATCAACTTTGTTTTTAAGTTTTTGAATATACGAGATATATTGTGTTTATGATAATCTCCTTATTTAGTGGAATGCAATTTGGAGTTCAGTGTTCAGTGTGTCCGATGAAAATTCTATCGGTTAAAAAAATGAGGCAATTATCAGATTTCATAGAAGCCACAAACAATTCCTTTTGTGTTCAGTTGGCCAGAGACGATAGAACAAATTCTGTGCCATAATACAAAAACAATATGTTTAATGATAACTTTAATGAATTAGTTTTTAAACAAGGGATAATTGAATTCATAAATATGTCACACTATAATATTACAATTGGATCTCTTTCAGAATAGAACCAGTAACCCAAGATAAAACAACAAAAATGCATATTTTCAATTCCTCTTTCAAGAGAATTATTTCAAGGGGATTATTCGTTAAATGAAATGAATTCGGTGTAATTAAGAGAATAATCTTATGTGGGAGTTGTTATTATTCATGACTATTAAATATGCATGACATTAGAAAAAAATAACTGAACTATGAAAACCTACGCCAGGATGAATGTACTGTTGTACTTAAAAATAATCTCCCTAAAAACTTATTGCATTTTCATAAAAATCAGTAAACAGAAAGAAGAAAAGGAATTCCTATACCCCCCAAAAAAAAAATCAACAACAAAACAGAACAACAAAAAACAATGCGATAACATGCATAACAGCTATTTTTATAATTTAATAAACGTTAATATAGTTGTGACAGTACTAATCTACAGCCCGTCCAGTCTCGCTTGCTTAAACGACCTTTCATCACGTTGTATGTGTGTGCTTTTTAAAGTCTCCCGCCGGTTTTAGTCGAAATTGTTGAAGCCATGAAAGAAATAAAAAAAAATCAAACAAACAAAAGAGCAAACAAAAAAAAAAAAAAAAAAAAACAAAAACAAAACTCAAAAACCAAAAACCAAAAACCAAAAACAACAAAACCAAAACCAAAAAGGAACAAAATGAATCCAAGAATAGTCTTTATTTCCGACAATTTCTCTTCGGGTGGGTGTAACACTAAGTCGAGGATACCCTAACTATAGCAATAAGGACTTGGATGTCGGTCAGTTTTATGTTTCGCTGCAGCGATTTTCTTTGAATTATTATGGGACCACGGCGTGGCCTGGCCACCATCTTTCTCTATCAAACAGCCTCCTTGAATATATGATGCTTTTACAGTTCGACCACTTAGTACAAAATACATTGTCTACTGACCTATGATCATGAATTTATTATAGACATTTAAAAACTAATCCTAATTTCCATCGAGAAATCATTCTTTTATCATTTATCCTTTAAAATTACATATACACTACGCATACATACTCTTACATATACACTTGCACCAACATGCACAAAGCGAGAGCCGGGAAGGGATTTGTAGCACCCACAGAGACAAATGAATTGTAAATCTTCAGGACAAAAGCTTGTTATTTTCAGAGCAGAAAATTCTGTTTTAAAATTTCACGTTAAACTTCACGTTATCGATAGCAATAGACAACACCAGTGGGATCTGACACTAGTTTTTAACTATTTTTGGGCTTCTGAATCCAAGAATAACCCCAGTTTTTCTATATCACATCAACCTTTTGAGCTACTCTCGATTTTTCTAAAAAATCATAAAAATACAGCATCTAACAAATTTGTGCTCATTTTTTTAAATGTTGTAAAAAAATCACATATAATGTAAAATAAAACATTATAATGTTATGCAAATTTTAGTCTAAACCAAATGAAAAATCAAACTTAACAAAAATGATACCCAAAATTATTTCCCAGTGTATTGTAACCAAAATGAAGCCACTACATTATTTCTCACAAGAAACTAGTCATACAAGAAAGTCGTATATTTTGTAATGTCAAATCGTAGCATCATAACCCTGACAACCTTTCGAGGGGACGAAAAAAAGTGTTAAAATAAATTCAACTGGAATTAAAATTTACTGGCCTCCCGACGCAAGCAATATGTAACACAAGGTCTTTTTAATGTCGGGAGGGTGGCTTTCAGAACTCACAGACAGCAACAATTTTCTTCAGTCATCTCAGCACTCCAGATGGTCGCGAACTGTCGAAACCTTTGAAGAAAATTTTAGAAAGTGCACTAGTTTTTTTTTCTTTCAAAATCATTAACCAATAAATATCCATATTAAACTCTTTTACAAAGATAAGCTCTAAACAATTGATAATACACATTACTGAAATATTCAACCAAATCGTTATACAACCTTAAAATATTTGTAGATAATATGAATAGAAGGGCATATCCACCACCAAAATAATTAAGCGAACTGTATTTTTCCTTTCTTTACACATTACTATATCATATAAAAAGGAATTCAACACAAATTTTATCTTCAATTAGAATTAACATTATCCCAAGAAAACAGAAATGGACATACATTAATTCTTCATATTGACATTTTGAAAAATATTTTTATATAAATCATATATTTTATTTTTAGTTATTTTCATGTCCCCGTATTTAACTGTTCTAATTAAATCTATTAAAAATCCATTAAAAAAAGTCATAACTTCATCCTACGGAACAGATGTTTGTTTGTTTCATGTTTGTTTTGTTTTACGGCATATCAACCTCGGTGGGTCATGTAATATTTTTGATGCGTAGCGATAGTTTGGTAGAAAACAAATGTATATATGTATAGATGTTAACTATTGTTCAATTACTCATATTTTTGAGTACAATCCCACTTCTTTTAAGAAATGTAAAATCCTGGATGGTCTTATTTTCGTGAAAAGTTTTTTTCAAATTACATGCTCGTATTTTGTTCGCACTAGATCAAAGTCTACACACTCTAGCAGTATGTTTCACTGTAAATCTCTCTTGGCATGTAGTGCATATTGGGGATTCTCTGTCCCCCAGTAAAGGATGATGGTTGATGTAGGTGTAGCCTATGTGAAGGCGGGTCAGCACAACCTGTTCTCTTCTATTTTGTTGTATTTTAAGTTCCAATGATAGGTTTAATGTTTTGAGTTTGTGATGAGTCTATTCAAATAATTATATCAGACACTTGTGTCTATTTCTGTTGTCTCTATAACGTCTTCATGTTCCTGAATTTTTTCAAAGGATGAATTGAATGATATCATTCAAAATTTGAAGGATTCAGATAATAATTTTCAAAGGATGAATTAAATGATATCATTCAAAATTTGAAGTATTCAGATAATAATTTTAAAAGTTGAAACATTAGTTCTAATGTGTCAAGTACTGATACCTGAAAATGGATTAAGAAGAAAAAGACAATAAGAATTAGATATCGGCAAGTTGTAGAACTTTTTATATGATATACCTTTTTTTCAAAGGAATCTCTCTAAAAAGGGAAGATCTAAATGTCCTGTTATGAGAGACCCATTAACAGGTTACTGATTACCTGACAGACTATGAGCTGTAAGTATTCTTTTAAATTATGACTAAATTAAAGATAATAGATTAAAATCAATTTTATCTTTATATTACTTCAAAAATTAAACGAGATATGAGAAGTGATCATTGATGTGTACAGGCTTCATTCGATGATAAAAAAAAAGAAGTATCAAGAACTTTCATACTTCACAAAATGTACTTATATTCTTTTTTAATCATCAAGTGGCAGAAGAAGCATCGCAATAATTTATTTGGTTTGTTTGGTTTGTTTTGTTTTACGGCATATCAACCTCAGTGGGTCATTTAATGCCAATAATGTTTTGAAATAAATCAATTCTTAATGGATAATACAATTTTTTTTATAAATACGTTTTCTATTTAACCCATAGATGGGACCCTAACAGGTACTACCACTCCGGGTCAGAGTGGACCAGGGAGCAATGGTGATGAAGGGATGCTCCACATTCCCCAAACCTCCAAAACTGGAACCTCACCATCAGATAGAGTTTAACGTCATTCCCAGGACATGTAGACCCGCAGCCACCGCCTTCTAGCACCCATATGATAAAAAGGGGTTGAGGCTTGCCATAAGGGCAATAGGGTTGGGAAAATCATATAGGTGCTAGGGCTTGATGTGACCAGCCGATTGATCGGAGGGGGCCTCTCCGACCGCCTGTCTAGCCCAAGATAGGGCCAAAGTGGAGTATTGCATGTCATGAACTGCTCATCCACCTGGGCTCTATCACTAAGCATCACGGGTCTCCACCCACGGCCAACAGGTGGCCCCATTGGGGGAGTCTTACCCCTCTGCAGAGGTGCAGTCGGTGCATTCTTACGCCCCAGCCGACTGGGCGGGCAATAGTTTATGTTGTTCAAACCTTACAATTTCACTTCTCTGAAAATTTCTAAATTTTTCATCACTCGTTAAAGTAAATTCTATCAAAGTATTCTGACACCAATCAAAGTCTTGACTACATTTATACACAAATAGAATAAATAAATAAACAGTTTTGGACAACTGGACAAGACTATTAAATGAAAACTTGATGATAACAAAATAAAACATAAATACTGTCGATGTTCCTGAATATGAAATGAGATTAGGAATACGCTATATTTAGCATTTATGTATCAAATAAGCAGCAGTACCTTCATATCGTTTTTTTCCTGTGTTCTTACTGGGAAAAAAGGGGATTGCATTGTTACAGTTAGAATTGAATATATAAAATATTGATGATTTATCTTTTAGATTTAATAAAGATAAAGATTAAGATAAACAACCAGATTTACGTCATATAACATTGTTATGTGTAATCACAATTTTGTGCAATGTAAACTTAGTTCTTCAAAAGTTAAATTCACACACACCCACCCACACACACACACACACACACACATATATATTTATATATATATATATATATATATATATATATATATATATATTGTACATACCGAACTAAAAATTGTAAAATTAATTTCAGCAATAAACTGATGGATCTCTTGAAGAGAGAGTATAAACACTAAATTATACAAAGTAAAAACGTAAATATTTAGATGATTCAAGGGATTAAACTAAAAAAATAATAAAAATAATAAACTAGCGGTGTAGTAATTTTAATATCACGATATTCAATATTCATAATATTCATACAATCGAACATTAAATTGCGTTCAGGAAGAAATCTAACAGACAATTCTTAAAACGTATCAACTTTTATTTGATGCGTAAACCGAACAAAGATGCAAAAAGGTAAAAACATCCATTTTATAAAAAAATGTGAATAATTACTTCTGATTATGTTTAGTTGTGGAGAGAAATGACGTCGTTTTCGAGGAAAAGAGACCTAAGCACCTTTTTGTTACTCTGACAACTATCTATGTCGCTTTCTAACGATCATTTAGAAAATTCCCTCCGCAGATAATATTCAAATGAAAATTCATCTTGCAGACATTACAACAACACTTCTTTCTAGGACACAGCAATTATATCTAGGATCAAAGTGTAGTATTTATCAAGGCAATCTGCGTCAAATCAAAGTGTCACCCCTGGCATAGAACTTTCTATTAGGGTTAGAGTGTAGTATCTACAACGATTGTCGTAGGAAATGGACACAGTGACCTAAGTTGAAATCCTGGACGAGTTTGTTTGAAATTTACGTAGTGCTTGGGAAAGGTATGAATCCAACTATTCTCCCTCCAGCTTTGGGTAAACAGCAGGACAGACTGTGCTTTTTGACCTTGGTTAGGCAACCGCAATAGGAGAAGAGAAACTCTGAATTCAAACCTGTTAAATTTCGCTTAAGAAATTGGCGTTGTGTCAAAATCCTGCTCATGTGGAAGGGTTGGGTATATACATACAAAAATCGGATTACTATTATTGGGGTGAGTGAAAACAGATACCGCTACTACACTCTCATTGACAAATAATGAAACAAACAAACCGAATAATATACTTTGTTCATTATATAGATTATACATAATTTATATAATGAACAAAGTATATTCTTCTGCTTGTTTGTTGTATTTGTTTATCATTTTCATAAAAATCGTTATCTGACTTTGTTTTTTAAAAAATACATCTTACTTTTATCGCCTGAAATCAGTAAATGCCAATTCCAATCAAAACAAGACTTCGTATCAACAATTTTATCACATTAATGACACCATGTAGAGGTGAAAGTTTAAGGAAGAAGAGAGGTTATCTCTCAAGTTTGACAACGTAAAGAGTTTTATCATTGAAATTCCATTGTGAAGGGTGGAGAGTTAATGAAGTTGAAGTGTTTATCTCCTAAATAATTCTTTGAACGAATCTCTTTTTAGAAATATGTTCAAAAATGTTTTCCTTTTATGGGGGAAAGTGTTTTTAAAACAATTCTTGTAATAAAAAAATGGGTCAAATTGTAAATACAAGCAGACAACAAAAGAAAACATCAAAATTTATACTGAGTTAAATTTTAATAGTCAGTCATAGGCGCCAACATTTGTGGGATTGTTGGTGGTCGACACAATACTTTTTTAAATCCAAGGTTATCTTTATCTGGCAAAACATTTGGAAGGAGTTTTGTCTCATAATTCAATTTACTATTTATCTGAATTTTTGAGATAAGCCTTGATAATTTGTATTATTTGTATTATTCTATTGGCTCCCGATTACAAGAAGGTTCCCGAGTTCAAAAAAAGGTTCACGAGCTCGAGACAACTCCCGAGTCCGAATAGAAGGTTTCCGAGTTGGAGAAGGCAAGAAATACCTGAAGAAGGCTGGAGGGCACATCGGCCGAAACATTGTACAGATAACAATAAAAATGAGGATAATAGTCGAATAATCCAAATAATACTAATTCAATTTAGTTGAAGAGCTCACAGGCTTCCTTAGATTACCCCGTTTTCTTAAAGTATCATATGGACTCATTCAAGGAGATTAGTAGTCTTGTTCACAATTTCAAATCCTAACTTTTGTGAGGTAATCCCTCTTACCGAAAAATATAGAAACCGTGTTTTAATGTTTTAATAAGAAAGTGTTTTTGTAATTTCATATAGAACTTTTATTTTTAAAATGCCAGGATTGTTGGTCGACTTGTACACATAAGTGGCGCATTGTAACTGTTCTAACTGTTGAACAGTTCACGAAAGATAGAGAGTAATAAACTCGCTTTAACCCACACATGGCTCGGAGTTATTAATGGTGTCAGAAGCAGTGAACTTAACCATATATAAGTCCAAATCCCATGGTGCTAACGAGGGAAAATATGTTAACTTTCTTAAATTGTATACTTTAGTTTAAACAAATCATTTCTCTTGAATTATAAATATAATCACCCTCGTAAGTCCCACACATAATTTATGCATTTAAGATAGATAAGTTTGATATCCTAGAAATCATTTTAATTGTTGTTTTTTTAAATTATAATCGCGGATAGTGATAAAACTTTATTAAAAGTTTATTTGTTGTTTGTCATAATTCACTGAATTTATGTAAAATTTGTTTTTCTTTTGTAAATATTTTGCTTTGCACTTATATGTACATTTCTCCATGTGTTTATGCAAAATCTTTGTTTAATTGCAGTTTTCACAGCTACATATGTCTACAAATGGAAGTATCATTCGGCAATTTGTCACTTCTCTCACGTATTCTACATTTCGATGGCGGTTACACGTCATACAAATATCTAAGGACTCATAACCGTCTAACGAGTAGATTTTCTCAGAAAATAACAACACGAAAATGAAAATTTCGAAGATTACTTATTAAATTTGTGAGTGGAAAAAATACAGGCAAATGAGAACGACGTGATAAAATCACAAATAATAAAAGGAACAATAAATACAACTGAAACACACGAAAGGTTCTTCCGAGGGAACGATTTAAATCTGGCAAAAGGTATTGATTGATACAGAACAAAGAAAAATCCAGTCGCACAAAATCACTTCCCCAAAAAGAAACCACGATAAATTAAATCGACAACAACACAGAAATATAAAATGTGACTGGAAGAGACAAAAGAATTTGATCCCTCAGAAATGGCACTCAGAAATGTTAATAAAAGAATTGACTATAATACAAAAGAACCAGAGACAATAGACGAATTCATTTCCAGATTGCGCCTGCAGGCAGCCCAGTGTGATTTTCGGAAAACGAAACATAGAGATGAATTTAACTCTGAGTTTGATAAGATGTCAATAGAGCAAATAATTGCTGAAAAAATATACCGAAAAGTACAAAAACACATTTACTTGCAGAAGAAAATGACCCCAGAGAAAGCTATACAAATGGGAAAAACCATAAAGTTTCAATCAAACCATATGAAGCAGTTATAAGCCACAAGAAACCAAAACGCACAACAGAATGCCCCAGTTGATAAGTATACAGAATACTCACAAAAACAGATGCTGTCAAAAATGTGGAGAGAACCACAAACCGTATGACAGCCTAAGGTACAGAATGCCGAAAGTGTGAGAAACGGAACCACTGGGCCAGTGTTTGCAGAACGAAGAAAAAAAACGAAATATAACACTCTACCAAGGGAACGATACAAGTCGAAATACGACCAGAGACACAATAAAAATATTCATGCGGTAGACAATGACACTGACAATAGGGATTATGATGATCTACAATTCCGCACTATAAACAATTTGGATAGCCGTACTGAAGTCACTACAAAAATAAAAATCCAAGTACTAGGAAGAGAAAAGACCCCATCGAAACTACTGGTAAAAGTAGACACTGGTGCAGAAGGAAACACGTCACCACTACGAATATATCAGTAGATGTATCCAAACCCACCAACAAAAGTAGTGAAGTAATCAAACACGATTTTAACAGCATACAATAAGACCATCATACCCCAAATTGGTACCATCAAATTCAAATGCAAATACAACCAAGACACGTGGTCGGCAGAAACATTCTTCATCGCAGACACAAACGGATCAGCAATACTGCCAAGCTGCCGACATTGCGAAATAAAAGAAAACAAACAAATACACGCACCTCGAAAATGCCCATCTACCTAAAAGATGAAATAAAAAAGAATAAGACAAAATGGTGAAAGACCGGGTCATAAAAGAAATTAAAAAAAACAACCGACTGGGTTAGCAGTCTAGATGTTATCACCCTGTCCCAACCCTGGAAGAAATGACCCATAAAATATCAAAAGCAAAATGGTTCAGCAAGCTTGATGCAAAGAATAGCTACTGGTCCATCAAACCTAATTAAGAGAGCCAAAACCTAACATGCTTTAACAGTCCATTTGGCAGGTACTGTTTTATGAGGATACCATTCGGACTGATGATGAACCAGAATGTATTCCAACAAAAGATGGACCAAATACTTTAAAAATGCCCCGGAATCATGGGTATCTCTGATGATGTTGTGCTATTTGAAAAAGATGAAAAGGAGCATGATAGTGTTATAACAGAAATAGATATCTCTCTTGATTCACAATTTCTACTAACACAATGCATCCACTCACCAACAAAACACATTTAAAAAACAAAACAAAACACTTCGGAAAGAACATAAGTTACTGACATCAACTGATGTTAAGCCCGTGACAGCGAAAATGAAATGAACAAAAAACAAATATTCTACGCATAGGCTCCAGCAAAATTTCCGGTCGAAAAACAAATTTTATAAACAATTCAAAATATTTTCTATTTAATGTTTTTCAACCAATAAAAAATCTTCCCCCAAAACCCGTCAAAGGCCTTCTCGAGCCTATCACTTGCATATACATCACTTATCACTTATATATACAGCCGACTTAGTCAAAAAGTCAGTTAAGGGTAGACAGCCAGAGCCGACACACACCAGGTCGAAATAAAGTAATCGCCATACTATACCCACACCACACCTCGCGTCACGCAGAGCCAGGACTGACTTTTAACCCCACACTTGCCCTCATTTCGCCAAGCAGCGAAAAGGAATTATCATCTCGACAATTCCAGCTTTTGTTTATTTTAGATAAACGAAATTAATCCAAACCTTCTCTTCTATTTTTTCTTTTGCAAACCATACGCATTTCAACTTGCTCTGCCTGATGAAAGCTGCAAACGAAAATGGCCTTGTATTCAACAGCACAAAATGCAACATCAAGACCAAATCCTTAAAATTCTTTGGTGGAATTTACGATGAGAATGGAGTACACCTAGATCCCCAAAAAGTAGAAGATATCAAAACCCTAGAATCTCCTATCAACGAAGCTAGAGACTCACTTTGAAACGGGTCCTAAAAAGTATCGAAGGTTGCTTATGATTCGCGTGAATAAATATATCCATGAAAACATCTATCTGCGTGAGGATACTTATTTCAATTAATCTTAATCTTACGATCACAACATATCCCACTAAAACAGAAGAAAAAACAAGACAAAAGAAAACAAAACAGAGAAAAGTTTATCAGTAATGTCAAAAGAATTTCGGATAGCCATCATTTGTATCGTTGGGGAATGATAACTTGTTGTATGATGGGATTGTTGAGCTTTCAGATCTCGGTCAGTCTTTGGCGTTCAGGATGCTGGCAATGAAAGGATGAAATATCTTCTAACGGGATGATGTTTTCATAGTCAACATCTGGTTTAACAAGTACTTTCTCCCTTGTCTCTAATTTTTATGCCTTTACCAAATAAGAACGGGGATACTTTGTTTATTTCCTATTAATCTTTGTGATACCAGTCTAGTAGATACGTTCTCTTTCTCTGGCGATATAATATTCAATACCTTGGTGTTCTGAGTGGATGAGATTTCGGACTTCTCCACGTAGGTCAATTGGGACGATTATTCTGTTCACTTTCAAAATTAGTTCATTCAGGTCCACTCTTATTGTAGCATTGTAAACTGTCTCATCAGTTGATATTTTTTTACGGTCTTGGGTTCTTGTTTGTCATTGATTGGGATATGCTTGTGAGATATACATGGACTTACATATTTTTGTGGGTATTTTGGTTTTGCAGTCATTTAAGTATACATGTGGTAGTGTGTCAGTGATTTCTGTGAGTCAGGAACATCTGCTTGATGAGATGTTGATCAGAGTGAAGTCAAATCACTTTGGTAAGTGACTTTTTGAAGTTTGACAATAAAAGTTTGTGATCGTTATCAATTTCAAAATGGTGTTCATATACAAATTTTTGTTTTTCTTTTGCAGCTAAATAAAATGTTGATAGTTTGTCGTTGGAAATGTAGTTCTGCTCAGCTGAAGTATTGACATTCGATGCATACGCTTATAAGGCTGCCAACTTCTCTTTCTCTTTTGTTCAAGGATTGCTCTTAAACGAAATTTACTTGAGTCTGTTGAATATTTGTTGGAAGCGAAATATTATAAAATTGTAATAAGGGTTTTCTTTGTGAGTAGATCATTCATATTATCAATTGATTTTTTGTTGTGGCTTATCAAATGGCCAGTCATCGTCATTTTTAAATAATGTAAGGAGTGGAGTAGTGACTTTCGAGTAGACGGTAAAAATCTACATAAGTAGTTGCTCATGCAACTATATTTTGTTATTAAGGTTGTTTATATCTTATAGAGGAGTTGGATTTGAGTCTTTCTGAAGTGATTTTTATATCCCAAGTAGATTAGGTCAGAATCGAGAAAAACACTTTAATTGAATTTAATACCATGTTGCCTGATACGGTCGAATACGAGTTTGAGTCTTTAGTTGTGTCGTTTTAAGTCTAACGACTATATTATTATATCGTAGTAGTTTTGACTTATTCCCATCGACAGGAATCTACCAAAAGCCAATTATTTGGGTCAATCTTAGGGAAGTATTTTGCACTGTGTATATCTGCGAAGATTTTCTCTGTGGTAAGAAGTTGAAAATGTTTCCGCTTTATAAAATTGTTGAAGTTGTGATTATCAAGACATGTGTAAAGAGACATTTCAGTTTTTCCATGATTATAATTGATGCTAGGTCATTCGGTAGACTCACCAACTGGACCATTTTGGTCAATCTTTCCAGTTCTGCCTTTTAACCCCTTTTTCAACGCAAAGGAAATCTTTTGGTGAGAATTAATCACAAAGGGAATTGAAGGATCAACAGTTATGTGTTGTGTGGTGCTCATTCCCAATTTCATCGAAACAGTCCTGATATTTTCCAAGGAATGTTAAAAATTCTCTTGATTAGTTGAAGTTTCTCATTTGTATGTAAATCGACTTGAGAATCTGTATTAACTATTATAAACATAAATGGAGAAATTGTATTTTTTGGGTTACTACAATAGGAATGATAGAGTTGTAGACTGTAAAAGTAACTGAAGTTGTCTTCAGTTTTACGTGCCAATGAAATTCGTTGTATATAATTTTGGGGAGTACATTTATCTCAACGCCTGAATCAATTTAAATCAACCATAGAATCATTAGTGTCAAGGTTTATGGTCCAGAGTTTAATTTTCCTTTCAGAATTGATCGAGTTAATCGATAATACAGGTGGTTCGTTTGAAAGCTGTGCTTCATGGTGGGAATCCTTGGCATTGATCGTGACAGGAAGAATTTTAATTGATCCGGATTAGAGTCAGAGTCAGATGAGTCAGTGTATATTTTTATTTGCCGCATTGAATTTTATGAGCGACAACAACTAGCATAGTGTCTTTTGTAGTTGCATTTTGTGCATCGTTTGTGATATGATGGGCGTTGTACACATAAGTAAGAACTACCACAAAAAGAGTTTGCTGTGTTGCTTGTCATCCACGTATTCTTTACGGTTAGTGTTTGTTCCGAGTTTTTATGTTTGCCTTTTATGGAGGGAACGTCCATTTCTCCAATTCCGGAAGTTGCAAGTTCCAAGTTCCATAAATTGCTTTTTACTTCTTCGTCAGCTTGATCAGCTTGAATTATTTTTCTTAGCATTAAATCAAGTTCCCTGAGCAAACGTTTTATGAGTCGTAAGTCCTTAAGACCAATTATCAAAATGTATTCTTTTTATATTAAGGAGTCGCATAATTCCCGAATTCACATTTATTTGCTCATTCACGTAGTTCTTTCATGTAATGACGAATTTCTAATTATGTATCTGCTTGCAAGTAAAAACTTATTAGTTATTTTTTTCTGGGTTCACAGTAATTGTAAAATTTCTCAATTAATTTTGATATATTTTCTTTCTCGTTTGTTATTTTCAAACTCAAAAGTGATAAATGTCCCTTCCCTTTTTTCCTATACAGTTTAGTAAAATGAAAGTTTGAAAATTTCCGAGTTTCAAATTAAATTCTGTTGTCTGTAAAACCAGTTTTAATTCCTCTTTCGACCTTCTCCAGGCTCCATACAAGTTTTCCTAGTCAAATTTCAGAAGTTTGGGTGCGGGCAATCTTTCCATTATGGGTAAGCGACAAGGAAACGAGAAACAAAATGAAAAAATTAACAAAAACGTCGAAAAGAAAAATAGAGTTCTAAATTAAATGAGATCTGAATGACATAGCTAATCCAGTTTCTGATACAATATCATTGAATAGTTCTTTTACATATCTTATATGGAACAGTGTAAAACGTGTAAATGTTTTATAGCATCTTTTATTGATTAAACCGGTTAACGCTTACAACAACGTAAAACCGAAATGGACCGCTTAGGGCCTTAATGCTATTATCACATCAGCAAAATCATGCAAAAAGAATGAGAAACAGTCCGGTATATGGTCAGGAATGTTTCAGATGAAAAAGAAAAAAAAACACACTTTGCCACATCCAAAATGTGTCAGGCTGATGAGAGTTGAAAGGGAAAAAGGGAGACAATTTGTAAGGTTAATGCAAATTTCAATATGAATGGAATGTTTATTAAATTCTTGCCCCGGAACGACAGTAAATAGAATTCCTGCAATATTCGTAAAATACAAGATGGAGAACTGAAAAAAAAAAAAAAAAAAACCGAAAGAAATTAGATATTTCAGTGTATGAGAAAAAAGGTTAAAACTGAAGGGACTATCAACCTTGTCAACAAAAGAAAAGTTGTAAACGCAGACGTGCAACCAATTTTAATCTGAGACATTTGCTAAAAGCTAAATTAGATGCGCCTCAAACTGAATCAGTTTGATTTTATCTCAAAGAACAATTCCTGAAAGACATCGGAAAACTAGACATTAATAATTCCATCAAAGGGATTCTACAAGAATTTCCAGACATTTTTGAAGTGAGTGTTTAACAATAAAAACTTATTTCATTACTTTCAAAATATTACTGGTTAAAAATCCTGATAGAGATTAACATTCAGCATTGGGTGTTTTCTTGATGAAAAGCTGAAAATGTCATTTTGGTAATATAGCAGTAATATGACGACAGAATAAATTGTTGAATTGGGGTTTATCTATTTAATTTAGATGGATAAAAAAAGGTTGTTGAATTTCATTTTTTTTAAAATTTTATTTTTGGTGATTGGCTTTTTATTGTTATGATGAAATCATATATGTCGAGGTTTTGGCACACTAGTAAAAAGAACGATGTCATTTTTAAAGACAACACAAGACCTTCTGACTACCCACTAATTTTCTTGCGAGATCATTTACACCCCTAATGCGAATAGGATTGTATCCCATTGATCGATGTAATTTCAAGTCACTTAATCTAATTACACCATATCTGTATGTTTTAATAAACTAAACTATTATTTACAGCGTGTGTCCCCCACCCCAGTGTTTATCTAAACCTTTTTATTTATCCTTTTTTCACAAGTCCAGTCAAGTATGTTTTATAATGAGTCTTTCACATATCGATCTGAAAGTCTACTTTCGATTCAGTATTAATAGTTTTAGAGATGACACAGGGGTGAGTTTCTGTGCCTGTAAGTTGGTTGTGTTTCTTACAATTTCAGATCAGTACATCTTTTTTGCTCTGACTGGTTTTACTTTTAAGGATTTGGTGCTCAAAAACCCTTAGATCTGCGCGAGGAATTTTAAAATGGGCGTTTTACTATACCAACTCATTAAAGCGAAGTTTTAGTTACTATGATATAATGTAGGGATTAAGACATCAGAATGGGTTGTAGATTTTTTTGTTAGAGTTTACTTTTCCTACGTAGAGGGTGAGGGCGAGCTGAAGAGATGTGTTGCCCACTCAAAGCGTATCCAACAACAAAACCAATCAGGGTAGATTAGAAGCTTTAATACCGAACCCCTCACAGCTTGACAAATATCAGAAATGCATATATGTTGCTTGGCTATTTTATTTAATGACATATCAACACTTGTGAGTTATTTAATGCCAAATCCTTTTTGTATATATGATTTTAACCGAATAGTTTGTAGGTAAGTATTTTTGTTAGATGATTTATTAGAGAGCAAGACAAAAGTTAGAAGACACTTTTGGCTTTTGGTTGGATGGTTATGTTGTTTAATGGCATATCAACCCCTGTGAGTTATTTAATGTTTTTTGTATATATGAAGCTACTATTTTCTAGGCAAATATTTTTTTTAATAGAAATAATTTTCTTCATGTTACTAATAAATTAATAGAAATAATTTTTATGTGTCCATTTCAGAGAAACGCGCACATAGTAGGGACCAGTGGTCCAATATAATTCAGCCGTGGGCTTAACATAACTTAAAAGTGGGTTTAATAAATCATCACACAATTGGAAATATTGAAAGTGAGAGTGTACTTAAATTTTATCATCAACATCAATATCATGACTGGATGTTGTATTTGACCATTCTAGCTTTCTGAGTTAAAAGGGTGAAAATGGTCAAGTACAATATTTGTTTATCACCGATAGACATTTCATCAGTAAATAACATATTCAACCTTTGGTCGCCACTGACGTTTATGCATCACTAGATAAAATATTGTCTATCATATTTAGGACTGCACTTTGCTTTCATTCGAAGCGATTACTCTATATACTCCCATATAGAGGCGATTTTAAATATCTCATTTTTAGACCCAAAATTGGTGTTGATCTAAATATGTGAAGTTGAAACTCAAACATAACCGTAAGGAAAAAATGAGTATGACACACAAGTACTACATATGACACACACACACACACACACACACACACACATATATATATATATATATATATATATATAATATAATAATGTATGTATGTGTGTGCAAGTGTACGCATGTTTAAGTGAAACTACGAGCGTGCGTGCGTATTTGCGTACATACTTGGAACCTTTTACCAACCCCGATTAGCTCAACATCTGACCAACTTTCACAACCCATACCCCAACACACCCACAGTATGCATAATATTTGAAATCTTAATATTAGAATTATTTAACATCCTTGATTGTATCGCCCCACATCCATACACCCCCTCCCAAACCGTTGACAGTATCCATTTTTCCTACAACATCCGTCCAACAAAATACACACACCCACGCACACATATGCATGCGAATACAAATGCCCACACTTCAGTATTGTTCAGACGCTGCACACTAGTAAAACAATGTGAATGTGTGTCAAACCCACCGATTTGTATACACAATATTTGCACTGTCCATAAACACACATACGCATCCCCAAATACACCAAAGGCATACGCATATCACTTCATCCAATCATAAACATCTTATGCCCGTAAAAACCTTTTGAATTTTTTGATTTTTTCGATTTTCCTTGTATTCGCATCAACGTCACCTGATGAAAGCATTTTGCATGTATGAAACCTAAGGTTGTGACTGTTCTATTGCTGTCAAATAAATAGATATGTAATACCTTTATATATTTATTTTATTATATTATATAATAGCTCTATTCCTTATATCGAGCACTCTCCTAATACTGCTGCAATTTGGCGCACCATTCCAGTGAAAGCTGAAGCGGTGACTATCCCAGGCTATATATATATATATATATATATATATATATATATATATATATATATATATATATACTACCATTCCAAAAACCTCCCACTACCAATTGATATTACCTCCCACTAATTCCTTTCTTCTACTCGTTCTCGTTAAAAACGAGACATGAAAACTATTCCATCGTTTCCCACCTGAGGATGGCAAAGTGTATTGCCGAAAGCGCTAGTGTTGAAACATTCGGTGGACTGGTATACCAGTTCCACCCTGACACCAGAAGGATGGCCCGAAGATTAGAACGGATCAATGAAAGACTTGTCAGACAGGAATTGTCTGTTCAATTCAACGAAACCTGTATAAAAGAAAGAATGCTGCCTAAATACACTATATATATATATATATATATATATATATATATATATATATATATAAAGAATCTTATAATATATTCATGTTCACTACTACTTTACATATTAGAATCCTTACTTAATGCGATTTATGTTTTTGTTAGTTGTCATTAGAAATTACTATTCATTTTTTTAGATGAAATTAAATTTATTAAACTCTAAAAGTGTTCAGCGTTGTGTTTTCTCCATTATATCATATGTTGCATTTTTGTGTCATACTCATTTTTTTCTTCATTTTTATTTTTTATTTATTCATTTAAACAAATTTCATTTATTTAAACAGCTTTACGAATAAAGTTATTAAAATGATGACACAGAACAGATTTTTCTTTTAAAAAGTTAAGGAGGTTCTTGGCCATTTTTCTATTCTGCGCCTTCCATAGGACTTGTAGGTGGCCGATCTGACATGTGAGAAAGCAAGATTATGAAACAGTCGTAGTCGTCTGGACATTTGGATATAACTGCTTCACCCGGTATTGTGCTAGTGCTGCTAATTTTTCAACTGTTCTCTTCGGCTACTAATGCTGCTTATTTTCAGATTCCTGTATTTGTTATATACTGTACCGTCGATGGTTTTGAGATCTTCAAATGACGTTAGTCTTCTGACTTAATAGAGGAGCATGCAAAGGAAAGGTGGTGGGGTCTACCTGTTATGTTAAACAATAGATTAGATTCCCTATTGTTTATCTCCCTTAGTGGCTCTTTATTTAGGGTACATCTTTAGAATTGTTTCGTCATTTTATCAGAAATAAGACCCCAGCTTCCCGAGAGGAGCCATTTATTTAGCCTTCTAAGTTAATACAATAATTTGTAGTATCATAGTAAGAATTTTCGTCTTCTTCATCTCTGAGCATAGAACCACCGTAATTATTTGATATTTTGTGTTTTCCCCCCTTTAGTTTACTTTATTACAAGTATTTTCATTTCATTTTTAACCATACTTTTACGTAACTTCTATTCTTTACTTAATAGCTTTTTTTTAATTAAATAATCTCCTTTTTATCTAAGAAATCTCAGCTACTCAGTAATTCATTAAGACCAGACTAAATCATATTAAGCCTACAACAAAGCTATGTGGGCCCTCGGTCATTGCTATGTTTTTGTATATTGTTTCATATACGTATTTGTCAATCTGTATTTGTTCATTTTCAGCAGTCAATAAACTTGTTGACCAATCCTAACTTTTCTTCAGAATCAGGATTGCCAAAAGGTGTTTATCTTATCATCAATGACGATGTATGCATTTAATATTTTTCGGTTTCGTAGTTGAGTGTATTTTGAGGGCTTTTTTCTTTGTGTTTAGTATGAAATGTCTGGGGTATTTTAAAGTTGTGAGAGAGTTTTCAATGTGTTTGTATTCATCTTTGAGGTACTGTGGACTGCATATTAACAATACCAGTAGGTAGAAACCTATTATAAGGCCCATTTTAATTGTGTTGTGTTGGGAGCAAAAGAGTATGTATTCATTTTTGTTGGCGGGCTTGCGGTAGACTTTGTATGTTAATTTATTTTGGGTTTTAATTTGTAGGGTATCTAGGAACGATAGGGTGCCGTTAGATTCTTCTTCCAAAGTGAATTTTATGGGTGGTTCTACTGAATTTAGTTTGTCAACTACGTATTCTATTTTTGTTTCTTGGGAGGGGGGAGGGGGAGATAAGTATGTCGTCAATGTATCTGAAATATGTGCAGTTGTTAGGTAATCTGTATTTGAAGGGTTCTGATTCAACAGATTTAAGGAACAGACATGCCAGAACACCGCTTAGTGGTTGCCCATTGGGAGGCCGGCTTTTTGTGGGTAGTATTTGTTGTTGTATTTGTAATGTGTTAAGTTGATTATATGTTTGGATATATCGATTATAGTGTTGATGTAGAGGGGTGACTTGAATTTGATTTTTCGTAGGTTTAAGCATTTTTTGATGGGTATATTTTTGTATAGGGAGATTATGTCTAAGCTGTTAATAGTCTTGTTGAGTGTGTCGGTACCTTTAATTTTGTTGAGATGATCAGCAGAATTGATTATGTAAGCAGGGATAATTGTGCCTAGTAGGGGGGGGGGGTTAGAATTTTGGCGATTTTGTAGTAACACTGCCTATGCTAATGATGATGGGTTGTAGGGGTATATTTTCTTTGTGGGTTTTGCGAAGACTGTATAGTATAGAGATTGTTATTGTTGTAGATCGAATGAAAGAAAAATAAATATTTTATAATCAAAAAGGTCTGCAAAATGATTTGTATTTTTAGATTTATTTTATTGGTCGCAACATGTGTTTAAAATGATGTTTAAAATACTTTTCAGGATATATAATATATTTTGTGTTTGCATAAAAAGATTCAATGGGTGTATGTATTTGTGTGTATCCTAGTAGTTGGATTGTCTGTGTATATATACATATACAAGTATGTGATGTTGCAGCTTCTGAACAGCATTATATATATTCAAGGCATGTCTGTTCTCCCTCGTCATTCACCCCTATCTATCATCGCTCTTGCCAAAATTCCTCTCGATAGCATCCAGTATATTAATTTCGCAAAATGTTTCGACATTATTTGGCACCTGGCAATACAAAATGTACCAAAAAATATATATATATATATATATATATATTATATATATATATATATATATATATATATATATATATATATATAGTGATTTGACGTTTAGAAATATTTTGACAAACATAATACAATTTTGAATAAAAAGATTTTGGCAAGCTCTTGTTAAGCCGAGTAATGGGAGTGTGGAGGTAAATCAGATAATGAACAATAAGTATTATTAATATGGAAGGCTCAGAAAGATGTATGATAAGATTGCAATACAAATAGATTAGATTGTGATACAAAGGAAATTAGATGGTGAAGTAGTAATATCAGATTGAATTTTTATTAGATGAAGTATGGCAAATCGTTATTAATTTCTCTCATTTTATTTCTCTTGTTATAAGTAGTAATAGTCATAAGTTGTGTGAATTCCTTATTCTTATTCATTCAAATTCATTTTTAGTAAGTATTTCTTTCGCGTTATTTCTGCTCATATCTTGCATTAATAGTATTACTTTAATCAGTTGTTTAGTTGCCTTTTAGTTGCAACTATTCAGAAAGCCAATCCACGATTATCTGAAAACAATGTGAATCTGAAATAAAAACACGTGGAAGTAAAGTTGTGACATGTTTTGTCATTTTTAGTCATCCATACTTCAGAAAATTATAAGTAATCCATACTTCAACTCCCCTCATAAAACTCTTGTAAATTTAAGTAGACTGGGACCAATATTGATATTCCGGGTTACGTATTCTTCAATACTATACATTTGTCTCAAAATGGATAATATATCAAATATTCTCTTCCTTCCAATATGCGCGATAGTCTTATCACGCATATTGGAAGGAATTTAAGCAGGATTTCTTCACATACAAGTAAGAAAAAATATTGTGTGTCATCCATAAGTCATGTTTCATGAGACACTAATAAATTCAAGTAGATTTTCATCAAATATGGAGGAAGAAATCTAAAAGTATAGCATAACATGATTTAAGATATTTTATTCCAGTTTGTATTCCTTTAAAATATTCTGATACTGTAAAATATTTCCATAATAACACAATCAATATTTGATTGGCAAAAGACAAACAATAAGAAAATGATGCAATCAGCCATCTGTTATAACTAAAGGACAAATTTCTTTTAGTTTGGCTAGAATATCTATAACTGCTTTGACTTGTATAAAACATCTGTTGGTGAATTGAACAAAATTGATCTTTACTTTCAGTGTGTTTTTTTTTAGTTTTATTAAATGAATTTGTAACAAATATCAACATATAACAAACATTAATGGAGAAAAATTCCAAAAAATATAGAAATTTTAAAATATGTACATGTGTGTAAACGTATAAATAAAAAACAAAACAAAAAAAACAAACAAATAAAAAATAAACAATATTTTATTCAAATATAATGTTAAAAATGACAAGGTTATCATCCTACCTTCAGACAAAGCCATTGTGAACTCTAAAAAGTATAACAACAAACATAATTATTAAAAGGCAAAAACACATATGAACAAATTACACAAAAAACTATAACTAAAAATATAAATATTTTCAATAAGTTTTCAAAATAATTATAAAAGAAGAACAAATTCTGGTCTTCATTAAATGATTACCATTAAATATTTTTTGGTTCACAAGGAAATTTATCTCGCTTGAAAGATGATCTCAAAATCAGTTAAACATTCCTTATATATTTGGAAAATACATCTACAAGATGCATTGGGATGCATCATCAGTAATGTTTCCCTGTGTTCATTACCAGTTTCGGGTCTTCTATACTGGTTCCCACAGGAGACCCAGTCCAAAATGTTAAATTTCGGGCTTCCATCCCAGCAATATTCTACTACTTCATTGTATGGCATCACTTTTTAAGTATGGAATTTTGTGTCAGTGTTGGTTCATAAGAGATTCTTTGACCATGCCGAGGTTGAGTGGTAGCATCCCATTGGCCAGTGCTACTTGCTTTGAGTACTGCCGGTCAATGGGCATCCTCCTCTCTGTCTCGGCATGTGCCAATTTTTAAAAAGGCAGAGATCTTTTTTTCTTGGTTTTCCGGTTCTGATCAGCTAAAGGGACTTCTTCACCGTCCACAACACCGGAACTGTTGTAAATTAAGGTGAGACTTTTTCTTTTCCATTTGCTTTTATATTTGAAACTAGTGTTTCGACCCCCCACCCCTGGTATTATATTATGTTAGATTTGTCTATATTTAAAGTGTATGGCAGTTGGGTTTATAAAAAAAATATTAATTCTTAACTTAACTCTAGTTTGTAATTGACTAGGCTCTGCCTGCCCGAATCTCTCTGACGCTAGGTTGACGATGATAGTAGTCATTGATTTTAGTCGACTGTCTGCTTCGCCTCCTGTTGTTGAACGGAGTATCTCGCAGATATCCTCATCGAACCTTTGCCATTCTCCCTTGTTGTTGAATGGGGGGGGGGGTCACTTGAATCGCTTTGGATTAGCTGTATCTTGATTTTGAGCGACAGTTGCTTGGACGGACTGGGCTCTGTGGGTTGACTCCTGCCCCTTCCCTTCCTTTGTCTTACTAGGTTGTGTTCCTTTGCGTTGCTTCTGTCTTCCATCATCCATACATTTCATCCTATCTTGGTGTATTTTTAGGCCGTGTATATATATATACAATGAATACTTTATTGAAATTGAAAACATCAAATGAAATTCTAATTGATCGAAGGACTGGATTAAGTATTTTTATGCCCTAAAAGTAAAACTCCGTGGATTATTTTTACAAAAAAGTGAGAAATTATCTTACTATAAATTTCAGCAATAGAATATATTGATTGCAATTTCCTTTAATAAAATTGTTATTCTAATAGATTATCCGTGTTTCATGTTATCACTTTTGCAGTTCATTCTTATGTAATGATATTGAATGTAATTTTCTACTTTGATGTAATCTATGAATCCAGATTTTATTATTTTTTTTTATCGCGTATACCCTCAACAATGGGAATATCCGAGGATCTTATTGCAGAATCCTTCATAGAAAAGATATTCTTGGACTCAGATGTAACAATATATATGGGAGTAAAATAGGGAAATAAATCCGACAATATGTAGAAAATAGAAAAATACGAAGTATTCCAAAAGATGAGCTTATTCTTGATAGTCAAGTCGACGTTATAACGTTTCAGTTTTTGCAACCTTCATCGGGACATGAGGTTAATGAAATGATGTGTGGTGATTGTGGATGACTTGCGAAAAAATGGGAGAATTGTTGGTTGTGTATGAAGAAAGGAGGAGTAACCAGTGTTAGTCTAGTGTTAGTTCCGAGGCGTGTGAACTATATAAAGAAAATTTAATTTCAACAGTTTCTTCAATATCAGTTCACATCCACAACAAAATGTTAAGACATATTTCAAGTCGAGGCCATAGCTACATTACCATCAGTCAATGCCAGGCCCGTTTTTCTCTCTCGGTATATTACCTTTTCTAGGTAAATTAATCTTTGATAGCTTTAATACTTCAAAACTAAACCTGTCCGCCGTTCCAAAAAACCTACATCATTCGTTCCCATCCCTACATAGAGCCTATTTTCCCACACACACACACACACATACACACACACACACACACACATATCGGACCGAAATCATAACTCGACCGTAACACATTTCTACATGAAACAGATTAGACATATCTATAACACATTGGCATAAATCCTACCGTAAATTTTCCCTCACTATATTTCAATTATAACAAATTCTGTCAACTTGGATACTTCATGTCCCATATCCATGTACTTTCTCGAATCCTCCACACCTTTCACCACTTCATGAATATCTTCATGCGTCCTGGAATAACGCTTAGGCCAACACTGGTTATTCCCCTTTTCTTCAACCATCAATTCTCCCATTTTTTGCAAGTCATCCACAATCACCACACAATATTTTACCTACCCCAAAAACTAAAGAAGGTTTCAAAAACCGAAACGTTATAACGTCGACTTCACCATCAAGAATAAAACTCATCTTTTGGAATACTTCGTGTTCTTCTATTTTACACACACACACACACACACACACACACACACACACAGAGAGAACACACGCGCACACACACACACACACACACACACACACATATATATATATATATATGGATCTATTAATCAAAATTTACCATTTTGGTGTTTAATGGTCAGAGATAGATTTTGAAGAAAAGTGAAGAGAACGACCCACACTGCATCAGAGTAATAGTTAAACATTGAGGAGAAAGTGTCATGTAGAATCTTATTAAAAATATTTGTAGGTATTAAGCAATTTATACATGGGATGCTGTAAATATATATATTTCCTGTATTAAATTTTATGTGAATATTCACTGATATACTCAGATTATAGGGTCATCATCTTGACCGGAAAAGGATAAAGTGAAGTCAATTAGAGTTTTTTAAGTTAACTGGTATAGAATACAAAAGAGATTAAAACTGGTATGAATACAAAAGAGATTAAAACAAACACACGAACACAATCCTTTTCCCAAACTTAAGGAAAAGAGATTAAAATAAATGTTTATACAAAAGTCAGGGTTCGATTGGTTAGATTAGCAATGTCCTCGACTACGTCCGCGCGTTCGCACCTAAAAAAATAATTACCATCCGATCCTATTTAGAATTATTTAAAGAGAGAGAAAATCAACATTCAGAAAGATACCATTTTAGCTGCCAAAGAGACTACATGCCGCTCCGAGACGGCAACAACAAGAAACAGATGTCCGAGCGAACAACTCACCAACACCCAAACAAACAAACATTTTCTGAGTCAGAGATTACTACTATTTACCATTCATCGTATCACCTCGTTCAACACCAGGAATCCGTTTCACAGTTCCTATTATTCACCAACAAACTTTAATTTTCCATTTTGTCAATTCTAATTCTACATACATTTTTTACATTGTAAACATTAAACTCTTCCTATCGAACTTTGACGAATCTGCATAAACATTTGCATTGTGACATTACACATTTCTTGACGAACTTTTCTAAAATCTGCACACGAACGTTTACATTTCTTATTGAACATTTACATATTTGTTGTTAATTACGAATTTATTCTCGGAATAAATGTATTTGTTATTACATAAATACTTTGTTTTTATCATTTCTCCGTATTTTCTGCCTAAACTGTGTCTTATTATTTTATTATAATTTCTATATTATTGAACACATCTTATAACCCTCTATACTGGTCAGAGGCAAAAAAAAAAAAAAAACGGTGAGTATTTCTGTTTCTATTTGAAGAGTTTCATATTTCTTTGAGCATTTTCGCATTTCTTAAGATTATTTGCTGTATACGTCATTAAATGTATTTGTTTTTTCCTTGTACAGTTTCACGGTGTTTATCAAATAAACTTAATGATATCAGTAAAAGAAAGGTCATGCCATCCCTTTGTTCGAGACCAGTTGGCAGTTAAATGAACCACTTATGAGCAAACTGCATTTAGCCTTTAACTTTTAGCTTATCTGGTTCAAAATATATTTCTTAATTCAGATATTGATTTAAGGATTTCCCAACGATTCTTAATTATTAATCATAATGAGGTGTGTTATTAAATGAATATATATATATATATATATATATATATATATATATATATATATATATATATATATATATATATATATATATATATAATATTTATTTTCTCACAAATGATTTATCCCTCTATCTTGAAAAATGAGACACTATCTCTTATGAAGGTTTTAATACTTGCTTTTATCTATTAGATATTTACTCGATCACTTGAAGCAAACACAAGTGAGTAAACAATTTGAAATCTTTTTATCAGAGAATACTTAAGATAAATTCTGATGAAATCGTCACTATAGACAGGGCATTGAAGATATTATTTGAAGGACATTAGCGGTTACAAACATGAAAAAACCCAATAAGGAATTGATGGTTGTAATTGAATGTACGTTGTAAGTTGGGTTCTTGTTTTTTCCTTTTTTATTTATTCACATGGTAAAGCAATGTGAATCTTCTCAAAAGGAAGAGACAGCCTAATGGCCGGTATAAATCCAGATCATTAGTAAGATGAAAGTAGACAATTAATGGTTGCCAATGTGAAAGTAACTGGCAGTCACTATAGTGCTATAAAAAACAAAACACAAAATATATGCCAGGAAAAGAGAAGAAACAGCCCTAGATCTTCCCAAATAAAAAAAAAAACAACCTCCCACAAACAACAAAAACAAAAAGAAAAAACTGGACAAAGACAAGGTATTTAGAAAATAATCAATTGTATTTATTTTTCTACTATAACATTGCAGAAGAAATCAAAGAATGACAGTGTGGAAGCTTCTAGATTTAGCGGTTCAAACATCACCACTCTTATTTCAGATATATGTGGTAACAGGCTATCATAAGATAGCACAACGGAAGAAGTCAAAATTATTGATATTATTATTTCAATCTTTGCAAGATTTCTACACCAGTTTTAACCGGTGTTCTTTCATTGAAGTACGAGTGACAGTCTCCTCAGGTCTTTTGGATTCTCCTGAGTATACTCGTTGGTCTGTTGTCTGTATGGTCTCGATTCTTCCTCTGATTTCCAAATCCACCATCTTTTTTTAAGCCCTTGTGGACTGTTCACTGTGCGCCGCCAACTACAATTGGTATCACTGTCACCTTCACGTTTCTCGTTGTTTTAGTTCTCTGACAAAATTATTATTATACAAAATAATTAATCAAAGGAATAGATACATGGACAATCACCCTTGTAAAATACTCTAGATTCTTATTAATATGGACAAGAGAAGTAATAAAAAATATGGACAAGGAAATTGCTGGCGTTGTACAAAGCTTAAAATTCGAGAGATGACATAAACAGACAATATGTCAAGAAAAGAAGAAAAGAAGAGGACTTGCGCCGATGCGACAATTTAGGAACTCGGAGAACATACACCAAAGAGTAAGGAGACATTAATTACTGTAGCCAGTCACAACAACAACAAAAATAATTCAACAAAAACAAGAATAAAAAATCTGAAAGCTGAAGTGGGAAACTGAGTCTCTATTAACAAAATAATTCCATAAGGAACATATATCATAACAAAATTGATCATATCCAGAAAAATACACATGTTGGCTAAATAGTGATAGCAATGGAACAGTTAATCACATATTAAGCGAATACAGGAAAATGACACAAAAGGATCACACAGGGAATTGTGTAAGAGACTGAAATTTAGTCATATTGAAAAATGGTAAATGCACAGACCAGAATTTGTGAAAGAAAATGAAACGCATAGAATTCTTTAGGATCACCTAATCGAGGCCATAAGAAGACCAGACCGAATTTTAATTAACAAGAAGAAAATTAATTATCATATTGTGGATTTTTCCGTTCTAGTAGACAATGAATGAAAGTAAATGAAAATAAAAGAAAGCGGAAACTGGACAAATACCTGGACCTTGTCAGAGAGCTGAAAAATCGGAGTTGTGGCTCTTGGAATAGTTCCCATGAACCTGGAAAAGACACGACGATCTGCTGATCAGAAACTATCCAGAGTAAAACACTGCTAAAATGTGCTAGGATACTTAAAAGAGTTTTGGAGATCTGAGGAAACTTGCTGTCACTCAGGCTCCGTAGTAAAACCACCAGTTTAAAGCTAGTTTAAACAACTCATCGATTTTTTCAAACCAGCTCTCACTGGTGTTGTGCTTATCTGAGCCAACACCTGCAGTACAGATTCCAGTTGAAACAAGTTAAAGCCAGTTGCATATCTTAATGTGACTTTTACTCTTTGCAAAGGTCAATGATATTTGGATCACACATACTAAGAGTTAGAAAAGAGAAAATCAAATGGATAAAAAGTAAAAGATTCTGATGATATAGCCATATATTAAAGATATAAATATATGCAGACAAACTACAATATGATGAGACCATATTTTGTAAACATGGATTAAAAAGCAGCAGTTCAGGAGAGACAGTCACAGACAGTGAGGACAAATAGGGGATCATAATCCTGAAGGAAGGGGAGAAAGTCAGACGGGCATTCAATGAAGAATTGTAAAGATCAGAGATGACAAGGACCCAAATGCAAAGTATCATTTGTACCTTATTTTTATCTCAAGTGATTCGGGTTTTATCAATAATCTCTAAATTAAACACCAACAAATAAACAATGGAGAGTTTTATGTTTAAGAAGGTTGATTTTTTTTCTAACCCCCAGAAGATCATCATCAATGTTTGTTTGCTTCTCATCCAAAAAAATGTCCATCGGATTGTCCCTGATGATAATATGTTCTTTTTATAATATATATATATATATATATATATATATATATATATATATATATATATATATATAATATATATATATTATATAGAGAGAGAGAGAGAGAGAGAGTCCGCTTTAACGTTTCGTTGGAGTAGTATTATGTCAGTAATTTATCCAAGAGCGCTCAATACTTCATAAAAAGTGGAGCTTTAATAATAATTTTGAAAAATTATGGGTCTACCGCGGTTTCGATCCGTTAAGATCTCCTCAAAACCTTACTTCTTAATTTCTTTAGACATAGGAAATGGATCATTTTATTTTTAGTTACTTTTTATATTTTAGTTACTTTTATCACAAATATCACTTTAGTCTACAATCTTTATTTAAAAACATGATGTTAGTTGGTATCATCTCAATCAAGTCAATTTATTAACACAGGTTAGAAAATGAGTTAAAAAATAGTAATTATAGTGAAAATTGTAACAATAGTGTACAGGTATGCATCAAGTTGCCTTAAATATTATTCCCAACAAAGAATATGTTTATATCACGATGATATAGAAAAATCGCTTGCATTTGTAATGTTACCGACCGGGTATCAGAAGTAATACGACAAGACATGTATATAGCACTAAGTGGCTTTATTACCGGTCACATACAAAGAGTGCTGAATAATGATTAGTGGTCTTAAAGTTATTCAGCACCTTTTGTATGTGACCAGTAATAATGCCACTTAGTGCTATATACACGCCTCCCCGGTGTAAAGTTGGTTGTAAAGTCCTTTAAAATGAGAGTCTTTTTTGTGACCAGAGTTGCCGACGGCTTCCAGGTTATTTTTCTTGATAAGGACTTTCTGGTGAGAGGTTTGTTTAGTTGCTCGGAATAATCGTCGTTGTTGAACATAAATACGAATCAAGGGGTTACTTCCGGTGGGGTAGCCACCAAAGGGAAGCTGTTTTTTTTCGACGAAGATTATTATTGAGTCAGTATAGTCTTGAATCTATCTTAACTAGGACTGACCTTGGCGACAGAATATTACATGCTATTGCTGGAGTGGTCTTGGGTGTCTTCACCCAGACTGGCTATATTTTTTCAAATGAAGGACATCCTTTAGACCAATGACGTTTGTCATAATTTCGCTTTTGTTTGGTTTTGAGCCAAATTTCTGCATTTCTATGTCCCTCGATCAAACATATTTCCCTGGGGAAAGACAGGGATCCGAGTTCTTATTTTTCTGTTCATCTGCAGCTTTAAAAGTCTCTTACCATATTGTGTAGAAGTGCAGCGATGATTAAGCAGTTCTATTTGCTTTCACCAATAAGTCATTTGTTTTCATCAAGAGGGTTTTTCTTAGTGTCTGGGCTGTATGTTCAGCCTCACTGTTACCTTGTGGATGGTGGCGACTACTTGTGAAATGCAGAAAGTCAAAAAGGTTTGAAAAGTTCATGAATTCTCTGGGACTGAATTAGGGACCATTGTCTGATATGATTGTTTCAGAGATTCTACGCGCAAAAATATCGATTTATGATTCTAATGCTGTTTGAAGTGGTTATTCATAATCATAGATGGGCTATTTTGATCCAGTTGGAAAAATAATGAATGATCCGGAGATATATGTGTTCCTTAAGTTTGAAAAGATCCATTCCTGCCATGGATATTCGGGTATTTGATGGGTTTTAGTGGTTCTGGGAGACTTTTACTTTGTCTTTCTCTTTAATGTGCAGTTTTGCTGTTGCATTTTTCAACGTACCCAAAAACTGGTTTAAACAGTTCTGACAATTCCTGATACAAATCGGTCACTCAATTTGGTTGCAGGTAGCAGATTAATTTGCAAACAAAATTTCCAGAAAGATCCGAGTACAACTAGCACTCTTAAATTGTATATTTCTCCTTTGTATTTGACATTCAGGTTAGCCACCTCCTTAGGTATAATGAACTCACCTGAATAGGTTCATAATATCTGTATTACCCTCTTTTTAGAAAATCTTCCGCTCGGTAGTTCGTTGAGTTGTTTGTCGCTTATTAGAGACGATGAACACCCAGTGTTGATGTTCATTACACAACTGATTCCCTTCAATTCAAACTTACACGCGTACGGTTTAAGGGTACCTGAACTCGTCATATATAAGGGTATATCCTATGTGTCTTGCTCTTTTATGTTGTGTGACAAGCTTCCCCCCTGTTCGTTTTTGCACTGCCACGAAAAATGATTTTTCTTTAACATTTAAAACAAATTTGTTTCCTATGCTGGACACTGTATACGTCTCTTGTGCTATTTTTCACCGCACCCAAAACACACCTTTCCCCCCTTTGTATCTCAGCTGGACTCTGTTTTATATAAGTTCTCTATCTCTTTGTTCTTTATGTGAGCCAGATCGGCACGAGTCATTTTAAAAACCTTTTTAAAACAATCATTCTTGTATATTCTCATTATTTGTCACATAATGCTCTTTTTAAAAATGTCCCAAATTCACATGTAGAAGATAAATGTTTATGGCGACCAAATAGATTAGAAACGGACTCACTCTCCTTTGGTTTGGCATTATAAAACGGGTAACTTTCTGTAATTACGTGATGTTTTGGCTTGAAATGTTCTAGTAACAAATGCTTAATTTCCTATGAAGACTTATCACTCGGTCTTTGAGGTACACAAAAACCTTCCAAGACTATATACATCTTCCTTCCGATAGTGCTGAGAAAAATTGCCTTGCATTTTGTCTCTGTTTGTCATGTACGATATCGTTTTGAAAAAGTGTTCCATGCGGTCCAGGTAAGACGAAATATTTCCTGATTTGAATACAGAATTCATTCAAACGTCCAAGTGTTGGTACATTTCTGACTTACAAAAAATATCCTCGTTGCCAAAATGTTTCAGTTTGATTTAGCAAATACTCGTGAATAACAACAACAATGTACTCCACTACTACTAAGCTGGTGAAATAATCACTTCTACCTTTTTATTACAACAAGTCAAACATGTCCGAAACGATATTTCCATTTCCTAGAAAAATGGCCGAAACGGTACTTCCGTTTCTATTAGAACCAATATACAACATGGAGTCGATTCATCAATTCGATTTGACTTTAACAGTACCAACAGTGGTTTATCGTCTGTTTGCACTATGAATTTTGCCAATCCAATCAATCAAGAAAATATAGATCTCCAGTTATTTCTGGAGAAATACCCCCCCTTGCTACAAGAATGTGTTGATACCTTCATCGACTTGTTAGGATTGTAACAAGTCAGTACTAATAGGAATTTTCTGACTTGTTTTGCCATGCCTAGTAAGAGTCTTAGCTCAGTCAAATTTTATGATCTGGGCAGATCCATAATGGATTTTACTTTTTCTGGATCTATTTGATTTCCCTTTTTTGAGATAATGTATTCTAGGAACTTTGTTGCCTACAGAAAATACACATTTATTTACTGTGGCCCCTGATACCTTAATTCTCTGAAGTATTCGCTTTTGATCGTTTCTCTCACTTATCAGGACATCGTCTAATATCACAGATGACCCCTGTGTGTCATTTCTCTATGAAAGATTTTGCGACAGGAACTTATTCTGTAGGAAATTGTTTAAAACAGTATCTTCCGAAGGGAGTTATAAATATAGTAAGTTCCTGTGATTTTTTTATGAAGTATTATTTGCAATCAAGCTCTCTAAATATTGTGACCCCATCGAGTTTAGCCAGTAACTGGTCTGTGGTGGGTAGAGGAAATTTCTCCCTTTCATGATTTCGTTTAGCAAGGTAGAGTCAACACACAATCTAACTTTACTGTTGCATTTTTGGACCGTAAATACTGGGGCACACCAATCCGTTGGTGATCTCACTGGACGGATTATGTCCTCTTTCTTCGGACGTTTCACTTTTTCTTGAACTTTATGTTTCATATGAAGTGACAATCTTCTAAAACTCTGGTAAACTTCTGGTTCTGTTTCCAGTTTCCCAAGCCATGTGGAAAGTTCTGAGAACTCTTTCTTGTACTGGTGCTCTTCACTTCTACTGCATTAACTGCTTTCAACAGATGAAGAGCTTTGATTGCAAGTCATACCAGTATTGGATCTTTCAGCCTCATTCAGGTCATGTTGCGAACTGACTTCTTTTGTGGTCAGCGTGACCTCTACACATCCAATGACCTTTATGTTAACCAGGTCCATAAAGTATTTTGTTGGATGACTAGGAATTTTTCCTGAAATACCAATACAATACTAAGGTCATATCAAACCTAATCGATCCGTATCAAACCTAAAATGTATAGTTTTGGTGCAGATCTTAGTACTGACCTTGACTTCATTCTACCAATTTATGGTATCTGACTTTTGCTGATTCGAATATATGTATTGTAGTATGATTGAACTGGGAAAGTGGTGAGTTTTTCTTCCTTTTTTATCTCTTTAACTTTTGATTTTTCATTACTGTAGACAATCGCATAATTCCCCTTCTGCGAACAGCGTGCTTCTTATTCTGTGCAGTCATTTTATTTTGAGATTGAAAATTCCCCAAACGAATGCATCTGTTGGGTGTCATTTTCGATTTTTGTCCCGGTTGTTTTTGTAATTTTTCTTTGTAACAAGATTGATGTGAAGAAATGATCTGTGTCTGTTGTTTTGATATCTCATAGGGATTAGTTGCTTATCTGACAGTAGATTCTCTCTGACGACATCATCTTTGCTCATGAATAAACTTGTAGCAAACCGAAAAGTCCGTAATTTGCGAATTGTCGCAGAGCAACTATATAGTTCTAATTGTTTTCTGATGCTTTTTGCTTGTGTAAATGGAATTTGCAAGACTAGTAGGCTTAATAAAAAACAAAAAAAAATCTACTTTTTTTCTTAGAACATTTTTCTCTTTATTTTCTTCCCTTTGGAAATGATCAAATAAATAGTTTTAATTTCACACATTGAACACGTGGTTTTCCTTCTTTCATTCCCTCATTTTTCATATTGATGCTTTTTGATTAGTTGTCTATCTTATAATTGTCCCATATTAACCACCCATTGCTGGGGGGTTAATATATGGTAATACTTTTTATTTCTTATAGTATAAACTAACCAGGTAATATTTATTATTTTTTATAAACTAACCAGGTACAACAAAATCAAATAATAACAAAGATAAGAATTGTGTGTGTAATATAAAATAAAAAAAGTAAATGTAATATAAAATAAAATAGTGTCTAATTTAACAACTGAGCATATTTTTTGCTATCTTTCGTGTCACTCATTGGACGGACAAAAAGTTACGGCTTTATTCTAAGGTTGGTCAAGCAAAAGAGATCTATCTTTGCCCCTCTGTCCCTATAGCAACCACTTATGTCACCGCCTAGCAAGTTCCTCCTACAGACAAGGGCAAGTAATCCAACAATTTTATTCAATTCACAATTTGAAACCAAAAATACAAATTATTTTATTCAATTAATTTTTTGAAACCAAGAATCTAAATTTTGCTAAAACCATTTCATTCAAAAGTTATCAAAACTGGCTTCACAATTAAATAAAAAGAACAAAGTCTGGACAACAGTCTTGATACAAGTTTGGTCATCTTGATATAATCATATTATATATTATAATATATATATATATATATATATATATATATATATATATATATATATATATATATATATATTAGTTACTCATCATTGCAAACATTTTCGTTTAGATTTTAAAATTAAATTTTAAGATTAAAAAAGATTCAGTCGTGATAAAAAAATCACCCCCCCCCATATTTTTTATCACCCCCCAATAAAACTGAAAGAAAATTAAAAGTAAATTAAAAAAATAGAATAATCATCGATATATCTATGTTTTTAAATTTTGTATTTATTTTTGAAGCAGTATTAAATTTAATACTCTTCAAAATGTTATTTTTATCTGTATATTTTATCTGATAGTTATTTTTTAAATAATCAGAAGTGCCTGGCAGTGACACTTTGTTCCAAAGCAGTACATACGGATATTTCACTCTTGTTTATTTTTGACAGAATATTGTGAAACAGAATTCGATTTATTCTGTTTTGTAATCTGCAGCAAGAGTACCTTGGTTAAAATTTTGAATTATCAATGGACTCAATAGAGATTTCCATTTTGTTTTTATAGGAAATGAAATAAGTATGATTGTTTTCTCATTTTATCTATCATTCTGTCATAGCTGGTTACTTTATATTTTTCTATACTGATTGATTATTGTCATAGTGCACTAAGATGCATTTCAAGGGATAAAACTATTTTGTACATAAATAAATTTGTTTACACAAAAACAAAACAAACCTTAAAATTTAAACCTTTTAATCAAAAGTTTAACCTTTTAATTATCGAACAGAATACATTATTATTATGATTTATTCAATTCTTAATCTTCAGTAAGAGTTTTCTTTGCTCTTAGTATCATTATAAATTAAAATGCAGAACAGTTTGTGACATTGACCCCGAATTTGTCAGTCTGACAAAACAATGGATCTGTGCTTGGAAAAGCTACACTTCTCTCGGCAAACACGTTGTCCATATAGCAGGCATTCTATATCTACACATCTTCCAATATATTTAAAGGGAAGGGCAAGGGTTAATACTTTGGCTCCCAAGGAGTTGCAGAATGAGAATGAAAACTGTCTAAGGGGCTTCTGAATCAGATTTATCTTTAGAATTTATTGCCCATATATTTTTTCGCAAGAATGAATATAACCTTTTGTAAAATAGTTACCAACTAAGACTACTAAAGTGTAATAAAAGCCAAAGTGTATGTATGCAACCATAGGGAAATAATCATCCTTAGAAAAAAATCACTTCAGAAAAATTCTTAAACTGATAATCAGTAACATTTTTGAGTCATCTAGAAAGCAGATTTAATCTAAAGTTGTTAAAACCAAACTAAGCCCAAAGTTTGCTTCAAAGTTTGATTTTTCTTTCAAATGATGATAAGAAATAATGTTAATATATTGATATAAAATTGTTTGCCTAACATTATAATTATTAACATTATTTTTTATCATACTTTGGAGTATTTAGAGTCTAAAGTGTATTGTGATCTTATTTACTGTTTATGTAATGTTTTCAGATTATCACAATGTTGATAGAAATCTTTGCAGGAATCAAACTGAAACTTGTAAAATATATATATTTATTTACCTATTTACACCTAGTAAACAATATCCAATCATGTTTATTCATTAACATTATTATAAGTGTTTAATTTAACATGATTGTTAATAATTAGTTGTGAGACTTTCTTGAATACAAGGAGCAAATTTAAGTACTGACAATAGATCACAGGCCAATATGTTTTCCTGAAAACATAATGGATCTACGAGACTAACTTGTTAACTGTTACATCACAATGGAACGCACTATTTGGTTTGGTTTGGTTTGGTTTGTTTTACGGCATATCAACCTCAGGGGGTCATTTAATGCCGATAAAGTTTTGAAATAAATCAATTCTTAAGGGATAATACAATTTTTTATAAATACATTTTTCTATTTAACCCATAAATGGGACCCTAACAGGTACTACCACTCCGGGTCAGAGTGGACCAGGGAGCAATGGTGATGAAGGGGTGCTCCACATTCCCCAAACCTCCAAAACTGGAACCTCACCATCAGATAGAGTTTAACGTCATTCCCAGGACATGTAGACCCACAGCCACCGCCTTCTAGCACCCATATGATAAAAAGGGGTTGGGGCTTGCCATAAAGGCAATAGGGTTGGGAAAATCATATAGGTGCTAGGGCTTGACGTGACCAGCCGATTGATCGGAGGGGGCCTCTCCGACCGCCCGTCTAGCCCAAGATAGGACCAAAGTGGAGTATTGCATGTCATGAACTGCTCATCCACCTGGGTTCTATACATAAGCATCACGGGTCGCCACCCACGGCCAACAGGTGGCCCCATTGGGGGAGTCTTACCCCTCTGCAGAGGTGCAGTCGGTGCATTCTAACGCCCCAGCCGACAGGGCGGGCACTATTTGGTGTGAGTATTAATAGACAAGGATCAGTACACGAATACACATAGTACTTTTTATTGGAAATTACGGTTTCTTACCTGTAAATACATTTAAGATTATTTTCTTGATATTCTTTACTATGTAAGAAGGCATCTGTATATACCATCAAATGAAGTAAATAATTGTTTTATCCTCCATACTGAAGAGTTGATAAAAGTTCAATTACAATCTTAATAAAATGTTATCCTCTAATTAATTGTTAAAACTGTAAATATATATTTTTATTGTAGAAAGAAAGCAATCACTTAAAAGAGGACGTTAATGGGAAATTTGAAAAACATCACAACTGACATGTGTAGAAGTGACGATGACATTTCCTGTAAAAACACTTCATCACTTCATGTTGGTTAGTATTGAGCTACATATGCAAGAGTGAATGAATGTGCGGTATGTTTTTGTTTACAAATTCAGTTGGGTTTATACAAAATTATGTTTCTAATTGGGAAAAAAACTTTTACAGGAACATTTATAATGTTGAAAGAAGTCTATAGAAATGACTATTTGAGATATACACAATATCATGATTAATACTATCACTTCAAATAAAGAAGAACATATACCCCAAAAGATACTATATCTGAACGTGAAGTTGATAATCTTTTTTTGCACTTTGTGATAAATGAATTATGAGTTTGGTACATGTTATTAGATGGTTGATAAATAACTTTACTTAAATATTGGTGATTTAAAGAAATGCATTACAAAGTAATGAACATGAACAAACAAAATCTGAATGTTTCACTACAACAATAAACATTCCCACTTGTCATCCTTTAACCATTAAAGTTTAGTAAAGAACAAGACAACTCTACCCCTCCCCAGTAACCATTCTTCTGGGGTCTTTTGTTCGCAAACCTGAAATCCATCCTGAAAAGTCATTGAATTCAGACCATAGAATTAACTTCTACAATTTATTCCATATGTAATTGTTATAGGTGACACACCCTATAAGACCAATGGAATGCGCCAACAGCTTACTATAAATAAACAGGGATAATTGTGGCTTAGAGCAAGCCAATGCGAGTGCCAATAACTCTGTTCGTCGGACGTAATTTCCACATCTCTCTATTGTATTGTCTACTTTCTGTTAATACATTTTTCTACTTTTCTTTACCCGTTGTTTTGTTCTTATTTGACCCCTTAAAACCTCACAACTTATATGCTGATTATAACGGGACCATTTGATATGAAGGTAGCATAGTTTGTGGATAATCCAAACTTGTTTATTTGTGGCAGGATCTTGATGATACCAGGAGTTGTTAGTTTTGTTATGAATATTGTTCAGATTGCCTCGTTCTTTTCAAGTGGTGTGTGTAAAGAAAACACAATTTAAGATGAGATGAAACAATTTGCTCTTAGTCAAATAAAAACGTCTTATGAACCCTCTCTACCTTTGTAACAAACTTTTATCTTTTCTCAACTTCTAAACAAATGGAATGCTAAGGGAATAAACAACAAAGGTTCTCAGTTTAAAAAGGCTGTTATGTTTTTGTTTGTATATTTGCTTCTCTTCATCTCTAATGGGATCATCCATCATACATTTTCACTGCCTGATCATCAAAATCCCTAAAGCCTATTACCAGTTGTGAAATATGATAGTGCAAGTCATCGTATTTATATAATACATTTCCTATATGTTGTAGGTGACTCACCTATGACACGAACATGGATTTACCCAAAGCGTATATATTTAACAGAGTAAAGCTACTCAGACTAGCAGTACCACAAAACACCTGTCCTTCGGGACGGGTGGTCCAGTGAACTGCTAAATTAATAGCGTCGATCCCAGATGCCTGCCTCATTGCACTTAAAGAGGCATGGCTGGGATTGACGCAATTTTTCTCCTACCACCCCATGAGTCTCGGCTTATGGGTGGTGCTCACATAAAACGGCCTTGTGCCATATCGTGTGTAAGTGGGACACATGTAAATACCAGCAGTACCACAAACACCTGTCCTTCGGGACGGGTGTCCAGTGAGCTGCTAAATTAATAGCGTCGATCCCAGATACCTGCCTCATTGCACTTAAAGAGTCGGGGCTGGGATCGACGCAATTTTTCTCCTACCACTCCATGAGTCTCGGCTTGTGGGTCGTGCCCACATAAAACGGCCTTGTGCCATATCGTGTGAAAGTGGGACACATGTAAATAGGAGTAGTACCAGAAACACCCGTCCTTCGGGACGGGGGTCCACTGAGCTGCTAAATTAATGGTGTCGATCCCAGATACCTGCCTCATTGTACTTAAAGGGGCAGGGCTGGGATCGACGCAATTTTTCTACCTACCACCCCCATGAGTCTCAGCTTGTGGGTGGTGCCCACATAAAACGGCCTTGTGCTATATCATGTGAAAGTGGGACACATGTAAAAACCAGTAGGTCCAGATGCAGTTCTTCGTGTAAGCTGAAACAAGGAAACCTTTCCATTGTACGTTGATATATATATTGCTGAATACAATCTGTTCCCTACATTTTATACCCGTGTTGAGTTATTATTTATTGACCCGTAAACAGGTCATAGCAGTGGCGACGAGGAAAAAGGATTTTCACGGAACCCTAAACAGTAGCGTCTAAAGATTTATAAGGACCTACGCAATACTACAGTCACGGTACAAAACTGAAAAAACTCCAGCAAAACGATACAGAGTCTCAAAAAGACCTTATCTGACATCGGGGTTTGAGCCAGAACCGAAAAAAAAAGTGTACAAAGAGACACTGCCATTTGAAACCACCGCGCTAGGATTACGAACCTCGTTGTCTTTACGTCAGAAAGACAAACTTTTTTGTTCGACACGCGTGGATTTTATTTGCAAGTAAGTGAAACCTTAATTTTTGATTTTCACTTATTGTAAAAGAACAAGCTTTTTTTACTCAGTTAGAACTCGTAATTTCTGAGTTTCTTTTTTTTATTGCGAAAAGAGGAAAAGCGTTTGATTCGGTTGAATATTTTTGTCGGTTACAAACATGGATATCCAGGCTCAAGTTTTGGAGATGTTGAAACAACAACAGTAACAACAGCAACAATTTCAACAACACCACCTAAAATTAGAGGAGAGATTTCAGCAACAACAACAGCATCAACAACAGCAGCAACAGCAACAATTTCAACAGCAATTGGCTGAAATGCAAAGTCAGTCTGACAAGAAAATGGATTTATTCGCCCAAGTAATAAATAAAAATCTGCAAAGTCTTGATGATGACGACACATTCACCCAAGGCGCAGTCAGGTCAGCAGTTGATACATTTAAATACCGACCAAATGAGGATATAAGCTTTGAGGCCTATTTTAGGCGTTACGAGGATATATAAATAAATGACTGTAAAAACTGGTCAGACTCTAAAAAAGTCAGACTTTAACAAGAAAGTTAGATACCGCCGAACATACTAAGTTCGTGAACTATATTCTACCTAGAAAAACTAACGAACTAACGTTCCAAGAGGCTGTTAAGCTTCTAACTGAACTTTTTTCCCCAAAAACATCTCTTTTCATAAACGATGGAAATGTCTAAATTTAGTCAGGGAGGAAAATGAGGAATTCAGTTTTTGCGGCGAAAGTCAACAAAAGTTGCGATGACTTCAAGTTGGCGAAACTTTCAGCAGACAAGTTCAAATGCCTTGTTTTTTTGTCAGGGATTAATTTCACCAAAGGATGCAGAGGTCAGAAGGAGAGTGCTAAACAAACTCGAAAGTGAGCCTAATTTGACCCTACGACTTTTGGCAGAGGACTGCCAGAGGTACGTTACCATAAAAAAAGACTCAAAAGATATAGAAGAGTCGGGTATCTCGCATGTCCGAAAAGTACACTACACGAAGAAGAAATTCAGTTCACCCCCAGATATAGCAAACCAGAAAGAACTCAGAGCTCTCCCAAGAAACAAAACAAGTTGTCACCTAGCCCCTGTGTGAGATGCGGAGCATTACACTGGTCTACTGACTGCGACTACCGAAAGCGGAAGTGTTTTAATTGTAACCAAACGGGTCATAAGTCTTCTCACTATAGAAAGAAAGCCGGTAGCAGTTATGCAAAAACGACCAAATGGGACAAGCAAGACGAAGACAACTGCAGAAAATATGTACCAGTACATATACTGGGAAGATAAATAAATGTACAATTGGATTCTGGTAGTGACTTGACAATAATTAATCTTCAAACGTGGAGAAAGCTTGGGAGACCTACGATGCTGAAAACTACCAAAATAGCGAGATCAGTGACTGGCGAAAAAATTCAATTTGAGGGGGAAATTATTGTGAATGTCACCCAAAATAACAAGACAAAAAAAATGAAGATATTTGTATTAAAAAATACAAATAATCTTTTTGGTAGCGACGCAATACAGGAGTTTGAGCTTTGTGGTTCGCCAATAAATACTTTTTGCAAAAAAGTTCAAAATGCCACGGCAGAATCAGAGAAGCTATTAAAAGATTTAAAGGAGACATTCCCAGATGTCTTTTCTGTGGTCTGGGTCGATGTAACAAAATGTCCGTAAAACCCGAGTTAAAAAACGACAGTCAACCTGTATTTAAGAAGAAAAGGAGCGTGCTTTTTGCATCACTTAACCAAATAGACAAGGAACTCGACAGATTGGAAAAGACCGGCGTAATCTCGAAAATACAGTATAACAAGTGGGCTGCACCAGCCGTCTATATAAAGAAAAAATCAAACGAAGTTCGGGTCTGCGCAGACTTCTCCACGGGCCTAAATGCAGCACTGAAAGAATATATTTATCCCCTGCCAAGTGCTGATGAGGTATTTTGTAAGCTAAACGGAGGTAATTTTTTTAGCGATGCGTATTTGCAGGTCCCCATGGAAGAAAATAGTTCCAGACTTTTGTGTATAAACACACACCAGGGACTCTATAAATTCGAAAAACTAGCGTTTGGGGTCAAGGTCGCACCGGCGATATTTCAACAGGTAATGGATACCATATTGGGTGGTCTTGATTTCACAATTGCCTTTCTTGACGATATACTGATCAAGAGTCAAGATAAGGACGAACATAAGCTGCTAAACAGGTTTTTAAGCACATACAGGATTATGGTTTCAAGATCAAGGAATCAAAGTGCGAGTTTAAAAAAAAATTAAGTACCTAGGACACATAATAGACGAGAACGGGAGAAAGCCAGACCCCGAGAGGTCGACAGCCATAAAAGAGATGCCGACACCAAATAATGTCGCCTCGCTACAAAGTTTCTTGGGACTCGCGAATTATTATCAATCCTTCAAACCCAAAATGCACGACTTACGAGCATCATTAAACGAACTCTTGAGAAAAAAAAAACAAAAAACAAGAAATGGGATTGGTCTACCGAATGTCAAGAGGCGTTTGATAAAATTAAAGAAGTTCTAACTTCAGATTTGTTCCTTACTCATTTTGATTCTAACCTGGAATTAATCGTTGCCTGTGACGCTATTTCATACGGCATAGGAGCGTGCATCTTACACAAGATGCCGGATGGGACTGTGGGGGTTATTTTCGTATTTGCCTGGGGAGTTGTCTGCCCGTTTAATGTCGCTAGGGGCATCGTGTATTTAAGCGGCTGTTTTGAATTTCTCTTCCTCTTTTCTCTTTCCTCGCTACGAGACCACATGGGTTAAACACGGCCTACCCCTTTCTTGTTGGGGCTTCGGCCCTTAACACTGGCCACTCACGGCTAGTAAGTCTCATACGATATATGACTATCCTTTAGTCATGTATCCGTAACTACGTTTTTATGTACATTTAGGTATCTCTTTGATACCTAAATATCTTGCAATTTACCATTCATGAATGTGTCATTATCTCTACTTTTGTATATGTATCTATGTACTTTATGTATCTCGTCATATCCATGTGCTCTATACCTATTAAATGTTTTGCCCCTCAACCTTTGTCGGAGTTTGTTTGCGTTGCAACGAGTTATGACTTTGTCATAACCTTTGGATCTTACAGGACAAACAAACCTATCGCGTACGCGTCACGGACCCTCCTCCCCGCTGAGAGGAACTATTCGCAGATTGAAAAAGAAGCCTTAGGAATCATATTTGCCGTTACCAAATTTCACCGCTATCTACATGGTCGACATTTTTTACTCCAAACGAACCACAAACCGTTACTAACCATTTTCGGCTCGAAGAAGGGTCTGCCGACTCACACAGCCAACAGGTTGCAAAGATGGGGAGCGATCCTACTTAACTACGATTTTAAAATGGAGTTCCTACCATCACAAAAACTCGGCCATGTAGACGGACTATCTAGGCTAATTCCTAAGATGGGTCTCCCTAGAGGATACGGTTATTGCACCCTACGTACTGAAAGAGACATGAGTACCGTATTATGCAATACAGTAAGGGAGCTACCGGTCACTCTGGAGGAAATCAGAAAGGAGTCTACGAAGATGAGTTCATCACACAAATGAAGGAAAGAATCGCGAACAAAGACCAACAAGTAGCTAACGCTTATACATTATGCGATAATGTATTGTTGTATCGGGATCGAGTGGTCGTCCCAGCCACTCTCCAAAGACGTATATTAAAAGATTTTCACGTCGAACACCCAGGGATAACAAGGACAAAAAGCCTAATGAGGTCCTACGTTTTCTGAAAATAGGATGGACGCAATTTTTCTACCTACCACCCGAATTGTGCGTGGTCCATACATAAAACGGCCTTGTGCCATATCGTGTGAAAGTGGGACACATGTAAAAACCAGTAGGTCCAGATACAGTTCTTCGTGTAAGCTGAAACAAGGAAACCTTTCCATTGTACGTTGATATATATATTGCTGAATACAATCTGTTCCCTACATTTTATACCCCATGTTGGGTTATTAAACAGGTCATAACACTATGTTATGCAACACACAACTTGAAATGATTTTAAGTTGTTGATAAAACCGCAAATTTGTTTTTGGAAAAGGTTGATTTCTTTTAACACAATTTGCTTGTACTTTATGTTCTAATCAGCATGTTCATTATTGATAAAAGTGGAACCCAACTGAAAGTAAAGAAGAAAAACAAGAGCATAAGATATGTAATTATTAAAACTCTTTTGTTTACGGTTATCAAAACAATCTTTTTATCTTACTCAAACCTAAAGTGAAGTGTTTATAAAATTTATCTCGGGTTCCATACACATGGGACAATTTAAAAAAGAAAAGATGAAAGAGAAAGAAATAGATAGAGATAAGAAGCGAGAGACTCTCTCTATCACATAAATAACGAAGACAACAAATTTGGTTGAGATTTAAAACTTTTACATTATCAGAAATCATCACTGAGTAATGAGTAATTCCATTTTTATGACCAAAACATTTTTTACTATTGAGTCCCATGTCCCATGTTATTACTAACAATTGTTCTTTCAGAATTTCCTCCGCAAAAGACATACATGTTCCATTTCAACAGCTTATTTCCTAGAATATCTGCACAAATCTTTCATGAAGGTTTTACTTTCAGCTACAACCTTGAATCTTTTGAGTCTGGTGTTAAGTGCCTAACCCTGTTTACATTTCTTCTTTGTTGTCTTTTTGTAATTCTCATTTGGCATATGCCATTTGTGATTATATATATATATATATATATATATATATATATATATATATATATATATATATCACAATACTTAAAGTATTTATGTATATACTTTTAAGTATTGTAATATATATATATATATATATATATATATATATATATATATATATATATATATCACATTATTTAAAGTATATATATATATATATATATATATATATATATATATATATATATATATATATACTTTTAAGTATTGTGATATTTATTGTTGCAGCCAAAGGGATACATTGCAAGTAGTAACTTCCAATAACCAAAAGAATGGTTGTATGATTAAAATAAAATAGGCTTGTATTTGATATATATACATTTTTTAATAATTTTCTTTGAACGAATAAATGTATTACGTATTGGATTTTGTTAAACTTTAAATTCATCAATCATCAATCAAACCGTTTGATAATTTTTCAGAAGCAAACAAGGAAAGGGAAATAAATAAATAATTTCAAAATATCAGAAAAAAATTATTTATAAATCAAAGTTTAGAAAATAAATATTTAAAAAACTATTTTTCAGTTAATTTTCATAACCTGTCCCTCCAATTGATGCCCAGTATAAGTCTAAGGCAGGGTTAGAAGTTATTTAGCCGCCGCTCTTGGGAGTATAAGGTCCATGTTTCACTTTCATACATGAGGGTGCTGATAACACATGCCCTATACACTTGTACCTTTGTACGGATAGTGAGCTTCCTGTTATCTCACACTCTCGCTGTGAGCTTCCCAAAAGTTGAGGCAGCTTTTCAGATCCGGTAACTGAGTTCAGTATCAAGTGACAGGTTGTCGGTGATGGTGGACCCAAGGTAGGTGAAGATTTTACGGATTCCAGGGTGTAGTTTATGATGGTGATGGAGGGAGTATTTTCTGTTCTACCACTGCTGTGTCATCAGCAAATAGCATGTCCCGAATGTTTTGTGCGATAACCCCTTCACTCCAGCATAGGCAGAGGAGCCTGTGGAGTTTTCTAGAACAGGTTTCCACACTTTATAATTTCAGCCGTGATTCCGTCGCTGTCAGGTGATTTGCCGTAGGTTAGTCTATCAAGTGCTATACAAAGTTCTTCAGTTGTAGGTTCCGTATCTAGCTCTTCTGCTACTAGTTGTCGCTCTACATGACGTAGGGCTGCATCAGAAACGGTGTTGTCGCTGGCCTAGAGTTCTGAGTAATGTTCTACCCAGCGATCAAGTTGTTTAGATCGATCTTTTATGATTTCCCCTGAGACTGATTTCAGAGGAGCGATTTTGCGATGTGATGGTCCAAGCGCCCTTTTTATGCCATCGTACATGCCTTTGATATTACCAGACTCAGCAAATGATTGAATGCTGCTGCAAAGTTGTAGCCAGTAACTGATAGCACAGTGAGGTGCAGTTTGTTGTAGCTTCTTCCTTGAAGCTCTAAGGGTATGTAAAGTCTAGTCATTCGGCACAGATTTGTAATTAATGGAAGTGATATATTTTTCTTCCAAGATCGGTGTCAATACAGAGGCATTGGCTTCGAACGAATCATTAGACCTACGGACTCTTTTGCCAAAAACTGTCAGAGCCGTTATGGATGGTGGTCCGTAGGCCATCCCAATATTGCTGGGCAGAGCAACACTGTGATAGGTGGTGGAGAGACTCTTCTAGGGCACAGAGAAAGGCAGTGGCTTTGGTTGGATCAGTTGCTTTGGCATTATCCACACGAGGGGTCCATTTGATTTGACTGGAAATTTTTCATTTGGAGTTTGATTCTACAGCAGACAAGGGAGTGGTCCGAGTCACAATCTGCGCTGTGAAAGCTACGAGTTTGGAGGACTCTTCTGAGGTCGAAGCGCCGTGTTATGATCAGGTCCAACTGGTGCCAGTGATATATCTGATCGTGGGTGTCTCCAGAAAACTTTGTGACGAGGTTTTGACTGAAAATATGAGTTGGTGGTGCATAGATTTGGTATGTGTAGAACTCAAGGAGGCGTTTTCCATTCTCATTACTTCTACCAGTGCAAGATGGCCAGGAGGCATGGTCAGCACCAACTCTTGCATTAAAGTCACTAAGAAGGTAAAGTTGATCTTGTTTGGGGATGCTTTTTACAGTCAACTCAAGCTCATCATAACATTTGTCCTTTGTTTCATGAGGGGCGCTAAGTGTTGGAGCGTATACACTAACCAGATGGACTGGTCATATCAAAGAGTGCAAGCAGAGGGTCAAAATTCTCTCTGAGTCACCTGTAGGTGGTACTATTGCTCCCAGTAAAGTGTTCTTGACTGCAAAGCCAACTCCATGCTCTCTGATTTCACCAGGAGGCTTCCCTTGCCAGAAAAAGGTGTAGTCTCTTTCTTTCAATGAGCCTGACGAGAGAAGTGGGGTTTCTTGTCTCTTCAAGAGTTCTCTATTGATAATTGCAGTTTTGTGGGCATCTCTTATATCCAACAAGTTGTCAGTTTGTCCGGGCGTCGTGGTCCTAACATTCCAGAATCCGAAGCGTAATTAGTCTTAGTTTTGTTCATTTTGTTTGGTGCATATGTTTGCAACCCGCTTGTTAGGATAAATCCCTTAGCTACATGTACCCAATGAAGCAGGTAGGATGTGGCGGGACAGCACCTACTTGGCTGGGGGCTGCCCAGCTTGAGGTGGGCGGTAGCTGTCCAGTGAGATGAAGACATCTCTCCCAACGACGGTGGGTGACCACCGTCGTTGGGAGAGATGTCTTCATCTGGCGCCCAACTTACACCAAATGAGAAAGGGCTCATAACCGGTAACTGCTGACCTCCCGTGCTGTGCCCACAGCAGTGTAGAAAGAGTTTCCCCTCCAGGGCACAGAAAGGAGTCTGGGCAAGATGTATGGTGGCCCTGTGTTGCCCAAGTGACAGAACACACCTCTCTGCCTCACTGGCGTGACCCGAAGGAATAGTGAACCAATACATTCAAGCGTCAGTTTGGCTGCAGGAGTTGCCAGATAGTGTTTTACACACTGAACTGCCTAACGGAGTCCAAGCCGTGATTTCTGTCAGGGTTTTCTCCCTTAGCCTTTTCCTATCCAGAGGATAACCACAAGGCAGCGGAGGTTATTTAGACTATTACGTGCCTGGATACCAGCCCAGGTATTTCTGTGCTCTCGCGTTAATGTGCTAGATGGCCGTTGAGCGAGAAGCTTCCTCCGCCCTTTCACAGTTTTTCTTTTTCGTCCTGATGGGTGTCTAGCCACCCTCTTCACCAGGCAAGCTTGGTGGGGGTACCGGTTTAGTCGCCGATGATCTGACTATGGAGCAGGTATTACGGGGTTACATAATACCCATAGCGCTTTGTGCAATGTGACATGAAAAAACTTATTACTGTCACTTAATTATCAGAAAAAAAGAATCCGTGGACTTATACTAAGTCAAAACTTAGAAAATTTAAGGTATCTGCACCCTTTTTTTCTTCTTCAGAGTGATCTTGTCAGATCATCCATCTAGGAGAAGAAAACTGAAGTAAAACCTGCGTTTCCCAAAGCCTTTCAGTTTTCATGCCTCAGCTTGTCACTGATATTAGATATTGGGGGAAGGAGAGCCTGCTGTGCATGTTGCACAAGCGCACAGCATGTCAACCCAATGTTCAGATATTTCAACAAGTCCCAGAAGAAAGGTGACGTGCAGACTTGACAGGCTGGGAGCATACAGCCGTGAATTTACACGTGGCACGGCTCGTGATCCATCTAATATCGCTGCATTTGCTGATCGAACAGCAACGTGCATCAGCGAGGACTGAGCAGATTTTTCGGAGCACCAGACATCTGGGGAGGGTCTAGAAAAGGTGACCTAAACAAATGCCTGTTCATCTATCAAACTAGCCAGCAACCTGTGGTTGGGGGCTGTTCACATCAGCAGGGGTAAACTAGATATTTAAAAAAACCCTAGGCTAACAATAGCCACATGGAATGTTCAGAAATTTCTTGATCTTGAGGGATCAGAAAACTCCGAGCGACGAACTGGTATCGTGGCAAAGAAACTGTCTCGATACGGGGTAGACATTGCGGCCATTGCGGAAGTCCGTTTCAGCGATGAGGACCAGTTGACAGAGGTGGGGGCTGGGTACACTTCTTTTTTGGAAGGGCAGGCCAGTGGGAGAGGCGGGTGGGAGGAATAGGATTAGCAATTCGCACATATCTGATTAATCTTATTGAGCAGCCACACGGCGTCAATGACAGGATCATACACTTTCGGGTCCCATTGCCAAGACAACCGTTTTATGACTGTCATCACTGTCTATGCACTCACTCTTGTCAGTGACGAAGAGGTGATTCATACCTTCTACTGTGCGGGTCATGCGGGTTGCAGAGTGTGACTCACAATCTTGAGCGTGGTAAACTAAAACTCCATGTCATGCGCAAGTCTCGCACTCAGGGAGTAAAAGTCCCTAAACGTATCGATATTTCAGGATCGCTGCGGAGGTCCACTATCTTATGTCTGATGTATGGCTGGTAGCTCCTGTCCTCCAGGACCGGGTTGACGCAATCTTTGTCTCACTATACAAAGGTGTGCGGTTGGCCTGTGGCAATTACCGTGACATAAGCCTCCTCGAGGCAGTGGGCAAGGTCTTTGCTAAGCTCCTGCTTAACCGGCTCACTAGGTGGGTATGTCCCTCGGTTATCCCAATGCGAAAGTAGCTTCAGATCTGACCGTGTAACTATGGACATTATCTTTTCTGCTCGGCAACTTCAGAAGAAATGCATGGAACAGCGTGTAGCACTCTACTAGGTCTTTGTGGATCTAACGCAAATTTCGACACGGTGAATAGACCCGCGCTATGGATTACTCTTAGGAAACTTGGATGCCCACCGGGATTCGTCCATATGTTTAAACAACTCCATGAAGACATGAAAGCACGCTCGGAGTCAATATCTATCGACAACGGTGTTAAGCAGGGTGATATTCCAGCACCGACAATATTATTTATCTACTTTGACTCTATCATATGCTTTTCCTGATCTGTGATACCGGTGTCTTTATAAGATTCCGTACCACTGCCAGGGTCTTCAATCTTGCTCGTTTTAATGCTAAGACGAAGTTCTTCCAGACCCTCGTCCGTGAGCTTCTCTACGCAGATGATGCGGATTTCGTCGCCTACACTTAGGAGGACATGCAGGAGATAATGGATTTCTTCTCTGAAGCATGTACTGCCTTTGTTATCACCATCATCCTGGAGAAAACTAAAGTGATGCTCACACCACCATCCGGACAACAGTATGTGGAACCCAACATCGTGACGTGATTGCAGGTGGTTGACTCAAATGTTGAGTGCGCTCTTCAGATGTGGATCGTTTGCCTCCGAGATATTCCTAAGGATCGAAAAGGCAAGCAGGGCCTTCAGTGGACTCTAGAAACGTATATAGTCGGACAGAGGTATCACCATCAGGCCGAAGCTCAGTGTGTATAAATCGTGTCTTGTCTATACTCCCGCATTCTTTGGAAACGTGGACTACGTATCGTTGACACGTCAAAGCCTTAGAGACAGTTCATCAGACATGTCTCTGAAATATTTTAAAAATTGGGTGGTAATCCCTCGCGCCAGACGCCGATGTCTTGCAATAAGCCAATTCGTCCAGCATAGAAATGCACATCATACAAAACCAAATGCGCTGGACTGGAAATCTTGCTAAAATGGAAGACGGAAATGTGGGAAACATCCGAGGCACAAACCCAAAGAGCGTTTTAGGGATGTCATCAAAAACCTTAAAGCTCTCGATATAAATCGACCTGAGTGGGAGAGGATAGCTATGAATCTTGTGGTTTGGAGGAACTGTAAGGGGTTTCAGGTAAGGAGGCTCGAGCACTCCATCCTGAAGCGGACTTTAAGTAAGCGGCACACGACGGACGTCCTGGACACATTCTCCACATTTACGCCTGATCACATATGTGATGTATGTGGCAGGGCTTGCCTGTCGAGGGCTGGACTTCTCAGTCACGTACGGTCCGACACGTGTTTCAGATCTTCTGATATCTTCTTCAGGCGTTAATTAACCATATTCTGTCTGAATATATATATATATATATATATATATATATATATATATATATATATATATATACAAATGTATGTAACCCCTTCCTTCCTGTTTGGTGGGAGTGTTATTAATTTGTAACATCTGTGTTTTAGTGGTTGTGTGTTCCTGAGTGGCAGATCTTAAATTTTAAGGACTTGAACTCTTGTAGTGGTTTATTTGTTTATATTAATAGCCAAACCCCTTCATCTGATGTTGTTTGCTAGATCTTTGATATTTGATAGGTCGTGTGTGTGTGTGTTTGTAATTTACATTCAGATTTGATGAATTTGTATGTGTTTGTTGTTTACTTTCTGTTCTAAAGAGTTTTTGTGTTTAGTTTGTTCTTGTGTGTGTGTGTGTGTGTGTGTGTGTTTATGTATGTGTGTCTATGTTCATGGTTGTGTTGGGTGTATGTGTATATCTATCTATCTATCTATCTATATCGTTGTTGGCATCCTTTCGTCTACTAAAGACGATGGTGTAGTGTCCATTTTTATCCCCAACTGCGTGAATAGACCAATTTTAGAATGGAAGTCTCTGGAGCAGTGACTGCAAACAAACAGTGATGCTTGCTGGAATTGCTGTTGTCTCTCCTTCATTTTGGTTCTCTTTTTTTGAGGCGGTTACTTTCCTCTCTTTTTCACTCCTTTTCGTTCTATGTTTGACGACGAGTCACCAGGTCGCACGGTCTTTTGCACAAGCCTCCCATGTGTTGGTGTTAATGTGGCATGTCTTCATGTCCTTCTTGCAGACATCTTTAAAGCGCAGGCGTGGTCTCCCTACTGGTCGGGTGCCCCCAGATAATTCGCCGTACAGTAGGTCTTTGGGGATGCGGCCTTTGTCCATCCTCCTGACATGGCCAATCCAACGCAGGCATCTCTTGCAGATGATGGCGGGTATGCTGTTCATGTTAGCTCGTTCCAGCACTTCTGTGTTTGGCACTTTGTCCTGCCAACGTATGCCTAGGATGCGGCGTAGGCATCTGAGGTGAACATTTTCCAGTTTACTCTCATGACATGAGTATGTGATCCAAGCTTCGCTACTGTAGAGGAGAGTGTCGATAACACATACTTTGTAGACGCCCAGTTAGTTTCTCTTAGTAAGGCTGGCATTGTACCAGACTCTCAGGCTCAGTTTGGCCATAACTGCCGAGCTCTGGCGATTCTGCTGTTGACTTCACTGTCAGTGGAGACTGAGTTGGTAATGGTGGACCCAAGATACTTGAAGCTCTCCACTGTTTCCAGGCTGCACCCATTGATGACAATGTTTAGGAGGGTGTCTACACTTTGTGCCATGACTATTGTCTTATTTAGACTTATGGTTAGTCCGAATTCCTTGTAAGCCTGTGTGTCGACTGACAAGCTGTTGCAGGCCATGCTCAGTGTGCGACGTTAAGGCTGCATCATCGGCGAATATCATTTCCCGTATGAGGACTTCATAAATTTGGTCTTAGCTCTAAGGCAAGCGGCATTGAACAACTTGCCATCAGCTCTGGTGTGTATGTAGACTCCCTCGCTGCAGTCCTTGAAGGCATATTGGAGAAGCATGGAGAAAATATCCCGAACAGCGTAGGTGCAAGGACACAGCCCTGTTTTACTCCACTGCTGGCTGGGAATGCCTTGGATGTTGCCCCATTAAAACAAATTGTGCTGTGCATGTTTTCGTGGAAGGAGCTAATGATCCCAAGAAGTCTGGGTGGACAGCCTATCTTTTGTAGCAATTTAAAAAGTCCGCTTCGGCTGACCAGGTCAAATGCCTTCGTTAGGTCTATGAATACGGTGTAGAGTGGCATAGTTATAACACGAGCAAAGACTTTTCAAACTATGCCCAGGAGGGAAATACTCCGGTAACTGTTGCAGTCGCTTCGATCTCCCTTGTTCTTGTATAAGGGGACGATGGTGGCGTTCCACATGTTCTGAGGGATGGATCCTTGTTACCAGCAGCCGCAGAGTAGTTTGTGTAGTGGTTGGAGCAGCGCTGCCTGCCGGTATACCGTCACTCCCTGTTGCTTTCCTATCAGCTAGGCGGTCGATGGCTCTTCCAACGTTGGTAGTGTATCCAGCTGATTCATTACCGGTAGATCAGATATGTCACTTAGGGCATTTTCATCATTTCGTTTTGGGTTGCATACAGTTCAGGTTGCAGCTGTTTCCCTTTGTCAGTGATGACTCCTACCGTTTTATCTTTTAGAGGTACAGTCTTTGTTATGGGTGGGACTGTAGCTCTTTTGATGCCCACGTACATGCCCCTTGCATCTCCCGTGTTGGCAGGTGTCTCTATACCGGGCAACCTTCTTGGCTTTGTTTCTGGCGCTACCTTATATGCCAGGAGGGCTGTCCTCTTGGCTTCAACCGCAGGCTTCATTTTTTTCCAGTGGACCTCGAAACAGTCCTCATTTTGCTGCTTTTTAGCATAGCCGGTGATAGCAGTGTTGTAGATGGCATCTCTGAGGTGCGTCAATGGAGGCTTCTTTTCGACGGCGTCTTGTTTGTGAGAATTTCTTGGAGTTCGCCTAAGAATTGCTATGTCTTTTCCTTGTTGCATACGCAGCACGTGTTGATGCGTGGTCGCCTCTTCGTTTTTACACAGTGAATCTTTCTGTGTGTCATTCGTACTCTGCTGGCAACCAGGGAGTGATCCGAGTCACAGTCTGCACTATGGTACGTGCGGGTGTGAAGGATGCTTGCAAGATTTGCGCGCCTGGTGATGACAAGGTCTAGTTGATGCCAGAGGTGAGAGCGCAGGTGTCTTCATGACACTTGGTGGATGTCCTTTCACCTAAAGTAGATGCTGGTCACGCATAGGCAGCATAGCTATAGCAATCTCTAGCTATTCTCATTTATCTTGCCCCGCCCATGAACGACATGACAAGTGGACTAGCCTCGTGGTCAGCTCCTACTCTTGTGTTGAAGTCCGCAAGCAGGTAAAGGTCCTCGGTAGACGAGATCCCGCGCTCAGGTTCTCGAATAACTCATCTTTTCCTTCAGGAGCAGCGTAGAGGGTTGGGGCATATGTGCTGATGATAGTTGCTAGTCCTGCAGGCGTTTCCATTCGAAAGGTGATGATTCTATCGCTACCAGTTGATGGGGGTTCAACGCAGGGGATAAGACTGTTTTTGTTTTTTTACAGCGAAGCCGAATCCGTGCCTTCGGATTTCATTTGAGGGTTTTCCCTGCCAGAAGAAGGTAAAGTTTGCCTTCTTGATTTGGCCATTTTCAGCCAGCCGGGTTTCCTGAACGCCACGTCAATGTTTAGCCAGGAGAGTTCTTTGTCAATTGTGGCCGTCTTGCGGGCATCATTGACCTGTTGTAGGTCTGATAGTCCATACACATGGTCCTGACTTTACAGCTTGCGAGCCGAGTTGCTGGAGATTTTTGGGGTTTTGTATTGTTTGGTGTAGACTTTTTGGCCACCCCTTTTTGGCAATTCTCTAAGCTCCATACACCTAGTGGAGGAAGCAGACCATGGCAGGACAGCATCTAACTGGCTGAGGATTGTCCAGCTTAAGGCGGGTGGTAGCTGTCCAGTGAGGTGCGATGACCTCTACCACCGTCGGAAGTGACCCCTAGCACTCGTTTCCTTCGCCAATCGGATGAACTTATCACTGGTAACTGCCACTTCCCGTGTTGTATCGGCGTATGCCATGGAGTGTCCTCTCCATTTTTTTAGTGGAAAACTAGGGTTTTGGTGGATGAGCTGTCGCCCAAGCAGCAGATCCACCCTCTCCACACAGCCGTTATGGTCCAAAGGAAAGATAAGAGCCAATGCAGTTTGGCAACGACGGTGTCGCAGGAGTTGCTGGGAAGTACCGAGATTTTGCATCACCCACCTTAGGGATTTCTGATTTGTTTTCGGGGTTTACTCCCTTAGTCTTTCCTTGGGTTAAAGTAGAGCCGCAAGACAACGATAGTTTAATGAGACTTTTCCTTGTCCTGAATGAGTTGCTGGCCAAGGTTATCTTTTAGTGATTTTGAGTGATAGGTGCCCTAATTTGCTATTTGCCCGTGTGATCAGCCTTTGGTTTCCCAAGGGCTCTTCTACTCTACTGCAAGCTATAAGAAAACTATAACTATACTATAAGGAATTCATGCGTACATATGTATGCGCTTAAACGTATTGGTATGTGCAAAGATATCGGCGCCTTAAGTTATGACTTAGTATAAGTTCTAATGTCTATTTGTTTCTAAGCATATGGCCAGAATGTTCTAAATCCTAGCTATTAATATTCACCACAGTAGTGTATGGAGAGTGAGGGTAGGGTAGGGGTAATGCTTACATGTCTGACAAATAACATTTGGAAGAGAAGGAAAGAGAATTACAAAGAATAAAACATGAATTAAAGTTAAACTATTATTTTGAATATTTTTCTACGTTTCTTTTTAGATAATCTATTTATTTATTCATTTATTCTTTATATTTTGATTGTACATTTTATAGTTTCCTTTCATTTCATTCGTTTCAAGTTGATATTATCGTTTTTTAATGAGTTGCCTTAAATCCATCTTTCTTCTCTTTTTTTCTTGGCTTTTCAAAAAGCAGAAAGCAGAACGTGACATTATTAATTGACGTAAAAAGAGCAAGAGATGATTAAATTTTCTTGTACGTAAAGCTGACAAAACGAATGTAACTATCCAGTAGATAATAGGATTTTTTTTACTAGATATATAACATTATACCTCAAATTAGAAATAGTAATATAAGTTAGTTGTATATCTCTTACACTAGTAAACGCACTTAAGAATCCAAAGAAACCAAATATTAAGAAAAAAACATTTGTAGGAATGTAAGATTATAATAAGACTTGGCATGTGATGTAGCAACTACAACACGGCAAGTTTAGATAATAAAGACGAGTTGGAGAAGACAGTTATAGTTTCACGAGTTTTCATTACAAAATCGTGGTTTCAGTGGAGAACCAAAGAAACCTAACTCGACAATGGATATATTGTTCGCAAGACCAAAAGTTTAAGTTTTGCAGTACATTCATGATGTGAAACAACTAAAACGATGACTGGGATTACATCTGGCACACAATAGGACACACGAAAGGTAATTACCTCCCTGTCTGCCAATAGCCACTAGGTGGTGTGGTAGAGGTAGCATAAAAAGAAGACGCAGCAAAATTAAATCTCTATCACCCAGCTTCCTGCTCGACAGAAGAAACAACGCATCTGCTGCATTTCTTCCACGGACAGGGGTTTGGGGCCATCCAACAACTCGTGTTGTATAGTCCACTATAACAAGCTTAACATGTAAGTCTTTATATTAGTTAAGAAATTTCCAGTAAATTTTGTTGATAAGTCACTACTCACCACAGGCACCGACTTCGAACAAATGTCTGCTAAAAAGTGATAGCTGCTTATATAGTAAACAGCATTGGTCAACGCATTTGCATATCTGGTTGGACGATAGTACCAAATACCACCTTTTGCGCACGAAACGCCTGCATGGGTGGAGGATGACTTCCGGCTATTGCTGTGGCAACTCGTAGATGCTCCGATTTCGGTAAGATACACTCCACGCTGATCGCCGAATCACTAGGGAGCTCCCGTCTCGTGGCGGAACCGAAGGGGTTTGTGTTGCATTGAGGAGAATCGGTGTGTGTGTGTGGGTCGCCGTCATCCGTTGTGTCACTTGACTTTTGTACGGAATTTGTTCTGCTGCAATTCTTAGTTCCGATGACTCATTGTCCTCGCACTCTCCCGTGCTTTTGCGTTCTAAAGACTCACTTTTAAGGTGCTGAATCTGTCCTCTTAACGGAGAAAGATTTATTATATGGACATCCCGTAGAATGAGTATTGACCGTGGTGTCCCGTCACCAACCCCATCTCAATCTTGACGTACAGGTATTGTGTTTGGTCTTCACCACACTACGTCTCCCAATCTGTAGGCTGTATGCTCTTCGCATACAATCTACAGGTGGAACGTCCTCAAGGTGCAACGTATACACTTTTTACTTGCACTTGGTAGGTGTCATTTTCATTTGCTGGTATTGTGGAGGCTAATTTATCGTCCTTCGGTCATTCACTGACAACTGCTTTCTGGCAAAAATTCGCTTGACGGAGCGATGTTATCTTTCCACTATGCTGGGAAGTGAGCACATTGAAAACGCAAGCGGACATTCAACTCTTTTGCGAATTTTCTGGATGCGCTCTCTCAGAATGTCGCCCCATTGTCGGTAAGCAGCCTAGTCGGTGTTCCTCGTTCATAATTTGTCAACTTCAGCTATCGGGTGATGCTGGACAGTAGGGCCACAATGAATCAACGACAGGAAGTGTCGGCTATTAAGGTCCATCTCAACTCGGCACCAAATGTCTCATACGTCTAATCACGGCAACGAAGCTTGGTCGAGGGACGGTCATGTCTAATATCGTTCCACCACTTCCTTGACAGCAATCTTAGATTATGCACGATCGACTCGCCCCACAAAGTACAGGATGTGCTTTATGCCAAGATGTCCACTTTGCTGATTGATATTCAGGTAAAATCCGGCTCCTCAATGACTGCGACACACGTTGGTTGTGCGGGATGTGCGATCTGAATTCTGTCGAGCCATCGCCCAGGAGATGATCGGCCCGGTTTACGCTAGATTTCACCAAGGTCGAATTCTTTGTCAAGTTTCTCGAGTGTTCTGAGTCGACGTCTTATCATCTCCGTGCGCACGTTCGCCTTCTCTGTCAAGGTATCAGAGGTCTACTGGTGCACAGCAATAATTGCACCGTTACCTTCCATTGGAACGTTAAATTGATGCCTTTCAACGCCGCGTCTAGCTCAGCAAGATATATATGCTGTACGTTCTCGTACGGACGCAGCCAACATGAATCTTCAACGATGTCCCCATTAACTTCTAACGCTACTCCAGTACACATAAAACTTGCACTGTTTGAATATTTTTCACCAGCTTCTCTTGGGTGTCCACACCCGGGATTGAACCAAGGACCTTTAGATAGCAAACTTGCTTTTGCGTGTTGTTTTCACCCTCCTCTTTCTGTCTGTTAATCGTTCGTCCGTCCGTCTTCTCTTTCTATTTCTCTTTCCTCTTTCTTCGTTCCTCCCAGATGCTCTGTCACTGAAAGGAAATACGATTCAGTCGTTCAGGCAAAAATGGTTCGCTTTTATTACCAAACTGACTACCCATAATGCATTGCAACTTTTATAAAAGTCTACTCTGCCCTATTCAACTTCTTGATACTTCAAATTTCTTATTCAGAGTGGGTACAGTGACGTACCTCTCCAAATACATTACTTCTCCTTCTACCATGGCTCATTTTTCAGGCCAGGTATCGAGGACGTTTTGAGTCAGGTAAGTTCGACCCGTCACTACATTGTTATTTCCCGATATTACATGTACAAGTTCTCTTTCACAGTTCCTCCTGGCGAACTCTGGCCAACGTCTCGATGAGTAGGGAGTTGCAGGATTTGTAATCTCAACCTCTGGTTGAAATGCAGACGCTTTTGCCTGGTGAGCCTTCCGCACAAAGAAAATGCACTTTGACGGGTAATGATGACCGGGGCAGCTGGGAACTCGTTCCCTCGTTTCCACTTAAGTATGTCACGCTACCCCCCAACCGTACAAGTCCAATACTTTGGCTCCATCCTTCAGCCTCTCAGAGTCCAAAATTGGAAAGTGTTCCTGGAATTGTCTCGTCGAAAGTAGGCTTTCATCGGCATAAATATCGTCGAGATATATCGATACGGCATGTTTGATCGACTCATTCTGAATCAATATCACATCGATTATCGATCGAATTATGAGGGGTGTTACGTTCTAGCTTCGCAAGGCAGTACCTTGTGCCCCCTCAGAAGCACAGTCTGGAACGACCACAATTACATGTTTACATGTAGGTAGGCATTTCATAAATCCAGAAGCGATACATTATACCCCCCCCCCATTTGTCACCATCCTCTTAGATGTCAGCATTCTTTGTAAAGGCGTCGACGTATCTATTGAGTTTGTTTATTCTTTTGGACTACAGTGAACAGTAGAATTAGAGCTTCTCCTCGGGATGTGGCGTCAGTCAGTCGTTGTTCAACCAAACCTGCAGCCGACGCTCGTACTCCCATCGCACCAAGTTGGACACTGAATACTCTGCCATCGTGTTCCGTTGTGCTCCAAACTTTCGTCGTGTTCATCGATGGTTAGTACCGCACATCGGGCTGGTTTACTATAACCACGCCAGACGGAGTAATGCGTACCCTACCCATCGCTTTTATGATATTCATCCTAATCAACAAATCATACCTAAGTGGCAGTTTTGTTTTGTTTATAAACCAGGACGTCAACCTCAACGGAACATTAATCCCCATTAAGGCTGACGCGGACGACTCCAAATCAGTTGGCGGTAGTGTCTCCGTTGATGATCGTCACACACAAAAATCTCTTTGTTCCCTGATCTTTGTTGACTCTATCATCAGAAATCGCGCCGTGTGCGGCTTCTGTTGGACTCTGATTACAGGTATTGCCGAGCTCTTATCAGTCCAATGGAAGAGACTGTACAATCGTCTATTCCCCTGTCTCGTTTCGGGACACGTTCGTGACAGGTGACCAACATTGTGGTACCGGAAATAGCGCATCTTCCGTCGTGGTCACCTCATGCTTGTCCTGCTCTCTATTTGACGGTTAGGGCAGTCTTGTGCTAGGTGTTTCAATCGCACGTAATTTTGGTACGTTGATCATCAGGGATTTCGCTACTCTCAGTTCGTGTCTTTTGTGTTGCTGCTGCTACTCAGTTCCACCGTGTCGTACTTGCGGGTACGGGCCAGCATCTATTTAATGGGCAGCTCATCCATTCTCGATTATGTGACAAGGTGTTTACATAACCTGGGCTGGCAACCCCCTTCACAAAGACGCACATAAGAGTGCGGTCACTCACTCCTCCAAACTATTGGCGAACTTCCCTAACACGTCAACGGATTCACCGTTACGCCACTACCGCACCATGAACTGGTCATATACCGTAAACTAATCTGTTTCGAAGGTAGTTTACATGACTGTATTTATATGGTTACAAATTTCGAAGTAGCTTGTTATTAAAGTAAAAAGGTGCTTCTTTCATAAATATTTTCTGGAGTAAGTTGAATTCTTCTACTGTAGTCAACCCCATAAAAGAAGATATCGAAAGAGGAAGAGACAGATCGGAAGCTGGTTCCATCGCGAAAAGACCAAAGTCCTTGCCGCTAGATTTATCACGTGAACTAAACCATTCACCCAGAATTCCCTTCTAAGTAGCTCTAAGGTAGGGGAATGGCTTGAGGCTAATTACCCACACATTTTATCGTTAGTCAACTTATTACTTTCAGTTAAAGAATCCCCTGTTCGGCAGATTCCAGATTCGAAACTGAAACACTTTTGTTACGTATGATTTTAATCATTGTATTATAAATAATTTTTTCAATTTTTATTTACAACTGTTAATAAGTGTTTCTGAATTATTGAAATACTTGTGAATTTGATCTTCTACAAACGCAGCCAATTTCCTGTGGATCTATGAATGTGGACGCGGGAAGTCTGAACGAAGCAGTTCACTGGAGACACATCAACCTATATGTGGTCCACAGCGAACATTTACTCATAGGACCAATTTTGTAGTGAAAAGCTGCTTCTACCAGAAATATTTTCTGGAGAAAGTTGAATTCTTCTATTGTCATTAAAAAGATTCTTGCTTCTCTCCCACTACCGAAGAAATATGTTCGAGACACTTATTTATGGACGAAGAGTATCCTACTCTTTGTCCATAAATGTCACGAACATGTTTCTTTGGAGGTAGGAGAGAAAAAAACGACCAGAGAGAGAGAGAGAGAGAGAGAGAGAGAGAGAGAGAGAGAGAGAGAGAGAGAGAGAGAGAGAGAGAGAGAGACGCACGAACGCGCGTGCGCACGCACATACACAATAAAAGATAAAAAAAAACATTATACTACTCTTGACCAATTATGAATGTTACTGTCGTGTCGCTGATTGATACAAACAACCAATCAATCCCGGACAACTAAACGGCCCCAAATCCTCGGTAATGAAGATGTGCAGTTCGAGTGCTAGCCTCATCTGACACTAATTTACAATCCATACCAAAGTTGTGTGCACTGATAACTCCGGAACTTTTGACGATATCTGATGCTATGATGAACCTATCAGATAGCCAGTTTACAATCCTTGATGACTTGGCTGACCAATCTCAGGTCAAAGGTTGAGGTAATGAAAATACTACAAGACAACGAATCATTTCAACCTGAAACATCCAGAATCGATTTTATGTCAATTTGACCCCCCCCCAAAAAAAAAAACACTCTAAAGAAAGCAACTTTCAAGGAATTTATCCGGCTCTCAAGAAAAGTCGCTCATAGATCAATTGTGAGGCTTCTCGGTCAGGAACTAAGATTAGTTCAATTCGGTGTAGGAATAGAAGTCGCTGTTCACATTGCGAACCAGTTGTCGAGAACGCTGTGCCCTTAATTAAGGTGAACATGTGAAACGCTTTCTGACAAAGGATCCCATCTCAGATGTTTGCCAACGGTGTGCTCCTTCAATACTGAAAATGGTGCCTTTGTCGTACGACCGATCTAGCTTGTTGATCATCGGTTTCAAAATTATAACTTCAGCCACGAGTAAGGCGACACACTCAGTTCATTCCTTTTTGTATTCGCCATCAACGATGTTGCTTGTTTTGTTATTTCACATTTGAACATTACAGTTGGAAGACTCGTTGTAATCTTATTTGATGATCATTCCTGCTTGAATTCGATATCAACTCGTCCAATCTGATAAACGTAGTTATGTACCTCGTCGCTGCAATTCAAAATATCCGACCAATATTTGAAGAAATAAAAATAAAACCAAAGACACTCGGCTCTCCACTTTTAATGATTACCACTTGAGAGTGTCACCAGGGGACTTACATTGATAGACATAATCAGCGTCGGCTCGACTCTCCTAGCATATCTAGCATCCTTCGCTTTCACTCATCCAGGAGAGGCAAATTTTCAGCTCTCAACACTAACATGATGTTTAGACGACAAACGAACATAACATCCTGCACAATCCACCGAAACAATGCAAATGCAAAAGTCCATTGCCATTTTTTTAATATCAAAGAGACCTAGATGCACCAAGGTTTTCGTCCCAAATTGAACCTGCGATCTTCGACTGACTGAACTAAGTTTTTCCTCATTTGAGAGTAGTAAGTCATTGTCTTGTGGTAATCTTGTCACATCAGCTTTTGATCAGAGAACCAAAGATCAAGGATCACAAAGTAGATTCATCCAGTAGGCCGTCGATATTTCCAGAGTTATCGACCCACAAACAACTGCCCTTTTTTCAGAAGATTGGATAAAATGTCTGATAAAATGTCTTATGGGCCATAGTAAGTATAGGAAAGAAAAACAATAAACAAAACAAAACTTTAATGTTCAATACACTTTTTCTTTATTAAAATAATGATCTCCTTAGGATATTCATCAGCTATTTGATTGTCTTCCCCTAATTCTTTTTTGTCTCTTGCATTTTAATCGGAATTTTAGATTTCTTTTAATTTAAGTCATTAGTCACAAAAGTTGAATTTGGATTGTAATGGTGATGATAAGTCTAAGAGATGTAATATTACAGAAAATATCAGCATGTAACAAGAATAATCACCTTGCTCCTCAGTCATTGTGAATGTAACTGTTACACAATAGTTAAGACAATAGCATACGAGTAACACTATAGAAAAATATGCAATCAGCTTTTGAGAGATTCAGAATGGCCGAATACATTCAAGACAATTCTCATAAAATAGAATATGACATTATATATAATGAATTTATCAGTTATACTATCTGGTTTCACTTGAGAGTAATGAGTAATGCGTATTTGTTTTTTTTCTAATCACATGCACATATGAGAGATACACCCACACACCCACAAACACACATGCACACACATATGTATATGAAGCTTTTTGCTGAGTATTATTATTATTATTAATTATTATTATTATTATTATTATTATTATTATTATTATTATTATTTACTCCTTTTGAGTTTTCACATCATCATTAGCTGATGGTCTTTTACTGGAGTCTGAGTGACAGCAAGTCTCCTCAGGTCTCCAGGACTCTTCTGAGTATTCTGGCAGATTGCAGCAGTACAGTGTTCTGGATAGTTTTATTATTATTATTATTATTATTATTATTATTTCACAGCAACCTAAGCTGGTGGTCTTTCACTGGAGTCTGAGTGACAACAAGTCTCCTCAGGTCTCCAGGACTCTCCTGAGTATCCCAGCTAATTTCAACAATGTTGTTGTCTGGTTAGTCCCAATTCTTCCACTGATTTCTCTTTTCTAAGCTTTTGGGGGACCGTTCCATGTGCACCAAGTATAATTGGTTTCACTTTCACCCTCATATTCTACATTTTTTTCTCTAGCAAGGTCCAGGTATTTGTCTGTCTTTCATTTTCAATCATCTTCACCATATAATCTGCTGGAACTGCAAAATATACTAGTTCACCAAACATCCTACATTTGCTGTTTTGTTGTTTCTTATCAATTTTTGCTTTGATATAATTTGTTCTCATTGCATTGTTTTGAGCAGCAATTATGAGTGATTCCGTTTCTCTCTTGAGGTTTCCTTTCTTAACCATGATCAATTATTATTATTATTATTATTATTATTATTATTATTAATAATAATAATAATAATAATAATAATAATAATAATAATAATAATAATAACACTGGGGAACAATTTGGGACATCATTTCTGTTGAGTCTGATTTTTCATTTGATTTAGACTAATATTGACATGCTGATTTCAAAACTGCAGTCAGAACTGATCAACTGATTGCGTTGATTGTTTTATTGAAAATGAAGGAGAATAATTCAGATCTGGTGACTTGGCTGATTCTCAGTCAAAGAACAAACATCAATGCATTTGTGAAGATAGTCTATTTCGCATATTTTGAATTAAAACTTGGCGATTAAGACAAGTCTTGGGTCCCTTACAAGATGTGAAAGCAGTGTGTTGAGAATTTACGGATGTGGATCAAGGGAACATTTGGTATACTTATGATTTGGTGTGAGCCAAAATATCATTGTACAGACTGTTTTCCAACCAGAAATTATATATATATATATATATATATATATATATATATATATAATGCACGTGCAAATTTTATATCATAATGCACAAGTAAATGACGAGAACTATGTTAGTGTATATACTTCTCATCCACAATAGACAGAATGTAATAATAGAAAATTCTAAAGTAATGTGCAGCTGGTTTACCTTCTCTTAGACTGGCTGCCATACCAAGGCTAAAGAGCCAAGTCTACACCCCCCCTATTTACCCATAGCTGGGGTAGAAGTGATGGATTAATGATTATGGGCCTTAGTGTGAAGTTAAACGCAGATTCATTCAGAATTTAAAATATTTCCATTTCTTATGCTAATAACTGTTACACCAGACAAAACTCCATATAAAAAAAAATGAGAAAAACCCGGCAAATAGTTTGATTGTAAAAATATACTACCAAACATCACCCAGGGAGAAAACATTTTCTGGAAAAAAAGAAATGACCAAGATAATCGTACCAACCAAAAATAATCTATTGGTACAATATTTATCAAAAGAAAAAAAAATTATATGTATATATATATATATAAGATATATATATTCATACAAAACCGCCAGGTAACTAAAGCTAATAAGTAAAAAGTGCTCAATACCTAAGTAGAGCCAATAATAAAGATAAATCTAATGAGTCAGATAAACCTACTAATATATATATATATATATATATATATATATATATATATATATATATATATATATATATATATATAATGCAAATAAAAATGAAAAGGATGGGAATTACTCTGTGGTATATATAATGAATATGTAAATTTCATTAAAACATCAAAGCTTGGCAATACTTTTTGATCATAGACACCAGTGCAAGTGTGTACAACCCCAGAACCCTCTCCTCAACCGGAGACAGGGGGTCCAAACCTGCTTGGAGAATGGGGAACAGTGGGTTCCAACAAGAGATCAAGGGATTTGTATCATTTCTACAACGAGAATAGGAGATCAAGAACAGAAAACAAAAAGCAGCTAAAAATGTCAATGATTTGTTGGATTACATTTTTTGAAATCACTTAATTGTCACTTGGATGAACTTTGTGCATTGTGAACTTGCATTGTGAGTGTTGTTACTACTTGCATTGTGAGTGTTGGTTGCATTGTGAGTGTGGTTACTACTTGCATTGTGAGTGTTGGTTACTACTTGCATTGTGAGTGTGGTTACTACTTGCATTGTGAGTGTCGGGTTACTACTTGCATTTTGATTGTTGGTTACAACTTGCATTGTGAGTGTCGGTTACTACTTGCATTGTGAGTGTCGGTTACTACTTGCATTGTGAGTGTCGGGGTTACTACTTGCATTGTGAGTGTCGGGTTACTACTTGCATTGTGAGTGTTGGTTACTACTTGCATTGTGAGTGTCGGGGTTACTACTTGCATTGTGAGTCGGGGTTACTACTTGCATTTTGATTGTTGGTTACAACTTGCATTGTGAGTGTCGGTTACTACTTGCATTGTGAGTGTTACTACTTGCATTGTGAGTGTCGGTTACTACTTGCATTGTGAGTGTCGGGGTTACTATTGCATTGTGAGTGTTGGTTACTACTTGCATTGTGAGTGTCGGGGTTACTACTTGCATTGTGAGTGTTGGTTACTACTTGCATTGTGAGTGTGGGTTACTACTTGCATTGTGAGTGTCGGGGTTACTACTTGCATTGTGAGTGTTGGTTACTACTTGCATTGTGAGTGTGGAAACAAGTTTCAACAAAGTAAAATTAATAAAAGAATTATCTCTGATCAACAATTAGAGATGATAGGCTATCCAGGTCAGCAATGATGAACGTGCGAGATTTTTTGACTGTGATAAAGTAGTGAATACATTTGCTCCCATTAAGTTTCGATAAAACACTATGCAAAATTCTCTACTTTTTAGCCATATGTTAGCAATCGGAAGACACTGAAAAGTTTACAACTGATGGCATATTCTCCTGCACTTTTACTTCAAAGTGCCGAAAGTACTTGGGATAAAAACTTCGGTGGACTAATACACGGATTCCATCCAAATATAAAAATGTTGGCCAGAAAGCATGAAAAGATTGTTAATAAAATTGTTAAACAGGAGATATATGTTTTGTTTAATTCTACATGTATAAATGAAAGAATGCTGCCCAAACACACACACACACACACACACACACACACACACACACACACACACAATATATATATATATATATATAAACACATTGAAGTAAAGAGAGTATTTTTCCCGATACAAATTAAATTTGATTGATATTAACATTAAAAATCAGCTTTACTATTTAGAAAAGAAAATAATTAATATTTCAAAACCTTTATTCAAATTCTGTTTTAAGTGAAAAAACGAAATGATATTTTACATTTATTTCATCAAATAAATAAACATTTAAATCTGCTGTACACACAGATGCTTTTCTGTCATATTTTGTTTGTGAAATGAAAAACTTATGGAAAATTTTGATATTATAAAAATAAATGAACTCTGTAAAAGACTATTATATTTTCCTCATTAATGGGAAAGGTAATTGAGATAATATAGCATCATTAACTTTGAATAAATGTTTTGTTATTTCTGTTTATTATCAAAATAATGATGATTCCATTTACTTTATTGTCTAGATAACAATTCAATGACATATGGTATAGTAAAGAAACAAAGACACACAATGTTAGAATGAAGTAATATATATATATATATATATATATATATATATATATATATATATACATATATATTCATTTCATAGGAAAAAAAACCCACAAAAAAGGATCATGTAGTGGATAAACTTAGAAAAGCACCGACAAAAGAATTATTTAACAAATACATTAAAATTTTCATTCACCTGAATGATCAACATTTGATGGCATATAATATACAACTATTTTCTTTTCAGAAAATGGTTAAAAATATATATCCCAAGTCTAAATGTGAAGATGAGGTGTTTACTAAAAAAACAAACAAAAACAAAAAACAAAAAAAAACATAAAAATTTCCATTCCTAATTGTCATGTTATATATGTATATATATATATTGGAATAGTGTATACGTATCACTATCTCACTTGGTGAGTTAGTAGTAGGTCAATATTTTTTGGTATTATTAGGATAGTGCTCAATATCTGCGATGGAGCTACTATATAGTAATAACAGTTAATAAATAAATAATAATAATAATAATAATATAATAATATATATATATATATATATATATATATATATATATATTGATTTTAAATTTTTCCGTTTTTATTTCTTTCTTTATTTTTAAAATTTTTATTTTAGTTTTATTTTAGTTTGTGTGTGTTTATTTATATGTGAATTCTTAATTATGGCGGTCTGAGGTTTTGGTTTGTCCAATTCCATATTAAAATTTTTTTTCGGTGTTGGCATGCCCTAAAAATTTCTGTTTTGTTATTTAGGAAATTGTTTTTGTGTCTGCATTTCATTACTATTTCTTCTCTATCTTCAAATTTTATGATTTGTATTTTTTCCTCCAGACATAGGTTGCATCTTCCACTCCAACTTCTCGGTGTTGCTGATTTTTTAATAAGTTTCCACCTAATTTGTGGGTTTAGTCCCTTTTCCTTTAGTCTCCAGAATGTTTTTGATTTTGATTCCTTAGGGACTCTTGTGTGAATGAGGGCCTATGGTTGTATAATCTTTGCTTCCAGCTTCCCGCGGATATTCCGATATATATATTTTTGTCTGTTTCGTTTTCCTTCGGGAAGATGGTCGCGTGGTAGACCACATTCTCGGAATTACATTCCCCTCCAACTGGGCAATTGTTTTTGGCCCTGCAGTTGCATTTTTTGTTGTTGTTTGTTTCTTTGCTTTTCTGGTGTTTCTCTAGCGTATTTATGTTGTGGTTGTTCATTATTTTTGCGACGTTGTTAGTGCAGAAATTGCTGATTTTTACTGTTTTTCTATTGAATATCTTACTTAGGGGATTGTTCTGGTTAAAGTGCTTGTCTATCATTATATATATATATATATATATATATATATATATATATATATATATATATATGATTTTATAGGAAAAAAGGGTGACTTACCGGTGAAATTGGTCACAATATTTTGTTGATGCAAGTTTTACAATGATAAAACAGCAATATAACAAATATAAAGTGTTCAATACGTGAGTAGAGCAAATTTATTATTATAATGGTACACAGTAATAACCTACTCGAGTTAATTCCGTAAATGCCATAATATTTTAAACTTTTTTGTCTTGTTTGATTGACGTAAAATTCGTTTTTTGACAAAATGAATTTAGCACCCCCACCTTACAGAAAATAATTTACCAAAAATTAGTGAGTTATCGGATTTTTATGAAATGTTCAGTGTTGATTAATCAATGAATGAACTTTATAATGCATTATTTACCGCTAAAAAAATTCCCCGTACGGAGAAATGAGCACCCCTGAAAACTCAAAAAATAAAGAACTTTTAAGAATTAAAAAAAAAATCTGATAGATTAGTATATATCTTAGGGTTCCTGATAGTCATGTCCGCCTAGAAAATGACAAGTGTTTGGGAGTGTAATTTTTTTTTTTTTTTAGTTAAAAGAAGTTAATTTAAAGATAAAAAGTGAGAAAACATCAATTTGAATTAAAAAATGAATAATTGAATTAAAATTAAAAATAGTAATAATGTAATGAACTTACCTTTATTAGATATTGAATTATTTCGGTAAACTGAAAGAAAGATTAACTCTCTTCTAACCTAATGGAGGTAGTTCACATTTTAAGTGTTTGCTCCCATACATTTAATTTTCGAACATTATGTGAATTATATTGAAAATCAATTTAATTGTTTTAAAATATGCGAATCGATATTAGGTTTAACATGTTATATTTTTAGTTTCTAGAAATAAATATCTATTTAATGCAAACCTTATTTTATACTCATAAAGTAATAAGTTTTGAAGAAAAACTCTATTAAAAATTTAGCCCCCCCTCCTTTTTAAGCAGAAAAATATCGATGTATAATTTTTTTTAATAAGATAATAGCCAATTAAATAATTACGGAAATGAGTAAAAAAGAAATCTCCTAAAAATTATTTAAAATCTTTTTTTTTTACATTTTATTTTTCGATAATCGGTACTTATTTTCTCATAGAACAGCAACCGTAAAAAAATTTTTTTTTTGTTTCTGTTCATAACTTCGGTCTTGTATCTCTTTATTCATACTGTAATTAGTACAATATAAGACCAACTCGAAACAATTTTACAATTAAGTGACCTGAAAAAAATGAGAAAGTTTTGAAATAAAATAAATAATGCATTATAAAGATCATTCTTTGATAAATAAACACTGAAAATTTCATTAAAATCCGATAATTCCCTGTGCCTCCTGTGACTGTGTTTGAAAAACATTCTCGACCACAGATGTCACATTTGAAGGCTGTCCTGAAGATGTTGATGTTCCAGTGCTTTGTTGCCGCTGCTTTCTTCTAGACCTCTTAGCTTCATGGTGTTGCGTCAGGGTGACTTCTGACATGAACAGTCCTCTACAGAGATTCTGTCGCCACTGAGTGTGGTCCTGAGCCAAATTTTCCCAGCTGGAAGGGACAATGCCAATGTACCTGAGATCATTATTGCAGACATCCTTGAAACGCAGCTGGGGTCAACTAATCTGTCTTTTACCAGACATAAGCTCTGCATAAAGAATGTATTTCAGGATTCGTCCATCATCCATCCAACGTACATGACCCAGCCAGCCATAGGAGACGACGTTGCCTCAGTAGTTGGGCAGTTGAGCTCTCTCTAGAACTGCTGTGATCATGTCCCTCCAGGTGATGCCCAGTATAGGTCTAAGGCAGTGAAGGTAGAAGTTATTTAGCTTGGTGAGAGTATAAGGTCCATGTTTCACTTCCAAAAAGTTGAGGCAGCTTTTCCGATCCGGCAACTGAGTGCAGTATCAAGTGGCAGGTTGTCGGTGATGGTGGACCCAAGGTAGGTGAAGGTGTTTACGGCTTCCAGGGTGTAGTTGTTGATGGTGATGTAGGGAGGATTTACAGTTCCCTGACCCATCATCTTAGTGTTCTTTATACTAATGGTCAGGCTGAAGTCCTGGCAGGCTTGAGTAAACTGGTCCATGAGTGTTTGCAGGTGCTCCTGGGAGTGTGCTACCACTGCTGCGTCATCAGCAAATAGCATGTCCCGAATGACAAATTGCCTGACCTTTGTTTTGGCTTTTAGACGGCTGAGATTGAACAGATTACCATCTGTCCTTCTGTTGCTTTACCAAAAGCTTGGCACAGAAGGAGGGAAAAGAAGATCCAAACAGAGTGGGTGGCAACACGCATCCCTGCTTGACATCACGAAGATACTGAAAGGGTCTGAGGTGGATCCATCAAATTTGATAGTCTTGCATGTCGGTGTGAAAGAACTGAAGAATGCGGTGAAGTTTTGGGGGGCAGTCTATTCGTTCTATCAACTGGAAGAGACCACTCCTGCTTACAAGGCTGAAAACTTTTGTGAGGTCAATAAATGCTATGTAGAGTGGTCTTCTTTGTTCTGTACATTTCTCCTGAAGCTGCCTCATAATGTCAGTAGTGGACCTTCCTACTATGAAACCGGCCTGTGATTCAGAGTAAGTCTTTTCTGCAAGGATTTGAAGTCTATTTAGTGCAACTCTAGCAAAGAGTTTACCTGTAATTCTGAGTAAAGAGATACCACAGTAGTTATTGCAATTACTCCTGTCTCCCTTGTTCTTATACAGTGTTACGATGGTGGCATTCCTCATGTCTTGTGGGATAACCCTTTCACTCCAACATAGGCAGAGGAGCTTGTGGAGTTTGTCTAGGAGAACAGGCTTCCCACACTTTAGAATTTCAGGTGTGATTCCGTCGCTGTCAGGTGATTTGCCGTAGGTTAGTCTATCAAGTGCTATACAAAGTTCTTCAGTTGTAGGTTCCATATCTAGCTCTTCTGCTACTGGTTGTCGCTCTACATGACGTAGGGCTGCATCAGAAACGGTGTTGTCGCTGGCGTAGAGTTCTGAGTAATGTTCTACCCAGCGATCAAGTTGTTTAGATCGATCTTTTATGATTTCTCCTGAGACTGATTTCAGAGGAGCGATTTTGCGATGTGATGGTCCAAGCGCCCTTTTTATGCCATCGTACATGCCTTTGATATTACCAGACTCAGCAAATGATTGAATGCTGCTGCAAAGTTGTAGCCAGTAACTGTTAGCACAATGAGGTGCAGTTTGTTGTAGCTTCTTCCTTGAAGCTCTAAGGGTATGTAAAGTCTAGTCATTCGGCACAGATTTGTAATTAATGGAAGTGATATATTTTTCTTCCAAGATTGGTGTCAATACAGAGGCATTGGCTTCGAACGAATCATTAGACCTACGGACTCTTTTGCCAAAAACTGTCAGGGCCGTTATGGATGGTGGTCCGTAGGCCATCCAATATTGCTGGGCAGAGCAACACTGTGGTAGGTGGTGGAGAGACTCTTCTAGGGCACAGAGAAAGCAGCAGCTTTGGTTGGGTCAGTTGCTTTGGCATTATCCACACGAGGGGTCCATTTGATTTGACTGTGGAAATTTTTCATTTGGAGTTTGATTCTACAGCAGTCAAGAGAGTGGTCCGAGTCACAATCTGCGCTGTGAAAGCTACGAGTTTGGAGGACAATTCTGAGGTCGAAGCGCCGTGTTATGATCAGGTCCAACTGGTGCCAGTGGCCTGATCGTGGGTGTTTCCAGAAAACTTTGTGACGAAGTTTTGACTGAAAATATGAGTTGGTGGTGCATAGATTGTGGTATGTGCAGAACTCAAGGAGACGTCCATTCTCATTAATTCTACCAGTGCAAGATGGCCAGGAGTCATGGTCAGCACCAACTCTTGCATTAAAGTCACTAAGAAGGTAAAGTTGATCTTGTTTGGGGATGCTTTTTACAGTCAACTCAAGCTCATCATAAAATTTGTCCTTTGTTTCATGAGGGGCGCTAAGTGTTGGAGCGTATACACTAACCAGATGGACAGGTCCTATCAAAGAGTTCAAGCAGAGGGTCAAAATTCTCTCTGAGCCACCTGTAGGTGGTACTATTGCTCACAGTAAAGGGTTACTGATGCAAAGCCAACTCCATGCTCTCTGGTTTCACCAGGAGGCTTTCCTTGTCAGAAAAAGGTGTAGTCTCTTTCTTTCAATGAGCCTGACGAGAGAAGTGGGGTTTCTTGTCTCTTCAAGAGTTCTCTATTGATGATTGCAGTTTTGTGGGCATCTCTTATATCCAACAAATTGTCAGTTTGTCCGGGTGTCATGGTCCTAACATTCCAGAATCCGAAGCGTAATTAGTCTTAGTTTTGTTCATTTTGTTTGGTGCATATGTTTGCAACCCGCTTGTTAGATAAATCCCTTAGCTACATGCACCCAATGAAGCAGGTAGGTTGTGGCGGGACAGCACCTAATTGGGTGAAGGCTGCCCAGCTTGAGGCGGGCGGTAGCTGTCCAGTGAGATAAAGACATCTTTTCCACCGACGGAGTTCGCCCCTGATGCCCAACTCTACGCCAAACGATAAAGGGCTTATAACCGGTAACTGCTGACGTCCCGTGCTGTGCACAGAGCACAGCGTAGAAAAATTTCCCTTCCAAGGCACAACAAAAGCCTGGGCAAGATGTATGAAGGCCCTGGGTTGCCCACATGACAGCCTCCCTCTCTGCATAGCTGGCGTGATCCGAAGGAATGGTGAACCAATACATTCAGCTGCAGGAGTTGCCAGATAGTGTTTTACACACTTAACTACCTAACGGAGTCCAAGCCGTGAGTTCTGTCAGGGTTTTCTCCCTTAGTCTTTTCCTATCCAGAGGATAACCACAAGGCAGCGGAGGTTATTTAATCTATTACGCGCCTGGATACCAGCCCAGGTATTTATGAGAGAAGCTTCATCCGCCCTTTCACAGTTTTTCTTTTTCGTCCTGCTGGGTGTCTAGCCATCCTCCTTACCAGACAAGCTTGGTGGGGTACCGGTTTATATAGATATAGATTAATGAAAACTGATCCGAGTAATCTATTTCCCATCTTCAAAAGTCTGACAACAAACTCTATTCGTTTGCAAGAATATTACAGCAGTTTTCAATATATCCGCAATACCACGTTCCAAAGCGTCTCTATTTTCCCCTCTTGCGGCTGATGTTTTATGCATAGCAGATCACAAAAATAATTTGCCTACGTGCTAAACATTCTCGTCAATTCTCTCGACTCCGAGATAGTGTTTTCTTAAATGAAGGTGTTATTGTAGCCGTATTTTCTTTTTCCCTTTCGAGCTTTACACTTACTTTGTACAAAAGATATGCTCGCATTTGCTTTGAGCTTCGAGGTAAGTTATTTTTCTCGCTACACCCCACTGATGGTGGCATTCCTCATGTCTTGTGGGATAACCCTTTCACTCCAGCATAGGCAGAGGAGCTTGTGGAGTTTGTCGAGGAGAACAAGCTTCCCACACTTTAGAATTTCAGCTGTGATTCCGTCGCTGTCAGGTGCTTCAATTAGTCTTTCCTTTCGTCAAGTGCTTGGATTGTAGCATGTACACTATCTTCAATATTGGCGAGACCCCTTCGCCCTTCTTTTCTTGGCACATATAGTCTGTCTATGTCGTCTCTCGGGTGTAATGCCTTGTGCATGGTCATAAGTTTCCTTTGTCCTTTGGTCCATCTGCCGGAGCTCCTCTTTATTATTTGTTAAACATTTTTATTGTTATAATTTCGTTTCGAATAAACTGGTACTTTATATCTATATGTTTTGACTGATGCTGGATTACGTTTTTTGTTTTGTTAAGAGCAATGCTGGATTAATTATCACAGTAAATATTTATTGGTCTACCGACGACTTCTGGTCATGTCATACTTCTTAATAATGCGATATAGATAGAGTGCTTTTTGACATGCGAATGTTAAAATTACGAATTCTGCCTCGCAAGTTGATAGGGCCAGAAAATTCTGCTTTTTCGTTCTCCAAGAAATTATAGGGTTGTCACCTGACAATTTAAAACAAATTCCGGATACGCTTTTCCAGTCGCTCAAATTAGCCCATTCGGCATCACAAAATTCTTGTAGTTTTAATGGTTTGGGAGATTTTTAAAAAAATACGAGCGACTGATTTATTTTGCCTTTCAAATAACGCAGAACTCGTTTTACTCTTGTTGAATGTATTGTGTTGATTTGACTAAATCTTGAGATAATTTCATAACTGTGTAATAGATTTCCTTTCTGTAGGTCAATATAGATTTCAAAGTCTAAGGGGACATTTAAATATGAACCCTTTACATCCATATGATGAAATATTAAATAATATTGGACAACTAGTTGTAATAAAATTCTCAGAAACCCTGTTCATCGTTGGTGAAAATATTTCCAGATAATCTCTGTCATACATTTATGAGAAGTCTTTTGCAACGAATCTATCTTTCAGTCGGATGAACACTTGCCTATGAATCGCAAGGTTCTTGGCTCGATGTTGGCCCTCGTGAACTCAGCGTATATCAGGGATCTGTGTGGTAAAGTGAGGAGCTGATGGTAGGTGTGGCGTGCCACCTCAGACGCTAAAACAATCTCCTTGGTCTAGCACTATTGAAAATGGGATCGACTCTCTCGCTGTCAGGCTGATACCGACATTAGACAACCCTGTCGCCTTACTTTTTATAGTATACATTCAACGTCTCCTTATGATATTTTACCATTCAGAGCATTTTTAATTCGAAAGTATCATTCTCTACAATAGAATCGTATTCCTTCTGCATAGCGTATAGCCAATATATTGTATCTTTTGAATAAATAGCTTCAATATAATCAGTGGGAATTGTACGTAGGGCGTAACAATAGTCTATCACGCTTAGTTCAAAATTTTCAACAACAAGGAATTTTTTTTTCTTTCTCTTGTCGGATAGCGCCCCCCCCCTCATCGGTGGGCGTTTTAGTTATTATTTGGTTTTCATTTTTAGGTTTTTCATTTTCATTTTTATTGCTTATATTGTCAGATAATATTTACTTGACCCTCCTCAATTGGTTCGGGTATAAAGCTATTTTTATAAGAATCGGTGAATCTCAAACATCCAATTCTTTTAATAGCTTTTGTTTCAGGAAAAAGATTAAATAAGCTGGGATTTGTTTATCATATTCAACGAAAATGCCTCTTTCACTGCGAGGGTAGAATTTCTTTTTGTTCTACACAAAAACAAGTCGTACCGAAAATGTGCATCTTACTTAAATTAGGTTTTGAAGCTGTGAAACCTGCAAAAGGGATCTCTCTCTCTCTCTCTCTCTCTCTCTCTCTCTCTCTCTCTCTCTCTCGTGTTTTTATTATAACAATGATTTCTAATATATGCCAATGCAAGAATTGCATAAACCCCCATGGTAGGCACCTCGTCATAGAAAATAGGGACCTCCAGGAACGTTCAACATTCTGCTGCGAGGAATATGGGAGCGTTTTTTTAAATTTTTTATTTCGTTTCCAACTAATAATTTTTCAAAATACGTAAACAGTTTATATCAATATCTATACTTACCCGTATAACTGATGCAATCGTATTTAAGAAACCTTATACCGTCTGAATAGGATTAAAAAATATTATTCATAAATATCTCCAGTTTCCAAGACGACCTCTTCACTAAAAAAGATATATACTTCACTTTTCTACTCAGATATTGGAATGAGAAGTTTAAAAATTCTTACTCCAGCTTGGAATTTTACCTTACCGAAAAAAGAAGAAGAGATAATCCAAGAGAGGAAAGTATTGGCGAAAAAATAAAAGAAATTGGTGAGTCCCTTTTTCTGTCTTTTCTGTTTTTATTCAATTGTCACGATGAAAGTAGATTTTTGAATTTTAAATTTTTCATAAGTTGAATTCTATTTTCCTTCGTATTGTTTGTTTTAAAAAATGGAGGGGGGCATATCCGCAGCTTTTGTCAGAGGATGTTTTAGCAGTTCAAACTGCGGGGTGTTATGACGTCTATTATCCTTTGAGAGAAGATTAACTGAACCGATACAAAGATCACAGCAGTTTAAATAAGCCATTTTCTGACGGAGCAACGACTTCTGTCACTTTCAGAAAAGCAAATACGAAAACCAAACAAGTCTTTTCCGACGGAGGTCTAATTCTAGTCACTTTCAGAAGAACAAGAACTAAAACTAAATTTTTACCCCTCCAGGTTCCTACCTGAAGTAGAAGGGCTTAAAGATTTGAATTAGGTAATTGATAGCAGAATGAATCTCCTGTTCGAAAAGAAAGCAGGAACCAAATGAGTGAGACTCATACCGAAGTCTGAGATGTTACAATGACAATATTAGTCTTTCTTTTCGTGAACAATGCGAACTCCGATTCGAACGGAGACGTTGAGTATATCAGTCTTTACTCTAATGCAGAAAGCGAACAGAATTTGGAGGAAAGCACAGTTAGAACACAATGAATTGTTTTTTTATTTTTTTAATTTCGAATGTAGTTTTGTAATGAAATATTCCCAGTGCAGAGAGGAGTATAGACTTAGAATTCAAATCTTAGGTGGTATTGATATAAATTGATGTTATTTAAAAAAAAGTAAAACTCCTGTTTATGAGATATCTATACTTGCCTGTATATTCTCTCCCCCCCCCCCTCGTTGCGTGTTGATAAAGATGCTAAAGAGTCCCTCGTATAAAAGTGAAGTATATGTATATATTCTTTAGTAAAGTAGTCGTCTTGGAAAGCGAGATAATTGAAAATAAATAAATACATTCTACTCAGACAGTTAAAGGTATCTTGAGAATGATTGCATTAGTTATCCAGGTAAATATAGATATCTCATAAACAGGGGTTTTACTTTAAAAAAACCCTCATGCTGAAATACAATGAAAAAAGGTATCGAAAACTATTTTTGCTATATGTATTAAAAAAACTTAAACATGTTAATTTATGTACAAACCGTAGAAACTAATAAAATAACATCGGAATTGATATTTCTAAACTGATTCTAATTCTTTAGGTATATATGATAAGTACCATCGTTGCTACCATTGTGAAAAGTTGTAAAAAATGTTGAAATACAATGAAAACAGATCGAAAAATATAGATATTACGTAAAATACGTGTAAATATGTGTTTATATCCTTAAAACTAGTAAAATGACATTTAAACTAGTGCAATTATACAATCCCAGTACATTTGATAATCATGAAAAATATGAAGAAATTTGCAAAAACTGTGTATGATAAAATGTAATGAAAACACGTCAAAATCGCGACATTTTCTCTATGTAATAAAAAAAAACACGTAAACTTGTATTCAAGCCATTAACACTAGTAAGATCAAAATGGTGTTCATTGTAGGAAAATATAAAAATTCCACTATCTGAGAGGATCTAGCCTCGGTAGAGCAATAGGCAGCGTGTCAGTCTCATAATCTGATAGGGGCTAATCATAGCAAATACATTTTTAAAAAACTGTGTATGTGAAAATATAATAAAAACATACTATGAAAGAACGCTTATTAAAAAGAGTAAACTTGAGTTAGAACTCTTAAAGCAAGTAAAATAACATTGCAAATGGTGTTTATAGCATGCTTATATACAGTCCAATTGGTTAGCAACAATAACCACGAACACCATTGCCTCGCAAGTCTCAGAATGTTCGGTTTTGAGTAATAAATGCGCGGTTTTGAGAAATAAATAACCAGACAGATAGAAATAGAATTAGGTGGAGAAAGGTTGACAACAAAGGCAATTATCAGGGAACGCCTAATCAATGTTATCAGCTCACAATAGGTTGCCTTCTAAATAACGAACTGCTGACTGCCAAAAAATTCAGCTTATATATGGCTCCACTCCACTCCCACCCCCTCACTTCCTGTCTGCACTCTTATAAAAATAAATTCAATTTTGGGCGCCACTTTCTCCCCAGCTCAAGGTAAGAAGAGTTTCATTTTTTATCTTAAATTACACGCCCCCATGATCTTAAGATCATTTCACATAACGTAGTCTCATTTGCAAATTGGTGCATTACGCTCTCTTTGCAATCTTTGCGTCGGTAGGGGTTCATTCATCTCGCTCTGATGTTCATCTTCCATATTCTCATCGTTCGCAGGTAATATTCGCCTTAAGTCTAACATATGCCTTGGTGTTCCGTTTACAATCAGGTTGTTTGGTGACTGTCTCCCCGTCACTGCTCCTCTCCCCGACTGCGTTGTGCACCGGACGTTTAGTGGTTTCACCCAAACCTCTTCACCTATTTGGATTCTGGATGGTCCTTCGTCAACATCTGGGAGTTTATTTTTTGGGTGTCTCCACTCGTACAAAAAAAATTGACCGTTGGGGTACGGTTTCCTCTCTCTGACCGACCTTGGGGGCCATATTGTACCAGAATGTTGCCTCTATCGGTGTTATTCTTCCCCTTTCGGCTATTGCTTTCACGGTTCTGTGGTTTCGTTCCACTATTCCATTGCCCTCTGGTCTGTAGGCTGATCTTGCAGCGTTGGGCCTTAAATTGATGGAGAGAAAAAAAGGTGAACTGGTATTTGGAAGAGGGAACGAGATCCCACAGATAACAGCGGGAGTTGTTTTCGATCAGTGGAAAATTGTTGGGACACTATCCCGTTACTGGGTGGCTACGACCAGCATGTAGCTATGTAAAGAGAAGAGCGAATGGGATAAATTGGGATGATAGAGTTGATGAAGGAACTGTCTCTGTGATACAAGAGATACTGGCTGAAGTAAAAAGAAATGACCCCGTGACAGGGACTTGGCACATCCCTAAAACAAAAACAGGAGTCGTGTGGTGTGATGCGAGCAGTATCGCCATAGTCACAGCTGTGGAGTTTGGTGGCGGAAGATGCAGCATGGCTGAGGAAAAAAGATGATTTTAACCACATTAATGTAGCTGAGTTAGAGGGTGTGTTAAAGGGAGTGAATTTGGCTTTAAAGTGGGGATTAAGATAGATGGAAGTTATTGAAGTCAGCCTGCTGTTGGTTTTAATAACATCAGCTAAACAGAATTAAAGCAGTGTCCAATACAGCTGGTATAAATAGGAATGAAGAATGATCCATTCATGAATCAAGGTGATTTGGGTCATTTCATTCCTTGAGCTCTGATTGGCTGCCTGACTGGTTGATTTGCATGACACTGTGGAGTCCCATATATACTTGGTCACTTGGCAGTGGACTTTGTGTCATTTCGAGCTTGTATTCAGTTACAATCGCATGCCACCTTGTCTTCCCAGTTCGACGGTAATTGGAACTTATTCTACATCTCCCCTTCCTCCCCCCCCATTGCGCGGGCATAGCGGCCTTTGAGGGGGAATTAGTTCCTTTCGACCCGGCCGATTACAGGGGAGTAATCTTGATAAAGCGCGGGGTATTTTTGATGGCATTGGCTTAGGAGTTGGAGTGACACTGGGTGAGGCTTGGTCCCTAGTTGATGTTACCATTCTTTTGGTTTGTGGAATATCCTCAAATATTGGTTTAGGGGGCTCAGGCAGAGCGCTAGGAATAGGGACAGGGGCCACTGGTGCTTGGAGCTTCCTGAGGAATCGGCGATTCCGCAATGTGATCCTACCTGATCCATCAGTCCTGATTCGGTATTGGTGATTGGGGAGTGTTTCGACAACTCTGCCTGTTATGTCCCACCGACGGTTGTTTGGACGTTGTACAGACACTGTGTCTCCCTTTTGAAGTGGATAGAGTGTATGTGCTGTGCGATTGTATCTCTCTATTAGCAGTGCATTCCGCTGAGATAGGCTAATTTCGCGGTTCTGAGCCGCTGTTATCCACTTAGTATGCGGTTTATATAGTGCAGGTTGGGATGGTATGAAGTCACGGAGTCGTCGGTGGAGAAGGAGTTGTGCAGGGGATAGTCCGATTTTGAATGGGTGTGTTCCGATATTGAAGGATTGCCCTCGCAGTCTGGTTATTATCCAGAGATCCCTGGGGTCCTATGTTGCCATTCACTATCCTTTTGGCCGTCTTGACAGCTAATTCCGCCCGACCATTGGATTGTAGGTAGGCGACTGATGACAATCTATGTTTTACCGCCCAGTCCTCTAGGAACTGCTTAAATGGTAGGGAAGTAAAGGGTGGTCCGCCATCAGTGCTGAGTTCTTCCGGGGCACCATAAGTCTGGAATATCTCTCGACAAATTGAGATGATCCTGGAGGCGTTTGTTTGTCCGTGACTCAAGTGATATAGAATGAGCCAGCCAGTCAATCTGTCAGCACATACAAGGTATGCATGATTCCCAACATAGAATAGATCCATGACGATCTGCTGAAATGGCCAATCAGGGGATTTTGTCAAAGTAATCGGCTCACGTGGTTGACTAGGGGCGATTTTTGAGAGCATACCATGCAATTGGCCCTAATATTGCGGATTGAGGCATCCATCCCAGGCCAGTACACTGACTCATTAGCACGTGCTTTCATGCCAACCACACCCTGGTGTGCAGAATGTAGACAGTGCAGAACTTTTTTTCGTTCAGTTCTGGGGATGACAATCCTTCGATCCAACAATACCAGGCCACTATCAGTGCTGAGACGGTGCCTCACCTCCCAATATTCACGGACCTCAGGTGCAGTAAGGTTACGTGTCCTTGGGAAGCCTTGCTGGATGATACTGATCAATTTTTATATTGTGGATCAGCACCACCTGTTGCACGGATTAGATCTAGTGACGTGATAGCCGTATTATTGCTGCCTGCAAATGTTGCCATCAAGGCTGTTGATTCAACCATATCCCTATGTCGTCAGACTCTAGAATGTCTGTCTGGGAGGGCTCAGATGGAAATACACCGAGGAGTGTTTGCAACATGGCCACTGGGTGGCGGGAAACTGCGTCAGAGCCTCTGTGCCACTTTCCGGGGCAGTGTTGGATGGTGAATCGATATCTTAGGGTTTTTTTCCTTTAGTCGAAATAAACGGGGATTTTGGATCTTGCTCAGATCCCGATCGCCAAACAACCCCTTCAGTGGTTCATGATCCGTGACCACTATGATGCTTGGGCATCCCATAACAAACATCCGGCATTTCTCCAGTGCCCATGCTATTGCTGCTGCTTCACCCTCTATAGGGGCATATCTGCGCTCAGCATCTGTACAAAATCTGCTGCCGGCAAATATCAGGTGCCAACCCTCGGGACAGCAGATTGGGTTTTTTTCGGTGGTGCATTGACAATGCTTTTGTAGCAGTAGGAACCCCATCCCTTCTTTGCTCCAATCAGGGGCGAGGCAGGTCACTCGGTCCTTGTCAAATGTAGCTACGCCTTTCTTGACTAGGTCAACTATCACTCGCTTGGAGTCTTGAAAAGCGTTTTCAAGACTTTGGTTCCAAGCGAATTGGGAGTCCTTTTTGACAAGGTCTCGAAAAGGCAGCATAACTGGGCCTAATGAGTATGCCCAGGCTTATGGTGCCCCGGAAGAACTCAGCACTGATGGCGGACCACCCTTTACTTCCCTACCATTTAAGCAGTTCCTAGAGGACTGGGCGGTAAAACATAGATTGTCATCAGTCGCCTACCCACAATCCAATGGTCGGGCGGAATTAGCTGTCAAGACGGCCAAAAGGATAGTGAATGGCAACTGAATACCAGCTGTATTGGACACTGCTTTAATCCTGTTCACAGCACCATATTGAAGTCAGCCTGCTGTTGGTTTTAATAACATCAGCTAAACAGAATTAAAGCAGTGTCCAATACAGCTGGTATAAATAGGAATGAAGAATGATCCATTCATGAATCAAGGTGATTTGGGTCATTTCATTCCTTGAGCTCTGATTGGCTGCCTGACTGGTTGATTTGCATGACACTGTGGAGTCCCATATATACTTGGTCACTTGGCAGTGGACTTTGTGTCATTTCGAGCTTGTATTCAGTTACAATCGCATGCCACCTTGTCTTCCCAGTTCGACGGTAATTGGAACTTATTCTACAGAAGTGAGAACCGATTTAGCCACAGCATTGAGCTGGATAAACTCTGCAGTGGAGGAGAGCGGAAGAATACGGACGAATGGTGCTGGAGAAATGATAATAAAGCGGAGATTAGGAATACTGCGACAACTGATAGATGAATTCGAATTACAAATAAAAGCAGTGTTTGTGCCTTCGGAGAAAAACAAGGCGGATGCGTTAACGCGAGTGAATAAAAACTGGTTGATCAAGGAGGAGAACGAGTTTCCAACATGCTGTCTAGGGATTAACAAATTGGAGGAGTTGCATGGCATGCACCATATGGGAGTAGATAGGACTCTGTATTTAGTGCGAAAGGTCGACCCGCTTATTAAAAGGGAGGAAGTCCGGAGGGTTGTTAGGGAATGCACCAGATGCCAATCAATTGACTCTGCCCCAACCGTACATGATCCTGGCGAAATTGGGGTTACAACAAATTGGACAAAGTTAGCCATTGATATAACCCATTATCGCGGGCGTGCATATTTGTCAATGATGGACTGTGAACCAGAGCGACTAGCGATATAGAGAGAGTTGCGTGCGGAATCGGTGGCTGTTGTTACAGAATAACTGGAAAATGTGTTTTTTGAACGAGGTCCAGTAGTGGAGGTGATAATGGACAATGGTACAGTCTTCCGCCCAGATATCCTCCAGGCACTTTTCGAAAAATGGAACATTCGAAGGTACTATAGAGCAGCCTACAGACCAGAGGGTAATGGAATAGTGGAACGAAACCACAGAACCGTGAAAGCAATAGCCGAAAGGGGAAGAATAACACCGATAGAGGCAACATTCTGGTACAATATGGCCCCCAAGGTCGGTCAGAGAGAGGAAACCGTACCCCAACGGTCAATTTTTTTTTGTACTAGTGGAGACACCCAAAAAATAAACTCCCTGATGTTGACGAAGGATCACCCAGAATCCAAATAGGTGAAGAGGTTTGGGTGAAACCACTAAACGTCCGGTGCACAACGCAGTCGGGGAGAGGAGCAGTGACGGGGAGACAGTCACCAAACAACCTGATTGTAAACAGAACACCACGATATATCTTAGACTTAAGGCGAGTACTACCTGCGAACGATGAGAATATGGAAGATGAACATCAGAGCGAGATGAATGAACCCCTACCGACGCAAAGACTGCAAAGAGAGCGTAATGCACCAATTTGCAAATGAGACTACGTTATGTGAAATGATCTTAAGATCATGGGGGCGTGTAATTTAAGATAAAAAATGAAACTCTCCTTACCCTGGGCTGTGAAGAAAATGGCTCCCGAAATTGAATTTATTTTTATAAGAGTACAGACCGGAAATGAGGAGGTTGGTTTGAGTGGAGTGGAGTCATAAATAAGCCGATTTTTTTTGCAGTCGGGAGTTATTATTTAGAAGGCAAGCTATTGTGAGCTGATCTGATAACAGTGAGAAACAGTTTCTTTTCCATAAGAAATTTGATAATGATAAAGATAAAAATATTTTAAATATTCTAAGATTTAAGATTTTTACTTATATTCTATAAGTTGTTAAAATATTAAATAAATTGCTATTATACAATATTAGATATTACTAGTATTGTAATAAAAAATAGATTCATTCCTTCTAGCCTTAAAATATTTTATTGTTATTTAATGAAATTTTAAAACTTCTAAGCGATCAATTTTTTATTTAAAAAAAAATAAAATGTTATAGAATTTTTTACGAAAAAGTTAAAATATAAAATCTATTGTATTTTAATTAAATTGTATCTCCCATTATTTTCCTATTTCACTAAAAAAAAAATTAATAAAAAAATTAAATGATTTTATTTAAGGTAAAATTGTATAGAAAATGATTTTGAAAAATGATTGTGATTATTTTTTTAAACCGTTGAAGACTAAAAAATAATAATTGAACGTATATAGTGATTGTTTCTTTTTGGTAACCCGTAGTTCTAAAAAATATTAACACTGAAATGGATTCCCGTTCTTTGTAGACATTTTGGGAGGCAAAAATATATCATATCGAATTGATGTATTTTCATGATTTTTTTTGACTGGCCATTAATAATGGCTGATTTTTTTTTCAAAATATGCCGATTTGTTTTTTTTTAATTGAAAAGCATTTTTTAGACTTTTAAAACTGGATTGAATAGAAAAATGTGCATTTAAAAAAAAATTTTGATTAATTTAATAAAAGCCTACTTTTATCCAGCAATTGGAGTTATGGCTTTTTCATGAAAGAATTTATTTCAATACTTTTAGATTGCACACCTATTTTAAACGTCCCTAGATACAACTATATGCAATTCTAGATCTCCTCTGAAGTTCCTCGAATAGTGGAGAGGATAACAGAAAAATCGTGCATCAAATGATGACACAAGCATCAAATTTGGCACAAGTATCCTCCAACTAATCAAATTTACCCGATTGGCTAATTGAAAATTCAAGATGGTGGTAATATTTCAAGATGGCCGCCAGAATAACCACCCGAAGTAGATATTTTGCTTAGAAATATTTGTAGTTATCTGATTTGTTTTGAAGCATGTTGAACTATATTTTCCTGTTTAAAAAGCACTCTGAGATATATTTCTCAAGATGACCACCAAGATGTTTGTCCCGTCTCGTACATTTTCAAAGTTATGCATACCGTGCTGCTGTTTCTCGATCTGCTACTGTTCACATATGCAGCTACAGAGTGATGTGCAGGGAAGCTCTGCATGAGAGCACTTGCATCTTGCTTTGGTAAACTTTCTTACAGGAGCACTTTGTCAATTCTTGATAGCTTGCTGTAATTGGTGGTAGTGTCCAATATATCTGTCATGTCTCTTCTTTCTGTGTCCACCCCCATTCAGCTGGAATGCTCATGTGTGAATTATAGTGGATTGCCTGGCCCCAAATGATCCCAACCTGGTAGGCTGCACACTTTTGTATGTTCTCTGAGGGCTTCCTGTGTTGGTGGAATTGAGTTGTACAGCCTCTGCTTGTGGGCAAACAGATTTAGTCTTACTTCATCTACCCCAGTGGTTGCGCTTGATCTTTCGTACATGAGGACAACGAATCTTTCCAGCCTCTGCATTTCAAGATTACGAATCAATGTTGGATGCTGGTTGAAATTGATGTTTCAGAAACATCATCAAATACATGCCATGCAGATTCCTTCGCTTTCCCATGGAAGGCAGACTCAATGTCACATCCAGTGAATGCATGAAAATAGGGGATCCCTTTGGTTAAATCTGATGCTAACAAAGCCGACCAGTTGACGAGGGTGCCCCAGAAATTACTGCATAGTATACTGAAGAACGTGGAACCCGTGAACCAAACCTGTGGCGTTGCAGTGAGTCCAGAACAATTGGTTGCCCTTCACGCCCAAAGTGGTCATCCAAGCATTAGGCGTAGACTGTACTTCACCCTGTTGTCACCAAAGCGGACGTACGAAGGGTGGTGAAAGAATGCAAGATGTGTCAGTCGATCGACTCACCGCCGGTGCGCTGGGCTAAGGGGCATCTGAGTGTGAAGAACAATTCGAACAGGGTGGGAATGGATATCACGCATTACAATGGTATCCATTACCTTACTTTGATTCTCACAGATACGGCATTCACCAGCCACTGTTTTCAGCAATTTGTACAGTTTTGGGGCACTATCAGTGCACATACGTGCCCCCTGGGAATGGCATAGTGGAGCGAAGCCATTGCAGCACGAAAACAGTGCTCAGCCCTCGAAGCTGTGTATTGGTATAATGTGACCACCAAGCCCGCGAACGCAATTCACAACTATTCTGTGCAGATACGCAGCATAGATCCCATACCCCCACCTGTATAACCCCAGCACAGTCGATTCAATATTGAAGATAAGGTGTGGATTAAGACACCGGGCGGGAGATACACGAGTGCATGCAGGCAGGGAAGAGTGACCGATGTACGCAATGCACTGTCGGTGTGGGTCGACGGAACGCCGCGCCATGTGAAGGATCTGCGTCCCGTTATGGTTTCGAGTTCGTCAGACACGGGGAATGACAGTGAAGAATCTACACAGAGTACAAGACTGATCACCGTCAGCGATGCGCACGGTGGTCCCCCGGAGACAAGTAACTCCGGGCCTGATGCAGATGCACCAGATGACACCTCTACAGCCGAGTCATCCGAAGAGGTAGAGATAGTACCGCGAAGAAGCACCAGGCGTAAAAGACCCGCCGCCGGTTGTCACGTATGTGATCTGCAGATCATGGAGGGGGCGTAGCGAGATTGAAAGGCAAAACACACAGACTGCTGCCTTTGATGAGCCGCTCGAACAGACAACGAGTGGCATGTTGTGTGTGTAGGCAGAACAGCAGACGCTTACGTGGATTTAGCAACCGTCCTTGGCTGAATAAAATTAGTAAGAACAAAAGAAATGAATATGACGAGCGAAATGGCCTACTTTGTAGTTCGAGGCAAGCGCGAGTGGGTTGTGCGAGCAGAGTGCCGGAAGTGTAAAGAAATAGAAACGTGAGCGTCCTTCAGGGTGCGATTTATGAGTCGCGAGTCTCATCACTGGCGAGACGAGAGTTGTAAATATGCAGTTGGACAGAGCGGGGGATGGTCGCAGAGAGTGAACAACACAGTAAAGAATAATCAAACTAAGTTCCAATTATCGTCGAATTGGTAAAACCACGGCAACAAGCGATTGTAACTTAATACAAACCCGTCTTGATTGTAACTTAATACAAACTCTACTACAGAATGATAGGGTATTTATGAAACTCCACAATATCATTGAAACCAAGCAGCCAATCAGAACTCAAGGAATGGAATCACCCAAATACATGAATGGACTATTCTTGATTTCTATAAATACCAACTGTCTTGGACACTGCTTCGGTTGTGCTTAGCTAGTTGCTGTTATTCAAACCAACAGTAGATTAACTGACTTCAATACACACGATCAGTTTGTCAGTCCATTTTCTCGATATTTACACAAATTAAATCTGCCTTTGATACGTGTTTCGTTTAGGAGTTGAAGCCTTGGGCGTTGTCATCAGATAAAAGGCATTCTCTCCTTTTGTGATGATGACTGTGCTTGTCATTTCTGCTTCACACATCTTTTCGTCCAGGAAGTGAAACAGTTTAGTCTTGTTGCTGGGGTCACGAACAAAGCTTTGCCAGTTGCTTATTCCTGTCACTCTTCTTCTGGTTCCTTTTCTCGTTTTTGACCTCATCTCTGATTTCAGACTTGTACCTAGCACCATAGGATTCCACCTTTGTTGTGATGACTTCTTCTGGCATAGTCATTAAATGTCTTTGAAGTATGAGGAGGTGATAAGTGCTGAGCCGTCAATAATGATTGTATCTCCCTTTGGTTCTCCCACTGGGACATTCACTTGCTGTAATGAACAAGCTTACTTACCTCCGGCGAAACGCATCTGCTTAGCTTGTCAGGTTCTGCCTGAATTAAGCTGAAGAAGCATGGTCGCCGTTGACGAGCGGATTTGTAAGGTGTGGTCTCGTTCTGTCTCGTTCGTGGCGTGAGTGTGGCGTCGCCCATGCAAATTATGCCGATGGTATAAAAGGAGCTCATTTATTTGCCAGGGCGGCAGCAATCTAGTCACGAAGGAAGATTTGTGAGCGTGAAGTTACTGCTACTAGAAGACACAAGCTATTTCGGTTACTTCCCCATAATGAACGGTTTCGATGTGAAATTAATACCCAGGTTTGATGGTTCATCCACTGGTTCGTCTATTGTTGAATGGTTTGAAAAAGCGGAGCGCGTCTGCAGGCTCTCCAAGATAAAGGCGCCAGCAGAAGTTATCCCGTTGAGATTGACGGGAGGTGCTTACGCAGTCTACCAACAACTCAAGGATGAAGCGGACTTGGATGAAATAAAACATGCTCTGTACACAGCATTCGGCATGGATGAATCTTTGCTTGGAAGCAATTCATTTGGCGACGACTCTGCCCTGGTGAAACTGTTGACGTGTACCTGGCTGATTTACGGAGGCTGTCGATAGCATTTGGAGGCGTAAGCGACCGAGTACTGGGATGTGCGTTCATGGAAGGACTGCCTGAGGACGTCAGCCGGCTCATGCGAGCATCATCAAAACCGGGAGAGATGGGTATTGACCAGCAGCTTGCCAGGGCCCGTACCATTGTAAAGGAGGCTGAACACGTTGTAGCAGCTGCAAGGGTAGAGCAAACGCCAACTAAATCGGAAAGTGCTGCTGATGATTTCCGTGGACTCAAGTGTTACAAGTGTGGGGGTCTCAATCACTTCTCCTCCCGTAATTGCAGGGGGTACAAGTCGGAACAAACCGCGTTGCTACCGCTGCAACAAACTGGGACACATTGCACGCAATTGTCCGGAAAACGGGTCTGGGGACAAGGTACTGTCGCCACCCTTGTCCCCTGCCAGCCAGTGAATGCGGCTTTGCCAGTGGTCAGCATACGTGTGGATGGCATATGGTGTTCGGCTCTCGTAGATACGGGATGTTCCCGCACTATAATTAGTGCAAACCGCTGTCGGGCCTGGACTAGGCGACATATGGTGATTAGGACGTCCCAGGTGTGCTGTGGAGTCGGAATTGTTGTGATTCTTATGGAGAAAGGTAACTGTGCTGAGGTTGACGCTCTGATAGTGCATGACAAGCCTCTTGGATACGATCTGCTGCTCGGAATCGACGCTATACGTGCACTAGGCGGTATGGAGATCTGGCCTACTGGAGAAGTGTGGCTCGGGGGTAAACGTGAATCGTGTGCAGCTATCACGATTAATGAACAGGATTTCTGTGCTGATTTTGACCACAAGAAGGCTTGGACGGCGAGGTGGAAGTGGACAGGGGACGAGGCACCAGATCAACTACATAACACCATCGCAGAGTATACAGTGTCCGATAAGAGTAGAGCTGCATATGAGACGGAATTGGGGACATGGATCGCGAATGGCTGGCTGATACCATCTCCAAAAACGACTGCCCCCCCTAGGGGATTGATCCCATTGATGGCCGTCACGCAACCCACCAAGGCTAAGGTACGGCCAGTGATGGATTATAGAGAGATGAACAGATATGTGGGCGCCTTCACCGCAAACGCGGATGTGTGCGCCGAAAAAATTAAGGAATGGCGACGGCGGGGAGCCAATGTAGCATTGCTTGACATACGGAAGGCGTATCTTCAAATACGGATCGATAAATCGCTGTGGCCATTTCAATCGGTCATCGTCAAAGGAAGGAGATACTGCTTGGCGCTTCTTGGGTTTGGCCTTAATGTGGCGCCCCTAATTATGAAAGCCATCGTCAAGACAGTGTTGGAGCAAGATGAGCTGATGATGAGAGCTACGTCAGCGTATGTTGACGACATTTACGTTAACGAGGACATACTGTCAGCTGACGAAGTCAAGAGCAGGCTGGAATCCTTCGGTCTGGCTAGCAAGGACCCTGCTCGATTGAAAGATGGAACCCTCGTACTGGGACTTAAGGTCTGGGGGGAGCACGACACACTGAGGTGGAAGCGTGGGAACGTAATTCCAGAACTCCCTGTTCCACTGACGCGACGCTCAGTATTTTCAACGAGCGGAAAGCTGGTGGGACATTTTCCTGTTTGCGGGTGGCTCCGTGCAGCCACAGGAACGATAAAGAGACGGGCGAGTATGGTGACACATGGATGGTCAGATGCTGTGAAGGATGCCCCTCTCAAGACCATGATGGTTGAAGTACTGACCAGAGTACACCAAGACGACCCCGCCCGAGGGAATTGGCTGCATAGCCGGAAATGAAATAAACGTGTGGGGTGATGCAAGCTTCCTGGCGATGGGTGTGGTGCTAGAAAGCCGTGGTACTATTTTGGAAGATGCATGCTGGCTTCGACCGACGGTCGATGTTCAGCATATCAGCCTGGCAGAATTGGATGCCATGCTGAAACGTGTTAACCTCGCATTACAGCGAGCTAAGGTGGTGCACCTGTACACAGATTCGTTGTGCGTGTACCACTGGCTGACGAACATCCTGACAGGTAAAACCCGAGTGAGGACAAAAATCGCGAGTGAGATGCTCATGCGCAGACGATTGTCGACACTCCAGAAACTAATTGAGGAGTACGGTCTGGTAGCCGACGTCAAATGGACCACGTCGGAGAGAAATTTGGCTGACAAGTTAACTAGAGTGCCAAAGAGATGGCTTAATATGCTGAAGGAAGGAGCAGAACCGCCAACCTGCGCCACCCTGATGGGATAGTTAACTAACGAGGAGATCCACGCCATACATAAAAAGAGCCAACATCCTGGCGTTCGGCGCACAACTTACTTCGTCCGAAGAGTGTCCCGCAATCACCAAGTCAATGGTCAGGACGGCCATACGAGACTGAGAGGAGTATTGTGCGTTGGACCCTGCCCTAATACGATGGAAGAAGGGTAAACTCGAGGTGGACAAGAACTGGTGGCGATTGGGCATGGATGTAACCCACTACGACGGCAGTCATTTCCTATCATTGACAGATTGCGGCCCAACGCGTTTCACCGTGTGGCGCCCACTAGTGCGCCAGGATGCATTATCAGTTATACGACAACTGAAATCTGTCTTTTGTGAGCGCGGTGCCCCCGTTGAGATACTGACAGACAACGCCCTGCAGTCAAGACTTTCGGGACTTCGCAGCCGAATGGGGAGTGCGAGTGCGGTACAGAGGCGCATACGCTCCGGAGGGTAACGGGATAGCGGAACGGTGTCACCGCACCGTTAAAAGAATAGCAGCCAGGACGCAGTGCTCCATCCAGGAGGCTGTGTACTGGTACAACGTCACGCCCAGAGACGATATGACAATGTCAACTGCGCCAGCCAACGGTATATACAGTTACGAGCAGCAGATAAAGGGGATAGACCAAGTGTCGGAGATTCCGAGAGATACGAAAGAACCGTATAAGATGGGTGATCACGTCAAACCCCAAAACGTACGGTGTACCACCAGATTCGGTAGAGGACGAGTTGACGGAATGATCAGCTCCCACACCGTCCAGGTCAATGGCGTGCCACGCTATGAGGGATATTCGCCCACGGTGAGAATCGACTGCTTCGGAAGAAAACCATCAAGAAGACATGTCATCTAGTAGTGAATCGGAAACACCGATGCTGTACGTGAGGCGGTCGGAAGACTCGCTTCCTGTATCAGAAGATGCAGGGACAGACCCAGGCGACAGCGGTGATGACACTGGGAATGACTGATCCGCACGATACCGACGCGGAAATGATGCCACCTGAGGAGCCCCCTCCTCTCCGAAGAAGTACTCGTCGAAGGCGGTCGCCCCCTCATTGCCATATGTGTGATCATCAGATCAGTGGGGAGTGTAATGAACAAACTTACTTTTACCCCGGCGAAACGCATCTGATTAGCTTGTCAGGTTCTGCCTGAATTAAGCTGAAGAAGCATGGTTGCCGTTGACGAGCGGATTTGTAAGGTGTGGTCTCGTTCGTGGCGTGAGCGTGGCGTCGCCCATGCAAATTATGCCGACGGTATAAAAGGAGCTCATTTATTTGCCAGGTCGGCAGCAATCTAGTCACGAAAGAAGAGTCTGCTACTAGAAGACACACTTGCGGTTTAAAAATTTCAACCAGCTGTGACTTCTGACACGTATGAAGCTTGCTGCTGTCACTGAGAGATGCAGGGTATGACTGTTTCTCGTGTTTGAGGAATTCTTGCTAGTAACAGTCACGAAAATAACTAATAGTAATCTTTTAGGACTTTCTCCTTAGAAATTCCTTCAGCATGTTTGAAGAATGAAACATAGTTCTTCTTGATTGAATGATAGAAAAGAATTTCAGCTTAATTTTCTAGCCCTTTCATAAATGATAGGAACTGTTCTTTGCCTTGCCGGTGATGTCTAGCTACTATTTCAGCTAGAGTTGGGTCTGCAATGTTCTTTGTATCTAACACCATCAGGTCTGCTGATTCTTCTTGGAATGGATTATCTATCTCCTGTATCACTGCAGGGAGTGATTTCACCTTTTCAAAGAAAGATTTCTGGGCACTTGGTGTCTGCTCGTGGTGTGCACTGCTGTATGTGGCACCCTTCATACCCGACATAGTCGTACAGCCAGTAGACGAGGCTATCTTCAGGTCCAGCGACCATTCACCTACAAAGTGCTGACGGGTCTTCTGTCAACCCAATTGCTCCTCCGTCACCTTTGATCACTGCATTATTGTGCCAGTGCGCTTGATCAATCGCCATGGCAAAGAATTCTCTTCTTGACTTGTGGATGACGAAGTTACCATTGTGAAACTCCTTTGGCCACGTCTGGATGTTGTTGTTCGAGTGACATCATATCTCTGTGGTGAATAGTGATCCACCGAGCATAGTTGACATTGTTATTTGCAAAAAAGTAAGGCACCAGTTCTGAAAGTGTTTCACGGTAAAAGTTGAAGTCTCCTTCTCTGAATGCAGATGAGGGTGAATATTGTAAGTTCCATGTACAGCACCAGACTCCAGAATTGGAACTGCGGACTCTCTTTCCTCCGTTTTTCACACCAATCCCTAAAGGTTTTTTTCTGATGTGCTAGACTCTTCAGAGCAGAAATCATGATATACCTTCTTCATCAGTTTGTACAAGCTGCATGCTGTAATCTGGTGTGCTTGTCTTTGTGACACTGGATGCAGACAAGTAAGACTGATGTACCAGATGATGCCAGCCTTGCTTCCACAATGGCACTGGACCTCCCACTGTCTTGTAGTAATGTTCCTATCGATCTCAGTGAAGCCATTTCTATATGAAAGCCTCCGACATTTCTTCGTATGTCTTGACCACCATTCTTACGCGCGCCTTTGTTATTCGAGAATCCATTTGATACCGCGATGTCCATTTTGCTGATGGACATATCTAATTCTTCCATTGATGTAACGTATATTATTGTTACTTGGCTCAACTTCTACCATAAGAATGTCGAACCACCTCTGCGCTACTCGAGTCAACCGGTCAGCGAGGTTGATCTCTGATGCTACCAACGTTATATCTATTGAACGACTATATTATTCATGGTCTCCACCCTTCTTCTAATCCGCATCTCCCTCGCTACTTTCTCGTTAGAATGTCTGATATCCAATAGTACACACATCGAGATTCCGACGACATATGTAGCCCCTTGGTCTTCCACTGAAGCGTTAGGTTGACTCCTATTAACTCGGCATCCAACTCTGTCGAGTAAATGTGTACTGCATCGTTCACCCATCCTGCAGTATAGTCCCTTCCTCTTCTAGCATGACGCCGATCGTCAAAAAGTTCGCCTCGACCCATACATTCAAATTTTTCCCTTCTACATACCCGTCTCCTTAGGAGAACTCGTTCTGTTTCTTTTCTCAAATTGAACGGCAACATTATTCCTTTAAACAAACAACGTGAACGGAGATAGTTTTTTTTTGTTTTTTGTTTTCTTCTTTTTTTTTCTCAAAACGAAATGAATGGCGACATTATTTATTCAAACAAACATTATTCCTTTAAACAAACAACGTGAACGTAAGTAGTTTTTTTTCTTCTTTTCAAAAACAAATTAACAGTAACACGTTTCTTTAACGAAATGAAGAACAGTGTCATATTTCCTTAACAAATAGGGAAGTACAGTGACAAATTCCTTTCAAAAATAACACGAAGAACGAGTACGGCATAACGTAATGGTTTTTGCTATGTCTTCTTCACAATAATTTTTACTATATACTTGAGTCATATTGATAAAAGTTCATTCAAGCGGGAGAAAGTTTTCATAAAATTGCGGGAATGCTTTTTACTCACTCATGGCTTCTGTCAGGGGTGAGTGGCGTCAAAGTGGCACACAAAGTAGACATTTTGTGTACCGCGTGGTTACTGCTTTCAATTTACGTGTCTAGCAGATTGGTACTCGCCTGCTAGCAATTTTAAATTCCATGTTTCCACGTCGGTTTTAGCTTTTATGACGAATAAATCGATTTAAGCCGATACTTTTCTCTTCCATAACGGATACGTTTCCTATCAGGCTCCACACTGGTTAAAACTTTTCACTATATCTGCCGCTGGTCTCGGACAAAGTGAAGTCATGACGATTCTTACTGATATCATTAGGTTTATTTAATAAACACCGTGAAACTGTACAAGGAAAGCAAATAGCATTTAAGAACAGCAAATAAACTTATGAAATTAAAAAAAAACTAAAAAAAAATACAAACACTTCAATAAATATACATTTCAATAAATGGGGACTCAGTTTTTTGCCTCATGCGACCAGTTTGACAGTGATATTCTAACTGACTTCCCCTTATCCCCTTTTTAGTTAGTGTTCATAGACCACAGAAACTAGTGGTCCGCACCAAATGATATTAAACTACTCTAAATTGAATACTCTGGTTGTAGTTAATTTTTATAAACAAAACATTCATATAAGAATAAGACATAATTAGCTGGTCAGTTACACCACAGAAGGAAAAAGGTTTTACCGTATGATGATATCAAGATTGCCCGGAACTACAGTTCCACGTACCTCCATGTCGAGTACGTTGGCACCATTATCAATTCGTTCCGGGTCCTTGCAGACCAAGCCAAACCCTGTCAGCTTCGCCCGTACACTCTTTGACGATACGATGTCCTCATTGGTATAAATATCATATATGTACGCCAAGGATGCTTTTTCAATTGATTTATCTCGAGACAGTACAGTATTGATGATATTCTTCTTTATTTGGGTTGTCAAATTTAGCCATAACCTTAGTAGGCATTATCTTCTGCCATTGAATATCACGACCTGGAACGGCCAGAATGATTCATTGACCCTTATCTGCAAGTAAAGTTTTGGTTAAATCTAGAAGGAACATGTTTGATTCATGTTGATACCATTCCCGCAGCTTGCTTCCGCACACGTCTGTATCGTCAGTGAAAGCGTCGACATACAGGTTGAATTCTCGGTAATCCTCTCCTTTTCCTTGTTGTTTTGAACCACACCAATGCTAGTTCAGTGAAATTGAAACAGTTATATTTTAAAATGTGTGGCTACATAGATTACTGACTCCTACCTCACATGGTTTACTGACATATCAAAATAAACGGGAGTGGGAGGGTTTGAATATTTAAAAAATAATATTATTTAGTTCAATTAATTTATTACAATTTCATATCAATATGGATAAATTAATAAAAAATATCATCAACGGGATCAAATCTTTAGTGGGGCCTAGTTTGTGTTCAGAGTATGGAATTAACCAGTCTTCCACTGTCCATACACGAAGCTTCCACCCATATACAGGCTTGATACGATCAAGCACACGGTATTCCGTCACGCAATTTTGCAGTTTAAGCGGTTCCTTGTCCTCGTGCACCTCCGTAGACTTGTTTACAATCACCAGAGAACTCAAGTCTGTAAACAGACGATTAAATGCCTTACGCTAAACGGTGAAAGTTCAGTTAACATCTCCCCTCTCTCTCTCCCTCCCTCACTCTCTCTTTCTCTATCTATCTATTTTTTTTTTTTATATCTGGGGAAAATATAATGGGAAGATCTGAAAACTTTTGGAATACTGTTTGGTATAACCTTTTCCCGTTGGTTAGAAAAAATCCTTCTGTTTTTTTTATTTAGGGAGTTTGCGGAGATGAGTAGTTTCTTATATTTTCGAATCATTTTCTTTTTCTATTTTTTACAATATTACATACTGTAATGTTCACTTCCACTTTTTCTTCACATCTTGTCATTTGAAAATACACATTACGAACAAGGAAAATTAACAAGTATGTATAATCTCATACTAATTTCAGATCTTCCCATCATATTTTTCCCGGATTTTTCTAAAAAAAAAAAAAAAATTCTGGAGTCTTCCATCGAAGATTTATCATATATCTATCTATCTATCTATCTATCTATCTATCTCTCTCTATATATATCACTTTTGCTCGTTCAGTGAAATTGAAACAGTTATATTTCAAAATGTGCAGCTACATAGATAACCGACTTCTACCTCACATGTTTTATTGAAATATCAAAATAAATGGGGGTGAGAGGGGTGAAATATAAAAAATATTATTATTTAGTTCAATTCATTTATTACAATTTCATATTTGGATAAATTAGCAAAAAAAATTAAAGCGGTCCAAGGGACATAACTCTAAAAAAAATAACCAGCCTATTTTCCTGATATTTTTCTAAGTGCTAAGCTAAAAAAAAGTGTAGATTAGAATATAGTGGTGCATGTCCAAAGTTAGCACTTATCAGCGCTTATTAGAAAGACAAAAAACTTGTATACAAACATTTTAAACTCGTAAAATAACATTAAAAATGGCATTATAGTTTGATAGCCCTACAATGTCTTTTGGGAATTTTCTGAGGGATAAAGATAATGTGAATTGCGTCCCTTGGAGCGTTTTAACCCTTTGCTGCTGCTGATGGAAGAGAAAAGGTATTTAAGAGCCGGTCAAGCCTTTTTCGCCCTCTTTTACCAGGAACAGCTGAGTGTAGTTCGCTCTCTTTCGATCTTCACCGGCTGTCCAAGATTTGAACCCGCCAAAAGAGCCTGCAAAAGTGGGAGTTTAAAAGATTCCTTTCAAAGAAAAAGTATCTTCAACCTATTGCAGAGGGTTTTGAGTCCTGTTGAGACTATTTGGTTTTCACCAAAGAATTTGGGGTCCTGTTGAGATTCTAAAAAGAATTTAAGGAAATAAATTTTTGTCTTCCGAGAAGATTACGTCAGACTATCAAGTTTTCCTGTCAAAAGTCTCTTCCACAAAGAGCAAAGTTTTTCGGTCTCAGAGAGTCTCGGATTTAAAGAAGAAAGAGGAAGAAGAAGAATTTGGTCTGAGAGCGGGTTGATTTAAAAGAACTTTATCCCTCGGAGTTTTCATTCTCTTCAGAGAACTTTGGTAGCTATAAATTCAGTCTGGTGACTGAACAAATTGTAAAGAAGTAAAAAGGGGAAAAAAAGGAGAAAGAATTAAGAAAGGAAAGAGTGTTTTTTTTCTTCTATTTTTGTGTTTTCTCTTTTCTCGCTTGTTTTAAGTGTTCTTTTCATTTGTTTGTAATTTACTATTTGTTAACTAGAAGTCTTCGGATTTCTGCAAGAGGAAATTATCTTGCAATAAATTGTTTCTTTCTTAAGACTTACAGCAGAATTTGTTATTTTTTTGATTGACCATTTGTTTCATTTTACTTTGTTTTTTTGTTTCAAAGTCGGGGCCCTGTTACTATACAAGGTCTAATATTTTATCCCGAGTATTTTCGGGTTAAAATTCCGATAGTCTATAGTTCAACATTTAGCAGTTTACATCTATATCTATACTTACCTGTATAACTAATGCAATTATACTCAAGAAACTATTAACTGTCTGAGTAGAATTTATTTATTCTTAATTATCTTCCTTTCCAAGACGACATCTTTACCAAAGAAGTTCACTTTTTCTACTCGGTAGTGAGGAGAGATAGGTTTGACAATTTCTCTCTTTGAAATTTTACCAAAAGATAAGTCATTTATTAAGCATTTTACCCTTTTTTTTCAATTGTTAAACCGAAATTAGTATTCTTTTTGAATATTTATTACGTTGAATTTTATTTCTTTCGTATTGTATTTTTTAAAAGAAGTTTTAAAGGGGGGGGGGATTCGTAGATCATTTATTCTGGCTTTTACCCCCCCTCTTTTTTCAGTTGTTGAACTGAAATTCGTTTTCATTTTAAATATTTCATACGTTGAATTTTCTTTTCTTTCGTATGGGTAATTTTTAAAGAATTTAAAAAGGAAGAAATTCGTAAAGTCATTTATTATGGCTTTATTTCTCCCCCTTTTTATTGTAGTTTAAATTGAATTCGTTTTCCTTCTAAATATTTCATACATTGAATTTTATTTTCTTTCGTATTGTTTTTGTTTGTTTTTTTAAGAAAAAAATGGGGGAGGGAATTATAAGTCATTTATTATGGTTTCATTTTTACCCTTTTTATTCAGTGGTTAAACTGAATTCATTTTGTACAGGTGTGGACTGTTACGGTTATACATCCCCCAAAATTGAGCTTCCAATTCCAAAAATTGACGGATTTATGTCGATTTTTAACTCTTCAAATTTGAAGGGGGGGGGGGTCGCGAAAAATAACTATTGTTGTAATCTATTTTTGTCTGTAAAATGAGTTCTAGAGCTTCTCTACACCTAAAAATTGGTTTATAAGAGGATTTTTGCTCGAGGAATCCGAAAATGCTATACACTCGCACTAAAAAGGAAATGTACATATTGTTTAAAAAGACACGCATATATCTTCGATAACCCCCTTCCCACAAAAGAAAAACACCCCGGTAAAAGAGAGTTTGCATTTAAATACTACACACTCGCAATGAAAATGAAAACTATCGTTAAAAAAGGGACACACACGCATACATATACACGTACACACTTTTGATTAAGAGAAGAAAAAAATCCACTCGGGTAAAACAATTTCACATAAAAAAAACAACTCGTTTATCCACGTTTAAAATAAATTATTTGATTTTATATACACTATTTTCTTTTTCTCCCCCACCCTTTTAAAAAAAAACTTTTTCTTCCTCTTTAACGCCAAACCAAATCTTTTCGCACCCATAACCAATTACTGCTTCTTTCAGCTATTTTTTGTAGACTACGGATTTTATGTTTGAAAGTTTTGCCTTTAATTCTGATCATCTTAATCGTGTATGAAGCCAGGAAACCTCTACAACCAATTTCTATCGGAAGAATATAGGTTAGCATCCCTTTGATTTTATTTCTGTTCCGATCTCTGAATATTTTAATTTTTCCCTTTCGTGCCCCTCATCTACCGAGGTCAATTCTACAATAATCAGTTATTTTCTTTGAAGTTGACTACATTATCAGATCTGGTCTTAGTTTGGTTATTAAAATTTCTTGAGGTAAGTTGAGTCTTTTTGTCAGTCTCTTATTCCAACAGCCTGGTAACTTCACCATTGGAATTGTATTTTTTATTTGACCTCCGGCAGGAATGAAGACCATTTTCCTGCACTTCGTAGTCAACGAATAGGAATTTACAGCAGTTCTTTTTTCCAATAATACTGCGACTTCTCTGAGGAATTGATTATGCCTCCAAGTGTATCTTTGTTGTGTTAGTCTTGTTCAACACCCAACTAGGATGTGTTTTAATGTGCCAATTTTTTCACACAACGAACAAGTTAGTTCTTCCTTATACCATTGGCACCGATTATGTGGGGTCGGAAGTACGTCATACGTTGATCTTGTTAGGAAACTTATTGTCCCTTCTTCCATCTCCCAAATATCCTTCCGCCTTGTCGGCTGAAGCGTTAGAATGCACCAACTGCACCTTTGCAGAGGGGTAAGACCCCCCCCCAAAAAAAAAAAAAAAACTGGAGCCACCTGTTGGCCGTGGGTGGCGACCCGTGATGCATGAGGACGGGATCCTGGTGGCTGAGCGGTCTGTGGCTTGCAACACTCCACTTTGGCCCTTACTTGAGCTAGACGGGCGGTCGGAGGGGCCAGATTCAATCAATCGGCTAGTCACGTCATGCCCTAGTACTTACTCTCAATTGTCCCGACCGTACTACAATATCTTTATTGATAAAATACATAATTATCAATATCCACCCAGTTTACAAATAAGTTCTGGAATGCGGCGGCAAGGGTCAATCAGTCTGAGAGATTCATGATTGCAACATGGCTGTGCGCCCCTGGCTTTTCGCTATTCGTGGGTAGAGAAATCAATGGAACACGGGTACTTGCAGTCACAATGAGATTGAGTATACCATTCTTGCCAAGGCGAATGGGTTTCCCCCTAGGTAATTCCCATAGACAATTAGTCGAAATGGACTCCGTTGGTGGTTGGGGAGCAGGAATGGTGAAAATTAAAAAAACAATTATCATGGTGCCAACAAACAAAATCACAAAAAGATTTCATAAAGACGTTTCCGAGTCGTCAGATTCTGAAACAGAAAATAATGAATTTACCAAATTTATTGTAATAGAATCACTGGAAACAAAACCACTCAGTAAATTGTCACCTTTTCTTATTGAAAGGGTGATAACTAGCAGATCTAATCCTAAAACTGTAAAAAAAACCCCAAAAAACTAACTCATTAATGGAAACCTTCTAGTGGAATTTACTGAAAAGAAACATTCCCAAAACTTATTAAAAATGGACAAGTTCCACACTTATAGAAATAAGGCTTACCCCCATGAGAGGTTGAACACCCTCTAAAGGGGTAATCAGAAGCCGAGAACTCGGGCTAGCAACCGAGGAAGAAACGAACACGGCATTGAGAAAACAAGGTGTTATAGAACACAAAAGAATAATTATTAAAAGGAATGGTGAAAGTATACTGACCAACACATACATACTCACCTTTAACTCTCCCACAATTCCCAAACAAATAAAAATAGGTTTCACAATTGAAAAGGTGGAAATCTATGTGCCGGCTCCTTTACGATGTTTCAAATGCCAGAAATTTGAACATCATAAAGACTTATGTCGAAGGCAACAAGTGTGTGGCAAATGTGGAGAAAAGCATCCATCTCATTCCGAAGATGAATGTCAAAATGATAAGGAGTGGGCAAATTGCTATGGAAATCATCCTGCGTACTCTAAAACATGTGATGTATACAGGAGGGAGGCAGAAATACTCCATGTGAAACATCAAAAGGGTATATCCTTCCCAGAAGCCAGAAAGATTGATGAAGTCCTATGCTAGTGTGACTCAAAAAATTAATAAAATAAATCAACCAGAAAAAAAATCAAGAAAATAAATACCTTGAGCTTATAAATAAATTATTAAACTTAAATGCAAGCGAGTGGCCAAGTTTCCAGGAACAACTGAAAAACGCCTACCGTGAAGCACAAGAAGAGACCAAAAGCGAATCCCAAAGTAAAGAAACGGAACAAGGTTTTGAACCAAATTCTTCAGTCAGCCGGCCAAAAGCCAAACCCCATAGATCCCCGATACGCCCACCGAGACCATTGGAGGATGCAACAAAGGACTCGACTCCAACGTCCGAAATGAACAAAGGAAAGAAAGAAATCAATCAACCCAGAATTCAAAGACTCAGGCCAATTTGGCACCTACAGAAAAAGATCGGGTCAATCGACCCATCGGTTACTGTAAAATTAAAAAATAGATACAAATTGTTGGAAAGAATGGAGATAGCCATTCCTTACAAAGGTAAAAGCTAAGAAATCTCTAAAGAACCCTCCGTAGAAATCAAATACATAAAATAAAAAAAGGTATAACACAACAATACTACAATGGAACTGCAGAGGAATCAAAGCCAATTATGAAGAACTCCTACTACTGCTGACAAAATATAATCCCAAAGTAATATGTCTCCAAGAGACATTCCTCAAAGACATTAACCAGCTAAACATTAAAAATGACTATACATATAATCACATACACAAAGATGGACACGGGGCTTCAGGAGGTGTGTCGATTCTCGTCAGGAAGGACATACCCCAACACCAAATCACAATTGACATTGATCTACAAGTGATTGCTGTCAAAGCAACACTGCACAAACCAGTAAACATCTGTTCTATTTACATTCCACCCCATGATTCCATAAACGAAACTACACTAACCAAATTCATAGACCAAATCCCCTAAACCCCCACTTAGTACTAGATGACCTTAACAGTCACAACACTTATATGGGGGGTGGGGTGCCTGAAAACCAACAAAAAGGGGGGCAGGGACCTGGAAAAAGTAATTAACAGCAATAACCTTTGCATCTTAAACAACAAATCTCCAACATATCTCAACCCATCTACCGGTTCTTACTCAGCTATCGACGTCTCTTTATCTGACCCTTCAAGCTACATGGATTATGTATGGAAAGTCCATAATGATCCTTGTGATAGTGACCATTTCCCAATAAAACTTGAAATCTCTCAACCCATTCATGATAACAACAGACCTCCTTGTTTGAAAACAAATAAGGCCAACTGGCAAGAATTTAAGACATTATGCAATAGTAAACTGGTTCAAGATCCAAACAACACAGATCTAATAAAACACTTCACAGAAACCCTAATTTCAATAGCAAATGTAACCATCCCAAAAACCTCACCCTCAAACAGACGCAACACACCCTGGTTCAACAGTGAATGCAAACAGCAATCCAATTGCGAAATGCTGCCCTTCGCAAATTCAATAAAGAACCCTCAACTAGCAACCTAAACTCTTTCAATCTGTTCAGGGTAAAGGCTCGGAGAATCATCAAGCAAGCCAAAAAGATCATTTGGCAAAATTATGTAAACAGACTTAATTCTTCCACTAAAACAAACACAGTCTGGAAAATAATAAAAGACATTTTTGGAAAAACCAGTCAACTCCTCTTAAGCACCTGATTAAAGATAACATTGAAATCACCAATATAAAAGATATTGCCGATACACTGGCTGAGACGTTCTCAACAAATTCCTCCTCTAAGAATACCAACAAACAATTTCTCAACCACAAAACTAAGACTGAAAAGCAGAAGCTTAATTTTAAATTAGAAAACACCGAAAGCTTTAACGGACTCTTCTCATTGCTAGAATTAACAGAAGCCATCCAAAAATCCCACAACACCACAGTCGGCCCAGATGAAATTCACTCTGAATTTCTCAAAAAACTACCCCCAAAATCTTTGGACTACCTATTAAATGCTCTAAATGACATCTGGAAAAACAGCAGATTTCCAGAGTCATGGAAACTAACTACCATCATCCCTATACGTAAACCAGGAAAGAACAGTCTTCATCCATCAAACTATCGTCCACTAGCACTAACGAACTGTCTCTGCAAAACGATGGAACGCATGGTTAACAAAAGGTTAGTTTGGTTCCTTGAATCCAACAACATTTATACCAATTTCGAATGTGGCTTCAGAAGCCAAAAATCAACAATAGATCATGTCAGGTTAGAAACCTCCATAAGAGAAGCAAACATCCAAAAACAACATCTTGTAGCAATATTCTTTGATCTAGAGAAGACTTGGAAGTATGGTATCATGAAGGACCTACATAACATAGGATTAAAAGGCAGACTACCAAACTTTATACAAGCCTCTCTTTCAGACAGGAAATTTCAAGTCCGAATCGGATCAACCCTGATACAAAATCAAGAAGAGGGAGTCCCTCAGAGGAGTATACTATCAGTAACCCTCTTCAACATAAAAATAAACAGCATTACCAATTGTCTGAATCTTGGAGTTGATAGCTATTTATATGCTGATGACTTCTGCATAACATCTAGATCTAAATACATGCGTACAGCAGAGCGTCAACTACAACAATGCATCAACAAAATAAACAAATGGGCAATCATAAACGGCTTTAAAATTTCCAAAGCAAAAACACAATGTGTGCATTTTTGTCAATTAAGAAAAAAGCACAACAACTCTACATTAAAACTGGACGGATCGGAAATTCCCGTCGTTGAACAATATAAATTCCTCGGCATTATTTTTGACAAAAAACTCTCTTTCATCCGTCACTTGGAATATTTAAGAGATAAATGTAGCAAAGCAATGAAACTCATCCGTGTAGTAGCTCACAAAGACTGGGGTGCAGACAGCAAACCCTACTAAAATTATATAGAACCTTAATCCGCTCAAAAATAGACTATGGCTGCTACATATATGGAGCAACAAGGAAATCCTACCTGAAATCATTAAATAAAGTACACCATGAAGGATTGACTCGTCTTGGTGACTTTTAGAACACCCCCTGTGGAGAGCCTTTACTCTAAAGCTTATGAACCACCACTAAAACTTAGATTTACAAAATTAGGTCTACAATACTACACTAAAATCAAATCACTTCCAACCAATCCGGTTCATGACTGCATTTTCAACCCAAACAGCAAACTCCAAAAAGAAAAGGCTATAAAAACATTTGGACTCCACATGAAATCCATACTGGAAGACGCGGACATCTCACTAACAAACATCCATGATACCGTACAGCTAAGCTCTCCCCCCTGGCTTCTTAAACAGCCAGTAGTGATCCTTGATCTAAGCAAGCTCACTAAAAAGAATACTCACCCCTTAATCTATCACGAGAAACTCCACAACATTCAGGAAAAATATCCTAACTACTGATATTTATACAGATGGCTCCAAAGACAGCAATAGAACTGGGTGTGGAGTAGTTTTCAACAACAAAACCATGAAAAAATACCACCAAAAGAAGCCTCCATATTTACTGTGGAATAGATATAGCACTTAACATTGTCTCAACTAGCAACTCGAAAAAATTCATTATTCATTCAGACTCCATTTCTGTTCTACAATCTATTAAAAGTAGAAAACTGGATAACCCTCTAATCACTGAATTTTTAAACAAACTTAACTCCATTAGCCATAGCAAGAAAGTGATACTCTGCTGGATTCCAAGCCATATAGGAATCCAGGGAAATGATAAAACAGATTCATTAGCTAAATCTGCACTTGACAAACACTACAAAATACCATTCAGTGATCTTAAACTAGAAATGAAACAAATAATGACAATCAAATGGCAGTAATTATGGAATGAAAATCCCCACAACAAACTCTACAAACTACAGCCCAACTTAAAAGAAATGACACCTGATCCTCGTAATACCAGAAGAGAAGAAACCACTATCACCCGGCTACGCATTGGCCACACTAGATTAACCCACACCTTCATTTTAAAAGAAGAACCTCCACCTAAATGTTCATGTGGATACCGATACACAATAAAACATATTCTGTTTGAATGCACACACCTCTCCCACACTCGAAGAAAGTTCTACAATGTTGACAGCATGGACAAACTATTTGGAAAAATAGATCCCAAGAGGATATTAAACTTTTTGAAAAGAACCGGCCTCTTATCAAGGATGTAAGTTCACAGACCTACAAAAATCACCCACTCACTCTCTTGATGTTAAAATTCTCAACAGAAAACTTGATTACAGCAAATAAACCCTTATACATTTTTGAATACTTAATTACCAATAGAAGTATTCGGCATAAAATAACTCAAGGGGTTGACATGCCGTAAAACCAAACCAAACCAAACCAAACCAAACAAAATATCCATCCATGTTAGTCTTCATTTTTCTACACTTTCCCAACTAGTCCATTGGCCTTGTCGCACTTGTGAGACTTCTTTCGTCAATCTTTTGGTTTCATCATTACGTCGGATATCCGCTACCACCAACTTTCTTTTTTTGGCCAGATGTTGCAACTTTGCATGAAGCCAATTTTTTTTGGAGCCCGAAATCCCCCTCGTCCTTGTTGGAGATGACCTACGATTTTCCAATGCTAATTCTGAACAGCCATGTCTGAGGTCGATTTTTTCCAGTTTTTATTTTTGGTTGTGTTGTCCGAAAAAATGACGATTTTCCAATGCTAATTCTGAACAGCCATGTCTGAGGTCGATTTTTTCCAGTTTTTATTTTTGGTTGTGTTGTCCGAAAAAATGACGAATTTTCAATGCTAATTCTGAACAGCCATGTCTGAGGGCGATATTTTCCAGTTTTTATTTTTGGTTGTGTTGTCCGAAAAAATGACGATTTTCCAATGCTAATTCTGAACAGCCATGTCTGAGGGCGATTTTTTCCAGTTTTTATTTTTGGTTGTGTTGTCCGAAAAAATGACGATTTTCCAATGCTAATTCTGAACAGCCATGTCTGAGGGTGATTTTTTCCAGTTTTTATTTTTGGTTGTGTTGTCCGAAAAAATGACAATTTTTTGAAGAAAAAGGCCTTGTGTTAGAAGAAATTTACTCTTTTACGACGATTTTTATGACATAATGGCTTTTTTTGGAACGAAAATGACTTGTATTAGAAGGAATTTATTTTTTTACGACGATTTTTATAACATAATGGCTTTTTCGGAACAAAAATGCCTTGTATTAGAAGAAATTTATTTTTACGACGATTTTTATAACATAATGGCTTTTTTGGAACAAAAAGGCCTTGTATTAGAAGAAATTTACTTTTTACGACGATTTTTATAACATCATGGATTTTTCGGAACAAAAATGCCTTGTATTAGAAGAAATTTACTTTTTTACGATGATTTTTATAACATAATGGCTTTTGTGGAACAAAAAGGCCTTGTATTAGAAGAAATTTACTTTTTTACGACGATTTTTATAAGATAATGGCTTTTTTGGAAAAAAAATGCCTTGTATTAGAAGAAATTTACTCTTTGACGACGATTTTTATAACATAATGGCTTTTTTTGAAGAAAAAGGCCTTGTGTTAGAAGAAATTTACACTTTGACGACGATTTTTATGACATAATGGCTTTTTTCGGAACAAAAAATGTATTAGAAGAAATTTACTTTTTGACGACGATTTTTATAACATAATGACTTTTTTGGAACAAAAACATCTTGTATTAGAAGAAATTTACTTTTTTACGACGATTTTTAAAACATAATGGCTTTTTTTGGAACAAAAACATCTTGTATTAGAAGAAATTTACTCTTTTACGACGATTTTTATAACATAATGGCTTTTTTTGGAACAAAAACATCTTGTATTAGAAGAAATTTACTTTTTTACGACGATTTTTCTAACATAATGGCTTTTTTTGGAACAAAAACATCTTGTATTAGAAGAAATTTACTCTTTTACGATTTTTATAACATAATGGCTTTTTTTGGAAAAAACATCTTGTATTAGAAGAAATTTACTCTTTTACGACGATTTTTATAATATAATGTCTTTTTTTGGAACAAAAACATCTTGTATGAGAAGAAATTTACTCTTTTACGACGATTTTTATAACATAATGGCTTTTTTTGGAACAAAAACATCTTGTATTAGAAGAAATTTACTTTTTGACGACAATTTTTATGACATAATGGTTTTTTTGGAACAAAAATGCCTTGTATTAGGAGAAAATTACTTTTTACGACGATTTTTATAACATAATGGCTTTTTGGAAAAAATGCCTTGTATTAGAAGAAATTTACTTTTTTTACGACGATTTTCATAAATAATGGCTTTTTTTCGGAAAAAAACATCTTGTATTTTGAACAAAAAAATCTTGTATTAGAAGAAATTTACTCTTTTACGACGATTTTTATAACATAATGGCTTTTTTTTGAACAAAACATCTTGTATTAGAAGAAAATTATCTTTTACGAAAAATTTTTATACATTATGGCTTTTTATTTGGAACATAAAAATCGTCGCTAAAAAAAGTAAATTTTCTTCTAATACAAAGGCCTTTTTGTCGCATAAGGAAACGCCATTATTGTTATAAAATCGTCGTTAAAAAAAGTAAAATCTTCTAACAAGTGTTTTGTTCCAAAAAAGCCATGTTTATAAAAACTTTTCGTAAAAAGATGAGGAAACGTAATATCTCTAAAATACAAGTTTCCTGTTTTTCTCCAAAAAAAGCCATTATGTTATTAAATCGTACCGTAAAAAGATGTAATTCTTCTAAACACAAGATAGTTTTGTTGCCAAACATTAACAGATCCAGTTTGTCTTCTCGAAAAACGCCCATCTCTTGATGTGTTTCATGAAAATCGTCCAATCACGCTAAAAAAAGTAAAAATTTCGCTCTCTTATAATACAAGGATTTATGTGATCCGAAAAACCATTATGTTAAAAAATTCGTTCGTAAAAATCTCCGGTATTTTCCTAATTACAACGATATTTTTGTTTCCACAGAAAAAACACCATATGTTCGATAAAGAATTCTCGTTTTCAAAATATGTAATTTCTTCTAACTTACAAGATTCATCGTTTACCTTTATCGTCTCCCAAAAAAAAGGCCAAATATGTTTTATAAAAAATCGTACCGGATTTAAGAAAGACGCTACTGTATATTTCTTCTCCATACAAGATAGTTTTTTTTTCCAACAAAAAAACATTTATATTTATAAAATCGTACGTAAAGGGACGTAAATTTCTTCTAATACAAGATGTTTTTTCAAAAAAGCCATTATGTAGTAAAAATTCGATAAAAGAGTAAAATTTCATATCTAATACAAGATGTTTTTGTTCCAAAAAAAAAAGCATTGATGTTAAGGAAAAAATAGCGTCCGTTAAAAAAGTTAAAATTTCTTCTAATACAAGATGTTCTGTTCCCAAAACAAAGCTTATGTTATAAAATCGCTTCAGTCATTTGACTCTGCTCTAAAAGACGACTAAATATTTCCCTGATCGCTCTCAACAAAAGATGGTTTCTTGTAATCCAAAAGCCCATTATGTACCTTAAATAATTCCCGTTGCGTCCCGTCATCTCACCCTGTTAAAAAAAGTAATTCTCTCTTACAAAACACTACCAACCGTTTTTTGATTACCATAAAAACCTATGTTATTAAAAAAATCGTCCTCGTGAGAAAAGGTAATTCTTTTACAGAACTATCAAGGCATTTATGTTCCGAAAACAGCCCATCTGTCATAAAAAATCGTTTCGAGTCAAAGTTGTTAACATTTCTTCTACATACACACACTGAAGGCCTTTATTCTTTCAACAACAAAACGCCAAGATTATACTGACAAATCGTCACGTCAAAGAGTAATTTCCTTCTAATACAAGGCAATTTCTTTTTCCAAAAAGCCCCATTATCTTAATTAAAAATCGTCTCACGTAAAAAAGTAATTTCTTGCTAATAACAAGGCCTTTTGTCCACAAAGCCATTTGTTACTAAAAATATTCCGTCGAAAAAAGTTAAATTTTTCTTTAATAAAGGCAGTTTTTGTTTCTCCGTAAAATCTAGATGATTATAAAAATCGTTGTAAAGAAGTAAGATTTCTTCTTAATCTACGAAGGCTTTTTTGTTACAACAAAAGCCATTATGTTATAAAAATCCGTCGTAAAATAAATTTCTTTAATACAGGCACTTTTTGTTCCGAAAAAGCCATACTATGTTATATAAAAAATCTGTCGTAAAAAAATAATTCTCTAATACAATTCCATTATCGTTCAAAAAAGCCATGTATGTCATAATGTCCGAAAGAAGTAACTTTATCTACACACAAGGCCGTCTTTTTCTTCAAAATCAATTGTTACTTTCTTCGAGACAACCATCAACCACAAAATAAAATACTGGAAAAATCAACCCTCAGACAATGGCTGTTCAGAATTAGCATTGGAAAAATCGTCTTTTTTTCGGACAAAAAAAAAAACAACAAACCAGAAAATAAAACTCGGAACTCAAAATATCGCCCTCAGACATGAGCGGCTTGTTCGAATATTAAAGCATTGAAAATCTCGTCATTTTTTCGACAAACAACCAAAAATAACAAACTTGGAAATATCGCCCTCAGGACATGGCTGTTCAGAATTTAGCATTTGAAAATTCGTCATTTTTCGGACAAACCAAACCAAAAAATAAAACTGCGAAAACAAATTCGACCTCAGACAATGGCGCTTCATGATCTAGCATTGCGAAAATCGTCATTTTTGGGACAACCAAACCAAAAAAATAAAAAATGACGAAAAAAATCGACTCAGACATGGCTGTTCAGAATTGCTTGGATAAATCGTTAGGTCATCTCCCAACAAGACGAGGGGGATTTCGGGCTCACAAAACAAATTGGGCTTCATGCAAAAGTTGCAACATTCTGGCCAAAAAAAAAAAAAAAAAAAAAAAAAAAAAAAAAAAAAGAAAGTTTGTGGTAAGCGGATATTCCGACGTAATGCGATGAAAGCCAAAAGATTGACCGAAAGAAGTCTCACAATACGCACCCACTGCGGCATGGACATAGTTGGCGAAAGCTGATTAGAAAATGAAGGACTACATGGAATGGATTTTGTGTTGGTTTTTTGGTTCATGGTTCTGAGTCTTGGTTTTACGGCCATGTCACCTCCTTGAGTTATTTTCATGCGAATTACTTTCTCTATGGTTAATAAAGATTCCAAATGCACCTATAAGTTTTTTTCGACTCGTAATTCAAGCTTCTCCGGTATAGAGATTTTAACCATTAAAGAGACGTGAGTAAGAGTTGTTTGCTAGGCATTGTGGCAACTTTACATCCTTGATAAAGAGGCACGTCTTATTCAAAAGATTTAAATATCATCTTAGGGATCTATTTTCCCAAATAGCTGTCCATGCTGTCTACATTGTAGAACTTTCTTCGAGTGTGGGAGAATCCGTGTGTGCAATTCAAACAGAATATGTTTTATTGTGTATCGTATCCACATTGAACATTTAGGTGAGGTTCTTCTTTTTAAAATGAAGTGTGTGGTTAATCTAGCTGTGGCAATGCGTAGCCGGGGTGATAGTCGGTTCTTCTCTTCTTGGTATTACGAGGATCAGGTGGTCACTTTCTTTAAGTTGGGGCATGTAGTTGTAGGAGTTTTTGTGGGGATAGTTTCATTCCATAAATTACTGCCATGATTGTCTATTTGTTTCATTTCTGTTTAAGATCACTGAACTGAGTATTTGTAGTGATTTTTCAAGTGCAGATTTAGCTAATATGGAATCTGTTTTAATCATTTCCTGGATTTCCTTATATGGCTTGGAATCCTCAGCAGGTATCAACTTTTCGTTTGCTTTATGGTAATGGATAAGTTGTATTTAAAATTTCAGTGATTCAGAGGAGTTTATCCAGTTTTACTTTTAATAGATTGTAAACAGAAATGGATTCTGACAATGACATACATGATCATTTCGAGTTCGCTCAGTTGGAGACCAATGTTAAGTGCTTATAATCTATTCCCAGTTAAAATATGGAGGCTTCTTTTGTGGTATATTTTTTTCAGATGGTTTTCGTTCGTTCAAAACTCTCCAACACCCAGGTATCTCATTGCTGGTCTTTGGACATCCTGTAATAAAAATATCAGTAGTTAGGGATATTTTTCTGAATGCTTGTGGAGTTTTTCGTGATAGCATTAAGGGGTGAGTATTCTTATTTAGTGAGCCTTGCTTAGATCAAGGATCACTACTGGCTGTTTAAGACAGCCAAGGGGTGAGAGCTTAGCCTGTACAGTATGGATGTGTAGTGAGAGATGTCCGGTTTCCAGTATGGATTTTATGTGGAGTCGCAAATGTTTTTATAGCCTTTTTCTTTTGGAGTTTTGCCTGTGGGGTTTTGAACATGCGTCAATGAAACCGGATTGGTTGGCGTGATTTGATTTTAGTGTAGTATTGTAGACCTAATTTCTGTAACTCTATAGTTTTAGTGGTGGTTCATAAGCTTAGGAATGGCTCTCCACAGAGGTGTTCTAAAGTCACCAAGACGAGTCAATCCTATCATGGATGTACTTTATTTAATACTTTTCAGTAAGGATTTCCTTGTTGTCTTATTGTAGCCAGCCATAGTCTATTTGAGCGGATACAGGTAGTCTATATAATTTAGTGTGTTTGCTTCTGACACCCGGTCTTTGTGAGCGACTTACGCACAGGGAATTTCATGCTCTACATTTATCTTTAAATATTCCAAGGATCGGATGAAAAGAGAGTTTTTTGTCAAAATAATGCCGAGGAATTTTATTTTTTCAACGACGGGAAATTCCGATTCCGTTTTCCATTTAATGTAGAGTTGTGTTGCTTTTTTCTTAATTGACAAAAATGCCACACATGAGGTTTTTGCTTTGGAAATTTTAAACAGTCGTTTATGATTGCCGCCATTTGTTAATTTTGTTGAATGCATTGTTGTTATTGGCGCTCTGCTGTTACGCATTGTCATTTATATCTAGATGTTATGCAGAAGGTCATCAGATATTAAACTGCTATTTCAACTTCCAAGAATTCAGACAAATTGTTATGCTGTTTATTTTATGTTGAAGAGGAGTTACATGATAGTACTACTCCTGAGGTACTCCCTCTTCTTGATTTTGTATCAGGGTTTGTCCGAATTCGACTGAAATTTCCCGTCTGAAAGGAGGCTTGTATAAAGTTGATTAGTCTGACCTTTTAATCCTATTAATGTAGGTCCTTCATGATACCATACTTCCAGTTCTCTGATCAAGAATATGACCTCAAGATGTTGTTTTTGGATGTTTTGCTTTCTTCTTATCGGAGGGTTTAACCTGACATGAATCTCTTGTTGATTTTTGTTCCTGGAAGCCAACATTGAAATTTGTTAATAAAAATAAGAATATGTTGGATTCAAGGAAGCCAACTAACCTTTGTTATAACACTGCGTTCATCGTTCTTGCACGAGACAGTTCTCCTATGCTTATGGACGTAGGTTGCATGGATGAAGACTTTCTCTTGGTTTACGTAGTAGGATGATGTATTTCCATGGACTCTGAATCTGCTGTTCCAGAGTCCATTAGAGCATTAATATCCAAAGATTTGGGCGGTAGTTTTTTGAGGAACTCAGATCATTCTGGGATTGATGGATGACGGCTTTCGTTTAATTCAATAGTGGAGAAGGTCGGTTAAGCTTCGGTGGTTTTCCTTAATTAAAATTAAGCTTCTGCTTTTCCAGTTCTAGTTTTTTTGAGCGAATTGTTTGTTGGTATTCTTAGAGGAGGACATTTGTTTGAGACGTCTCAGCCAGTTGTATCGGCAATATTCTTTATATTGGTGATTTCAATGTTATCTTTAATCAGTGCTTAAGAGTGACTTCATAAAACCAGACTGTGTGTTTTAGCTTGGAAGAAGTCTTTTACATAATCAAATATGATTTGGCTTGTTGAATGATCTCCGAGCCTAAGAGTCTAGGTTGCTAGTTGAGTCTCTTTACTTGATCGTCATTATCTGTGCATCACTGTTGAACCAGCGGTGTTGCGTCTGTTGAAGGGTGGGTTTGTGGAGATGGTAACAGCTAGAAAATTAGGGTTTCTGAATCTTGTGATCTGAACCAGATTACTATTTGCATATGTCTTAAAATTCTTGCAGTTTGGCCTTTATTTGTTTTCAAACAAGGAGGGTCTCGTTGTTATCATGAAATGGGTTGTGAGAGGATTTATTTCGGAAAGGTCACTATCCCACAAGGATCATATGGACTTTCCATACATAATCAGTAGCAAGGTCGGAAAATACGCAGATAGCCTGAGTAAGAAACCGGTAGAGGGTTGAGATTAAAGGGAGTTGTTGTAAGTCTTGCTATGTTTAAATTACTTTTTCCAGTTCCCGCCCCCCTTTTGTTTGTTTCAGGCACCCCCCCCATAAAGGTTAAGTCATTTATACCTGAAAGTGGGGGTTAGGGTAATGGTAGTGTTTGTTTCGTCTAATGGAGATCATGGGTGGAAGTATAGGACATTACACTGGTTGCTGCTGTTGTTGCTGGACAGCAATACTTGAGTATGATCAAAGTGATGGTGTTGGGGTAATTGGTGCCTTGCCTACGGATATCGACACAACCTCCTGAAGCCCCTGTCCACTGTGGATTGTGATAATGATGTATAGTCATTTTTAATGTTATAGGACTGGTTAATGTTCTTGAGATACATATACTATAGCATAAGTATAGTAGAGTTCTCATAAATTCGGCCTTGCTCTGCTGTTGTGTTTTACCTTTTTTTAGTATGTTGTTTCACGGAGGGTTCTTTAGAGGATTTCTTAGCTTATACCTTGTAAAAGGAAATGGCTATCTTTCATCTTCCAACAATTTGTATCTATTTTTTAATTTTACGTACCGATGGTCGAGATTAGAACATCTTTTCTTGTAAGGTTGCAATTGGCCTGCAGTCTTATCGTGCCACCTTCTGGCGTTGATGACATTCTCCCCTCTTCCTTGTTCCACTTCTCGGCACGCTTGGAGTGAGCTCCTTCATGGCAACCTCCAATGGTCTCGGTTGGGGCGCGTATCGGGGAATCTTTGGGGTTGGTCTTTTGGCCGGCTTCTGAAAATTTGGTCAACCGTTGCTCCGTTCTTTATTTCGGGATTCGCTTGGTCTCTTCTTGTGCTTTGCACGGTTAGGCGTTTTTCAGATTGTTCCTGGAAACTTGGCCACTCGGCTTGCTTTAAGTTTAAAATAATTTATTTATAACTTCAAGTATAATTTTCTTGACTTTTTTTTTGGTGATTTATTTTTTAATTTTTGGAGTCACACTAGTCATCAGGGACTTCATCAATCTTTTGGGCTTCTGGGAAGGATATACCCTTTTGAGTTTCACAATTGAGTATTTCTGCCTCCCCTCCTGTATAACACACACTGTTTAGTAGTCGCCAGGATGATTTCCATAGCATTTGCCCCACTCCTTATCATTTTTGACATTCATCTTCGAATGAGATGGATTGCTTTTCTCCACATTTGCAACATGTTGCCTTCGACATATCTTTATGATGTTTCAAATTCTTGGCATTTGAAACATCGTAAAGAGGGGCCGGCACATAGATCTTCCACCTTTTCAATTGATGAACCTATTTTTTTTGTTTGGGAATCATGTTGGGAGAGTTAAAGGTGAGTATGTATGGTGGTCAGTATTACTTTCACATTCCTTTAATTAATTATTTTTTTGTGTTTATAACACCTTGTATTCTAATGCCCGTGTTCGTTACTTCCATCGGTTGCTAGTCCCCGAGTTCTCGGCTTTGATTACCCCTTTCAGAGGGTTGTTTCAAAACTCTCATGGGCGGGGTAAGGCCTTATTTCTATAATGGGGAACTGTCCATTTTAATAAGTTTCTAGGAATGTTTCATTTTCAGTAAATCCACCTTAGAAGGTTTCCATTAATGAGTTAGTTTTTTTGGGTTTTTTTTTACAGTTTTAGGATTAAGATCTTGCTAGTTATCACCCTTCTCATAGAACGGTGGACAATTTACTGAGTTGTGTTTTGTTTCTAGTGATTCTATTACAATATTTGGTTAAATTCATTCTTTTCTGTTTCAAATCTGACGGACTAACGGAACGGTCTTTATGAATATCTTTTTGTGATCTTTGCTTTGTCTGGCACCATGATAATTGTTTTTTTACAATTTTCCAACATTCCCTTGCTCCCCAACCACCAACGGAGGGTCCATTTCGGACTTAATTGTCTATGGGAATTACCTAGGGGGAAACACCATTCGCCTTGGCAAGAATTGGTATACTTCAATCCTCATTGTGGACTTGCAAGTACCCGATGTTCCATTGCAGATTTCTTCCTACCCCGCACGAATTACGAAAAGCAGCGGGGCGCACAAGCCTGTCTTGCGATCCATTGATATCTCAGACTGATTGACACTTGCCGCCGCATTCCAGAACAGAATTATTTGTAACACATGGGGGGATTTTGGATAAATTATTGTGATTTTATCAATAAGATATTTTGTAGTTACGGTCGGGACACATTGAGAGTAAGTACGTCAGGGCATGACGTGCACTAGCCGATATGATGAAATCTGGCCCCTCCGACCGCCGTCTAGCTCAAGTAAGGGCCAAGTGGATGGTTGAACCACAGGACCACGTCTCATCCACCAGGATCCCGTCTCATGGCATCCACGGGTCGCCACCCACCGAGCCAACAGTGGCTCCAGTATTTATTTTTTTTGGGGGGGGGTCTTTACCTCTCGCAAAGTGCAGTTGGTGCATTCTAAACGCTTCAGCGGACAGGGGCGAAGGATTTAATATTGGGAGATGAAAGAAGGGCAATAAAGTTTCCTACAAGAATCAAACGTATGAGTACTTCCGACCCACATAATCGTTGCCAACTGTATAGGAAGAACTAACTTGTGCTGTGTAAAAAATTGGCACATTAAAAACAATCATAGTTGGGTGTTGAACAAGACTACACAAAAAGATACACTTGGAGGCACTTACATCAATTCCATCAGAAGACAGTCGCAGTATTATTGGACAAAAGAAACTTGCTGTAAAATTCCTATTCGTATAGGACTACGAAGTATTGCAGGGAAATGGTTCTTCATTCCTGCCGGAGGTCTCAAATAAAAATACAATTCCAATGGGAAGTTACCGGCTGTTTGATAGGAGACTGACAAAAGACTCAACTACTTCAAGAAATCTTTAATAAACCAACTAAGAACAATCATAATGTAGTAAACTTCAAAAGAAAAAACTGATATTGTAGAAGAACTTGAGCCTCGGTAGATTTGAGGGGCACTCTACGAAAAGCTGCCTGGAAATAATTAAAATTATTCAGAATCGGACAGAATGTATAAAATCAAAAGGGAATGGCTAACCTTATTCTTCCCTAATAGGAAATGGTTGTAGGGTTCCTGGGTTTCATACCGATTAAGATGTCAGAATTAAAGGCAATAACTTTTCTCAAACATAAAAATCCGTAGTACTTATAAGAAATCAGCGAAAAGAAGGCAGTAATTGGTTATGTGTGTGCGCAAAAAGATTTGCTTGGCGTTAAAGAGGGAAAAAATTTTTTTTAAGCAAAGGGTGCGGGAGAAAAGGGGAAATAGTGTTATATTAAAAAACTCAAATTAATTTATTTTAAAACGTGGATTAAACGAGGTTGTTTTATGTGACAATTGTTTTACCCGAGTGGGATTTTTTTCTTCTCTTAATCAAAAGCTGTCGTACGTGTATATGTACATGCAGTGTTGTGTCCCTTTTATTACGATACGTCTTCATTTTCATTGCCGAGTGTTATATTTAAATGCAAACTCTCTCTTTTACCGGGGTGTTTTTTTTTGTGGAAGGGGTTATCGAAGATATATGCGTGTCTTTTTAAAAAATATGTACATTTCCTTTAGTGCGAGTGTATAGCATTTTCGGATCCTCGAGCAAAAATCCTCTTATAAACAATTTTTAGGTGTAGAGAAGCTCTAGAACTCATTTACAGACAAAATAGATTTACAAACAATATTTTTTTCGCGACCCCCCCCCCCTTCAAATTTGAAGAGTTAAAAAATCGACATAAATCGTCAATTTTTGGAATTGGAAGCTCAGATTTTGGGGATGTATAACCGTAACAGTCACACCTGTACAAAATGAATTCAGTTTACCACTGAATAAAAAGGGTAAAAATGAAACCAAATAAATGACTTATAATTCCCTCCCCCATTTTTTCTTAAAAAACCAAACAAAAAAACATACGAAAGAAAATAAAATTCAATGTATGAAAATTTAGAGGAAACGAATTTCAATTTAAACTACAATAAAAAGGGGAGAAATAAAGCCATAATAAATGACTTTACGAATTTCTTCCTTTTTAAATTCTTTAAAAATTACCCATACGAAAGAAAAGAAATTCAAACGTATGAAAAATATTTAAAATGAAAACGAATTTCAGTTCAACAACTGAAAAAGAGGGGGGTAAAGCCAGAATAAATGATCTACGAATCCCCCCCCCCTTTAAAACTTCTTTTAAAAATACAATACGAAAAGAAATAAAATTCAACGTAATAAATATTCAAAAAGAATACTAATTTCGGTTTAACAATTGAAAAAAAAGGGTTAAATGCTTAATAAATGACTTATCTTTGGTAAAATTTCAAAAGAGAAATTGTCAAACCTATCTCTCCTCACTACGAGTAGAAAAAGTGAACTTCTTGGTAAAGATGTCGTCTTGGAAAGGAAGATAATTAAGAATAAATAAAATCTACTCGACAGTTAATAGTTTCTTGAGTATAATTGCATTAGTTATACAGGTAAGTATAGATATAGATGTAAACTGCTAAATGTTGAACTATAGACTATCGAATTTTAACCCGAAAATACTCGGGATAAAATATTAGCCTTGTATAGTAACAGGGCCCGACTTTGAAACAAAAAACAAAGTAAAATGAAACAAATGGTCAATCAAAAAAAAATAACAATCTGCTGTAAGTCTTAAGAAAGAAACAATTATTGCAAGATAATTTCCTCTTGCAGAAATCGAAGACTCTTAGTTAACAAATAGTAAAATTACAAACAAATGAAAAGAACACTTAAACAAGCGAGAAAAGAGAAACACACAAAATAGAAGAAGAAAAAACACTCTTTCCTTTCTTAATTCTTTCTCCTTTTTTTTTTCCCCTTTTTTACTTCTTTTACAAATTTGTCAGGTCACCAGACTGAATTTATAGCTACCAAAGTTCTCTGAAAGAATGAAACTCCGAGGGATAAAGTTCTTTTAAATCAACCGCTCTCAGACCAAATTCTTCTTCTTCCTCTTTCTTCTTTAAATCGAGACTCTCTGAGACCGAAAAACTTTGCTCTTTTGTGGAAGAGACTTTTGACAGGAAAACTTGATAGTCTGACGTAATCTTCTCGGAAGACAAAAATTATTTCCTTAAAATTCTTTTTAGAATCTCAACAGGACCCAAATTCTTTGGTGAAAAAACAAATAGTCTCAACAGGACTCAAAACCCTCTGCAATAGGTTGAAGATACTTTTCTTTGAAAGGAATCTTTTTAAACTCCCACTTTTGCAGGCTCTTTTGGCCGGGTTCAATCTTGGACAGCCGGTGAAGATCGAAAGAGAGCGAACTACACTCAGCTGTTCCTGGTAAAAGAGGCGCGAAAAAGGCTTGACCGGCTCTTAATACCCTTTTCTCTTCCATTCAGCAGCAGCAAGGGTTAAAACGCTCCAAGGGACGCAATTCACATTATCTTTATCCTCAGAAAATTCCCAAAAGACATTGTAGGGCTATCAAACTATAATGCCCATTTTTAATTTATTTTACGAGTTTAAAATGTTTGTATACAAGTTTTGTCTTTCTAATAAGCGCTGATAAGTGTAACTTTGGACATGCACCACTATATTCTAATCTACACTTTTTTTTAGCTTAGCACTAGAAAAATATCAGGAAAATAGGCTGGTTATTTTTTTTAGAGTTATGTCCCTTGGACCGCTTTAATTTTTTTTTGCTAATTTATCCAAATATGAAATTGTAATAAATGAATTGAACTAATAATAATATTTTTTTATATTTCACCCTCTCACCCCCATTTATTTTGATATTTCAATAAACATGTGAGGTAGAAGTCGGTTATTATGTAGCTGCACTTTTGAAATATAACTGTTTCAATTTCACTGAACGAGCAAAGTGATATATATAGAGAGAGAAGATAGATAGATAGATAGATAGATAGATAGATAGATAGATATGATAAATCTTCGATGGAAGACTCCAGAATTTTTTTTTTTTTTTTAGAAAAATCCGGGAAAAATATGATGGGAAGATCTGAAATTAGTATGAGATTATACATACTTGTTAATTTTCCTGTTCGTAATGTGTATTTCAAATGACAAGATGTGGAAAAAAGTGGAAGTGAACATTACAGTATGTATATTGTAAAAATAGAAAAAGAAAATGATTGAAAATATAAAGAAACTACTCATCTCCGCAAAACTCCCTAAATAAAAAAACAGAAGGATTTTTTCTAACCAACGGGAAAAGTTTACCAAACAGTATTCCAAAAGTTTTCAGATCTTCCCATTAATTTTTCCCAGATATAAAAAAAAAAATAGATAGATAGAGAAAGAGAGAGTGAGGGAGGGAGAGAGAGGGGAGATGTTAACTGAACTTCACCGTTTAGCGTAAGGCATTTAATCGTCTGTTTACAGACTTGAGTTCTCTGGTGATTGTAAACAAGTCTCGGAGGTGCACGAGGACAAGGAACCGCTTAAACTGCAAAAATTGCGTGACGGAATACCGTGTGCTTGATCGTATCAAGCTGTATATTGGTGGAAGCTTGTGTATGGACAGTGGAAGACTGGTTAATTCCATACTCTGAACACAAACTAGGCCCACTAAAGATTTGATCCCGTTGATGATTTTTTATTAATTTATCCATATTGATATGAAATTGTAATAAATTAATTGAACTAAATAATATTATTTTTTAAATATTCAAACCCTCCACTCCCGTTTATTTTGAATATGTCAGTAAACCATGTGAGGTAGGAGTCAGTAATCTATGTAGCCACACATTTTAAATATAAACTGTTTCAATTTCACTGAACTAGCATTGGTGTGGTTCAAAACAACAAGGAAAAGGAGAGGATTACCGAGAATTCAACCTGTTGTCGACGCTTTCACTGACGATACAGACGTGTGCGGAAGCAAGCTGCGGGAATGGTATCAACATGAATCAAACATGTTCCTTCTAGATTTAACCAAACTTTACTTGCAGATAAGGGTCAATGAATCATTCTGGCCGTTCCAGGTCGTGATATTTCAATGGCGAAGATAATGCCTACTAAGTTATGGCTAAATTTGACAACCCAAAATAAGAAGAATATCATCAATACTGTACTGTCTCGAGATAAAATCAATTGAAAAAGCATCCTTGGCGTACATATATGATATTTTACCAATGAGGACATCGTATCGTCAAAGAGTGTACGGGCGAAGCTGACAGGGTTGGCTTGGTCTGCAGGACCCGACGAATTGATAATGGTGCCAACGTACTCGACATGGAGGTACGTGGAACTGTAGTTCCGGCAATCTTGATATCATCATACGGTAAAACCTTTTTCCTTCTGTGGTGTAACTGACCAGCTAATTATTGTCTAGTTCTATATGAATGTTTGTATAAAAATTAACTACAACCAGAGTATTCAATTATTAGAGTAGTTTAATATCATTGGTGCGGACCACTAGTTCTTGTTTTCATGAACACTAACTAAAAAGGGGATAAGGGAAGTCAGTAATATCATGGTCAAACTGGTCGACTTGCCATGAGGCAAAAAACTGAGTCCCATTTATTGAAATGGGTATTTTTTGAAGTGTTTGTATTTTTTTTTAGCTTTTTTTTTTTCATAAGTTTTATTTTCTGTCTTAAATGTTATTTGCTTTCCTTGTACAGTTTCACGGTGTTTTAATAACCTAATGATATCCAGTAAGAATCGTCATGACTCCACTTTGTTCCGAGACCAGCGGCAGATTAGTGAAAAGTTTAACCAGTGTGGAGCCTGATAGGAAAACGTATCCGTTATGGAAGAGAAAAAGTATCGGCTTAAATCGATTTATTTCGTCATAAAAGCTAAAACCCGACGTGGAAACATGGAATTTAAAATTGCTTAGCAGGCGAGTACCAATCTGCTAGACACGTAAATTGAAAGCAGTAACCACGCCGGTACACAAAATGTCTACTTTGTGTGCCACTTTTGACGCCACTCACCCCTGACCAGAGCCATGAGTGAGTAAAAAGCATTCCCGCAATTTTATGAAAACTTTCTCCCGCTTGAATGAACTTTATCAATATGATCTAAGTATATAGTAAAAATATTGTGAAGAAGACATAGCAAAAACCATTACGTTATGCCGACTCGTTCTTCGTGTTATTTTTGAAAGGAATTTGTCACTGTGTACTTTCCTATTTGTTAAGGAAATATGACACTGTTCTTCATTCGTTAAAGAACGTGTTACTGTTTAATTGTTTTTGAAAAGAAGAAAAAAAATACTACGTCACGTTGTTTGTTTAAAGGAATAATGTTTGTTTGAATAAATAATGTCGCCAATCATTCGTTTTTGAGAAAAAAAAGAAAAAACAAAAACAAAAAAAACTATCTCCGTTCACGTTGTTTGTTTAAAGTAAAATGTTGCCGTTCAATTTGAGAAAAGAAAACAGAACGATTTTCCTAAGGAGACGGGTATGTAGAAGGGAAAAAATGAATGTTATGGTCGAGGCGAACTTTTTGACGATCGGCGTCATGCTAGAAGAGGAAGGACTATACTGCAGGATGGTGAACGATGCAGTACACATTTACTCGACAGAGTTGGATGCCGAGTTAATAGGAGTCAACCTAACGCTTCAGTGGAAGACCAAGGGGCTACATATGTCGTCTTCGGATCTTCGATGTGTGTTACTATTGGATATCAGACATTCTAACGAGAAAGTAGCGAGGGAGATGCGGATTAGAAGAAGGGTGGAGACCCATGAATAATATAGTCGTTCAATAGATATAACGTTGGTAGCATCAGAGATCAACCTCGCTGACCGGTTGACTCGAGTAGCGCAGAGGTGGTTTCGACATTCTTATGGTAGAAGTTGAGCCAAGTAACAATAATATACGTTACATCAATGGAAGAATTAGATATGTCCATCAGCAAAATGGACATCGCGGTATCAAATGGATTCTCGAATAACAAAGGCGCGCGTAAGAATGGTGGTCAAGACATACAAAGAAATGTCGGAGGCTTCATTATAGAAATGGCTTCACTGAGATCGATAGGAAACATTACTACAAGACAGTGGGGTCCAGTGCCATTGTGGAAGCAAGGCTGGCAATCATCTGGTACATCAGTCTTACTTGTCTGCATCCAGTGTCCAAAGACAAACACACCAGATTACAGCATGCAGCTTGTACAAACTGATGAAGAAGGTATATCATGATTTCTGCTCTGAAGAGTCTAGCACATCAAAAAAACCTTTAGGATGGTGTTGAAAAACGGAGGAAAGAGAGTCCGCAGTTCAATTCTGGAGTCTGGTGCTGTACATGGAACTTACAATATTCACCCTCATCTGCATTCAGAGAAGGAGACTTCAAACTTTTACGTGAAACCTTTCAGAACTGTGCCTTACTTTTTTGCAATAAACATGTCAACTATGCTCGGTGGATCACTATTCACACCACAGAGATATGATGTCACTCGAACAACAACATCCAGACGTGGCCAAAGAGTTTCACAATGGTAACTTCGTCATCCACAAGTCAAGAAGAGAATTCTTTGCCATGGCGATTGATCAAGCGCACGGGCACAATAATGCAGTGATCAAAGGTGACGGAGGAGCAATTGGGTTGACAGAAGACCCGTCAGCACTTTGTAGGTGAATGGTCGCTGGACCTGAAGTTAGCCTCGTATCCAGCCAGTAGACGACTATGTCGGGTATGAAGGGTGCCACATACAGCAGTGCACACCACGAGCAGACACCAAGTGCCCAGAAATCTTTCTTTGAAAAGGTGAAATCACTCCCTGCAGTGATACAGGAGATAGATAATCCATTCCAAGAAGAATCAGCAGACCTGATGGTGTTAGATACAAAGAACATTGCAGACCCAACTCTAGCTGAAATAGTAGCTAGACATCACCGGGCAAGGCAAAGAACAGTTCCTATCATTTATGAAAGGGCTAGAAAATTAAGCTGAAATTCTTTTCTATCATCAATCAAGAAGAACTATGTTTCATTCTTCAAACATGCTGAAGGAATTTCTAAGGAGAAAGTCCTAAAAGATTACTATTAGTTATTTTCGTGACTGTTACTAGCAAGAATTCCTCAAACACGAGAAACAGTCATACCCTGCATCTCTCAGTGACAGCAGCAAGCTTCATACGTGTCAGAAGTCACAGCTGGTTGAAATTTTTAAACCGCAAGTGTGTCTTCTAGTAGCAGTAACTTCACGCTCACAAATCTTCTTTCGTGACTAGATTGCTGCCGACCTGGCAAATAAATGAGCTCCTTTTATACCGTCGGCATAATTTGCATGGGCGACGCCACGCTCACGCCACGAACGAGACCACACCTTACAAATCCGCTCGTCAACGGCAACCATGCTTCTTCAGCTTAATTCAGGCAGAACCTGACAAGCTAATCAGATGCGTTTCGCCGGGGTAAAAGTAGTTTGTTCATTACACTCCCCACTGATCTGATGATCACACATATGGCAATGAGGGGGCGACCGCCTTCGACGAGTACTTCTTCGGAGAGGAGGGGGCTCCTCAGGTGGCATCATTTCCGCGTCGGTATCGTGCGGATCAGTCATTCCCAGTGTCATCACCGCTGTCGCCTGGGTCTGTCCTGCATCTTTCTGATACAGGAAGCGAGTCTTCCGACCGCCTCACGTACAGCATCGGTGTTTCCGATTCACTACTAGATGACATGTCTTCTTGATGGTTTTCTTCCGAAGCAGTCGATTCTCACCGTGGCGAATATCCCTCACATAGCGTGGCACGCCATTGACCTGGACGGTGTGGGAGCTGATCATTCCGTCAACTCGTCCTCTACCCGAATCTGGTGGTACACCGTACGTTTTGGGGTTTGACGTGATCACCCATCTTATACGGTTCTTTCGTATCTCTCGGAATCTCCGACACATTGGTCTATCCCTTTATCTGCTGCTCGTAACTGTATATACCGTTGGCTGCGCAGTTGACATTGTCATATCGTCTCTGGGCGTGACGTTGTACCAGTACACAGCCTCCTGGATGGAGCACTGCGTCCTGGCTGCTATTTCTTTTAACGGTGCGGTGACACCGTTCCGCTATCCCGTTACCCTCCGGAGCGTATGCGCCTCTGTACGCACTCGCACTCCCCATTCGGCTGCGAAGTCCCGAAAGTCTTGACTGCAGGGCGTTGTCTGTCAGTATCTCAACGGGGCAACCGCGCTCACAAAAGACAGATTTCAGTTGTCGTATAACTGATAATGCATCCTGGCGCACTAGTGGGCGCCACACGGTGAAACCGTTGGGCCGCAATCTGTCAATGATAGGAAATGACTGCCGTCGTAGTGGGTTAACATCCATGCCCAATCGCCACCAGTTCTTGTCCACCTCGAGTTACCCTTCTTCCATCGTATTAGGGCAGGGTCCAACGCACAATACTCCTCTCAGTCTCGTATGGCCGTCTGACCATTGACTTGGTGATTGCTGGACACACTCTTCGACGAAGTAAGTTGTGCGCCGAACGCCAGGATGTTGGCTTCTTTATGTATGGCGTGGATCTCCCGTTAGTTAACTATCCCATCAGGGTGGCGCAGGTTGGCGTTCTGCTCCTTCCTTCAGCATATTAAGCCATCTCTTTGGCACTCTAGTTAACTTGTCAGCCAAATTTCTCTCCGACGTGGTCCATTTGACGTCGGCTACCAGACCGTACTCCTCAATTAGTTTCTGGAGTGTCGACAATCGTCTGCGCATGAGCATCTTCACTCGCGATTTTTGTCTCACTCGGGTTTTACCTGTCAGGATGTTCGCAGCCAGTGGTACACGCACAACGAATCTGTGTACAGGTGCACCACCTTAGCTCGCTGTAATGCGAGGTTAACACGTTTCAGCATGGCATCCAATTCTGCCAGGCTGATATGCTGAACATCGACCGTCGGTCGAAGCCAGCATGCATCTTCCAAAATAGTACCACGGCTTTCTAGCACCAACCCATCGCCAGGAAGCTTGCATCACCCCACACGTATTTCATTTCCGGCTATGCAGCAATTCCCTCGGGCGGGGTCGTCTTGGTGTACTCTGGTCAGTACTTCAACCATCATGGTCTTGAGAGGGGCATCCTTCACAGCATCTGACCATCCATGTGTCACCATACTCGCCCGTCTCTTTATCGTTCCTGTGGCTGCACGGAGCCACCCGCAAACAGGAAAATGTCCCACCAGCTTTCCGCTCGTTGAAAATACTGAGCGTCGCGTCAGTGGAACAGGGAGTTCTGGAATTACGCTCCCACGCTTCCATCTCAGTGTGTCGTGCTCCCCACAGACCTTAAGTCCCAGTACGAGGGTTCCATCTTTCAATCGAGCAGGGTCCTTGCTAGCCAGACCGAAGGATTCCAGCCTGCTCTTGACTTCGTCAGCTGACAGTATGTCCTCGTTAACGTAAATATCGTCAACATACGCTGACGTAGCTCTCATCATCAGCTCATCTTGCTCCAACACTGTCTTGACGATGGCTTTCATAATTAGGGGCGCCACATTAAGGCCAAACCCAAGAAGCGTCAAGCAGTATCTCCTTCCTTTGACGATGACCGATTGAAATGGCCACAGCGATTCATCGATCCGTATTTGAAGATACGCCTTCCGTATGTCAAGCAATGCTACATTGGCTCCCCGCCGTCGCCATTCCTTAATTTTTTCGGCGCACACATCCGCGTTTGCGGTGAAGGCGCCCACATATCTGTTCATCTCTCTATAATCCATCACTGGCCGTACCTTAGCCTTGGTGGGTTGCGTGACGGCCATCAATGGGATCAATCCCCTAGGGGGGGGGCAGTTGTTTTTGGAGATATGGTATCAGCCAGCCATTCGCGATCCATGTCCCCAATTCCGTCTCATATGCAGCTCTACTCTTATCGGACACTGTATACTCTGCGATGGTGTTATGCAGTTGATCTGGTGCCTCGTCCCCTGTCCACTTCCACCTCGCCGTCCAAGCCTTCTTGTGGTCAAAATCAGCACAGAAATCCTGTTCATCAATCGTGATAGCTGCACACGATTCGCGTTTACCCCCGAGCCACACTTCTCCAGTAGGCCAGATCTCCATACCGCCTAGTGCACGTATAGCGTCGATTCCGAGCAGCAGATCGTATCCAAGAGGCTTGTCATGCACTATCAGAGCGTCAACCTCAGCACAGTTACCTTTCTCCATAAGAATCACAACAATTCCGACTCCACAGCACACCTGGGACGTCCTAATCACCATATGTCGCCTAGTCCAGGCCCGACAGCGGTTTGCACTAATTATAGTGCGGGAACATCCCGTATCTACGAGAGCCGAACACCATATGCCATCCACACGTATGCTGACCACTGGCAAAGCCGCATTCACTGGCTGGCAGGGGACAAGGTGGCGACAGTACCTTGTTCCCAGACCGTTTTCCGGACAATTGCGTGCAATGTGTCCCAGTTTGTTGCAGCGGTAGCAACGCGGTTTGTTCCGACTTGTACCCCCTGCAATTACGGGAGGAGAAGTGATTGAGACCCCCACACTTGTAACACTTGAGTCCACGGAAATCATCAGCAGCACTTTCCGATATAGTTGGCGTTTGCTCTACCCTTGCAGCTGCTACAACGTGTTCAGCCTCCTTTACAATGGTACGGGCCCTGGCAAGCTGCTGGTCAATACCCATCTCTCCCGGTTTTGATGATGCTCGCATGAGCCGGCTGACGTCCTCAGGCAGTCCTTCCATGAACGCACATCCCAGTACTCGGTCGCTTACGCCTCCAAATGCTATCGACAGCCTCCGTAAATCAGCCAGGTACACGTCAACAGTTTCACCAGGGCAGAGTCGTCGCCAAATGAACTGCTTCCAAGCAAGAGATTCATCCATGCCGAATGCTGTGTACAGAGCATGTTTTATTTCATCCAAGTCCGCTTCATCCTTGAGTTGTTGGTAGACTGCGTAAGCACCTCCGTCAATCTCAACGGGATAACTTCTGCTGGCGCCTTTATCTTGGAGAGCCTGCAGACGCGCTCCGCTTTTTCAAACCATTCAACAATAGACGAACCAGTGGATGAACCATCAAACCTGGGTATTAATTTCACATCGAAACCGTTCATTATGGGGAAGTAACCGAAATAGCTTGTGTCTTCTAGTAGCAGTAACTTCACGCTCACAAATCTTCCTTCGTGACTAGATTGCTGCCGCCCTGGCAAATAAATGAGCTCCTTTTATACCATCGGCATAATTTGCATGGGCGACGCCACGCTCACGCCACGAACGAGACCACACCTTACAAATCCGCTCGTCAACGGCGACCATGCTTCTTCAGCTTAATTCAGGCAGAACCTGACAAGCTAAGCAGATGCGTTTCGCCGGAGGTAAGTAAGCTTGTTCATTACAGCAAGTGAATGTCCCAGTGGGAGAACCAAAGGGAGATACAATCATTATTGACGGCTCAGCACTTATCACCTCCTCATACTTCAAAGACATTTAATGACTATGCCAGAAGAAGTCATCATAACAAAGGTGGAATCCTATGGTGCTAGGTACAAGTCTGAAATCAGAGATGAGGTCAAAAACGAGAAAAGGAACCAGAAGAAGAGTGACAGGAATAAGCAACTGGCAAAGCTTTGTTCGTGACCCCAGCAACAAGACTAAACTGTTTCACTTCCTGGACGAAAAGATGTGTGAAGCAGAAATGACAAGCACAGTCATCATCACAAAAGGAGAGAATGCCTTTTATCTGATGACAACGCCCAAGGCTTCAACTCCTAAACGAAACACGTATCAAAGGCAGATTTAATTTGTGTAAATATCGAGAAAATGGACTGACAAACTGATCGTGTGTATTGAAGTCAGTTAATCTACTGTTGGTTTGAATAACAGCAACTAGCTAAGCACAACCGAAGCAGTGTCCAAGACAGTTGGTATTTATAGAAATCAAGAATAGTCCATTCATGTATTTGGGTGATTCCATTCCTTGAGTTCTGATTGGCTGCTTGGTTTCAATGATATTGTGGAGTTTCATAAATACCCTATCATTCTGTAGTAGAGTTGCAACAAGACGGGTTTGTATTAAGTTACAATCGCTTGTTGCCGTGGTTTTACCAATTCGACGATAATTGGAACTTAGTTTGATTATTCTTCACTGTGTTGTTCACTCTCTGCGACCATCCCCCGCTCTGTCCAACTGCATATTTACAACTCTCGTCTCGCTAGTGATGAGACTCGCGACTCATAAATCGCACAGTCAAGGACGCTCACGTTTCTATTTCTTTACACTTCCGGCACTCTGCTCGCACAACCCACTCGCGCTTGCCTCGAACTACAAAGTAGGCCATTTCGCTCGTCATATTCATTTCTTTTGTTCTTACTAATTTTTTCCAGCCAAGGACAGTTGCTAAATCCACGTAAGCGTCTGCTGTTCTGCCTACACACACAACATGCCACTCGTTGTCTGTTCGAGCGGCTCATCAAAGGCAGCAGTCTGTGTGTTTTGCCTTTCAATCTCGCTACGCTCCCTCCATGATCTGCAGATCACATACGTGACAACTCGCGGCGGGTCTTTTACGCCTTGTGCTTCTTCGCGGTACTATCTCTACCTCTTCGGATGACTCGGCTGTAGAGGTGTCATCTGGTGCATCTGCATCAGGCCCGGAGTTACTTGTCTCCGGGGGACCACCGTGCGCATCGCTGACGGTGATCAGTCTTGTACTCTGTGTAGATTCTTCACTGTCATTCCCCGTGTCTGACGAACTCGAAACCATAACGGGACACAGATCCTTCACATGGCGCGGCGTTCCGTCGACCCACACCGACAGTGCATTGCGTACATCGGTCACTCTTCCCTGCCTGCATGCACTCGTGCATCTCCCGCCCGGTGTCTTAATCCACACCTTATCTTTAATATTGAATCGACTGTGCTGGGGTTGTACAGGTGGGGGTATGGGATCTATGCTGCGTATCTGCACAGAATAGTTGTGAATTGCGTTCGCGGGCTTGGTGGTCACATTATACCAATACACAGCTTCGAGGGCTGAGCACTGTTTTCGTGCTGCAATGGCTTCGCTCCACTATGCCATTCCCAGGGGGCACGTATGTGCACTGATAGTGGAGACGGACGCCCCAAAACTGTACAAATTGCTGAAAACGGTGGCTGGTGAATGCCGTATCTGTGAGAATCAAAGTAAGGTAATGGATACCATTGTAATGCGTGATATCCATTCCCACCCTGTTCGAATTGTTCTTCACACTCAGATGCCTCTTAGCCCAGCGCACCGGTGGTGAGTCGATCGACTGACACATCTTGCATTCTTTCACCACCCTTCGTACGTCCGCTTTGGTGACAACAGGGTGAAGTACAGCGTGCGCCTAATGCTTGGATGACCACTTTGGGCGTGAATGGCAACCAATTGGACTCACTGCAACGCCACAGGTTTGGTTCACGGGTTCCACGTTCTTCAGTATACTATGCAGTAATTTCTGGGGCACCCTCGTCAACTGGTCGGCTTTGTTAGCATCAGATTTAACCAAAGGGATCCCCTATTTTCATGCATTCACTGGATGTGACATTGAGTCTGCCTTCCATGGGAAAGCGAAGAAATCTGCATGGCATGTATTTGATGATATTTCTGAAACATCAATTTCAACCAGCATCCAACATTGATTCGTAATCTTGAAATGCAGAGGCTGGAAAGATTCGTTGTCCTCATGTACGAAAGATCAAGCGCAACCACTGGTGAAGATTATTGAAGTAAGTTAACAATTGGTTTTAGCAATGTGACTGGCCAAGCCTAACCATGAAGTTACTAGTTCTCCAATGAACCCACTATAACAGCTTAAATAATTACTGCCACTCCTGCCAGGAAGAGTCCATTAAGCTGAGGAGGTGTTTTACTGTTCCACTGTCCAATAGTTAACAATCTGTAACAGTCATTTCCAGACTGCAGGTTCAATCCTGGCTAAAGGTGAAAGTAACACAGAATAACAATTAACAGTATTCTACATCTCCCCTTCCCCCCTCTCCCATTGCGCAAGCGTATCGGCCTTTGAGGAGAAATTAGTTCTTTTCGGCCAGGCTGATTACAGGGGAGCAATCTTGACAATGCCCGGGGTATTTTCGTCGGCCTTGGTTTTGGGGGCGGAATGACATTGGGTGATGCCAGGTCCCTAGTGTTGAGGTGTGGGATGTTAGAGTTGGAGCCAATGGGATCAAGCATAGCACTAGGCAATGGCGTGGGTTTGGGTTTTGTGATCAGCTTTTTCAGGAAGCGTCGGTTTCTGAGTGTGATCCTACCTGATCCGTCCACTCGGAGCCGGTATTGCCGATGTGGGAGAACTTCAATGACGGTGCCTGTAGTGGTCCACCGGCGGTTTGATGGGTTTTGGATGGCTACTTTGTCACCATTCTGTAGCGGGTCAAGACTGTGTGTGTACCTATTGTATCTTTCCGACAGCAGGACATTCCGTTGACGAAAACTCTCCTCACGACGTTGTGCTGTGGCTATCCATTCAGAATGTGGTTTGTAGAGGATAGGTCTCAGTGGTATTGAATCCCGGAGTCGGCGGTGGAGCAGCAACTGCGCTGGGGATAGGCCGATGCCTTGAATGGGAGTATTGCGGTATTGGAGGATTGCTTGGGCAACACTATCGTTGTCTAGTGAACCCTGAGGGCCTGTGTTGCCATGGATTATCCTTTTGGCAGTTTTGACAGCGAGTTCCGCTCGGCCATTGGATTGAGGGTATGCTACTGATGATTTTCTATGTTTTACACACCATGACTTGAGAAACTGCTGAAATTGCTCAGAATTAAAAGGAGGGCCACCATCACTACTCAGCTCTTCAGGAGTACCATAAGTGTGGAAGAGTTTCCAATAAATAGATATTAATCTTTTAGTGGTGGCATGACCAGGTTTTAGGTGATATAAGATGATCCAGCTTGTGAGTCGGTCTGCGCAAACAAGGTATGCAATATGCCCAACGTAAAATATATCCATTACTATTTGTTGGAAGGGCCAATCTGGAGTTGCTGTTAAAGTGATTGGCTCAAGGGGTTGGGATGGGGCGATACTGGTGCACACCCGACAATTATTCCTGAAATTGCGTATGGATGCGTTCATACCAGGCCAATACACTGAATCATTCGCACGAGCTTTCATGCCCTCTACACCCTGGTGAGCTGAATGTAGGCAATGTAGTACTTTCCCTTGTAGGGTCCTAGGTACGATAATTCTTTCGTCCATCAGTGCTAAACCTCTGTCCGTGGTGAGTCTGTGACGTACCTCCCAGAAATGGCGGATTCCTGGTTCGACCTGAGAACGTATAGAAGGAAATCCTTGTTCAATCGCCCTTAAAAGTGATGTGTAATGCTGATCATTCTGGCCAGATGCACGAATATGGTCAAGTGATATGATATTGTTGCTATCCCTACAATTCGTCATTGCCTGATGGGTCACTGATTCCATTAAGTCATCTATGTCGTCAGAGAGGTGTGTGTCCTGGTTAGAAGGTTGTGTTGAGAATAAAGTAGTAAGGGCTTCTACTATGGCAACTTGATTGCGGGATATGGCATCAGAACCCTTGTGCCACTTGCCGGGGCAGTGCTGAATGGTAAAGAAATATCTTAGGGACCTCTCCTTCAGTTTAAATAGGCGTGGGTTGTGAATCTTACTAAGGTCCCTATCACCAAATACCCCTGTTAAAGGCTGGTGGTCTGTGACCACTATTACATTAGGGCATCCCCTGATAAACATGCGGCATTTGTCTAATGACCAGGCGATTGCAGCTGCTTCGCCCTCAATGGGTGCATATCGGCGCTCTGCTTCAGTGCAGAATCTGCTACCTACAAATATGATGCGCCAGCCCTCTGTGCAACAAACTGGAGCCTTCTCTGTGGGGCATGTGCAGTGTTTTTGGAGCAATAAAAAACTCATACCTTCTTTGCTCCAGTCTGGGGCAAGGCAGGTTGCGCGATTGATGTCAAAGGTTGTAACTCCCTTCTTTACCAAGCCAACGATAACCTCCTTAGATTTCGCGTTCTCGAGATCTTGGTTCCACGTAAAGTGTGAATTTTTTTTGACCAGGTCTCGAAAAGGAGCCGGCTTAGGGAGTATGCCACTTGATTAAAAACCATGACCTTGAGTCGGTTATGTTCTTTGGGATAGGGAAGTTTTTTATTGCTTTGGAAGGGGCAACTCCTGTTGGTGTTATTTGGAGACCACCAAATTGAACCACATCCTGACAAAATTGGAATTTTTCCTTGTTGAGCGTGATCCCATTTTCTGCACAGTGACAAATAATCAAAGGTGTGATAAAAAGCACCTTCTATATTTTCGTCATAGAGTAGTGTTATATCAGAGAGAAGATATCTCTTATGATTCACAATGCTTACTCACAAAATACACCTCGCTAGCATAAAACATCAAAACTCAAGTCGGAGGCAACAAGCGGAAGTGAACTCAATGGTACCCTATCACGAAGTGGACCAGTTCTGCGCATAGGCTCGGATTACGCTTGAAGGGAATCAAAATAAAAATAATATTGTAAGGAATCCGGATTTTCAGCCAATATATAAAATAACTTCCCGCTAAAAACCCCATTCCT